>VWZG01005918.1:47314-59541 GCA_013396735.1 Grallaria varia | reverse complement strand
AAGTAAAGGGGGGACGTGGAGATAAAGGGGGGAGCAGGCAAAGGGAGGGATGTGGGGGAAAGGGTGTCCTGTGGGAAAAGAAGGAATGTGGGGAAAGGACAATATGGCAAGGAAGGAGGAAAGGGGGGATACAGGGAGGAGGGGGATATGGGAAGAGTGGGGGTGCAGGCCAAGGGGTATGGGAGAAAGTATGGAATAGGGGAGAAGGGAACATGGAGAGGAAAGGGGAATATGGGGAGAAGAGGGAATAGGGGGGGAAGAGGGGATGGAGGCAGAGAGGGGTCATGGAGGAAGAGGGGACACAGCAGGAAGAGGAGACACAGGAGATGTGGGATGTGGAGAGAAGAGGGACATGGCAGGGAGAAGGGACATGGGGTGTGGGAAGGAGCACGTGGGAAAGGGGACACAGGGTGGCATGGGGAGGTCTGTGGAGAGTGGGAATGTGGGGGTGCCATGGGGAGGGGAGGGCAGGACATGGAGGGGAATGGGGACACAGGGATATGGAGAAATGTGAGGGAGGACGTGGGGACATGTGGCACTGCCACCTCAGGAAGGGCCCACTGGGGGTGGAACTGACTCCACAGGCAGGCAGGAGCAGGGATCTGCATCCCATGGGCACATCCAGGGCTGTGGTTGGGGGCTGTCCCTGTTCTCAGCTTGGGGGCTCTGGGGTATCAGTGGGGGTCAGCGCGGGCAGTGACAGGGAACAGCTGTGACATTCCCCCCAGCCTGCGCCCTGGCTGTGAATTCCAGCACATCCCCTCCCTCCAAAGGCAGATTAAGCAGTAAATAGGATTTTTTCCCCCCTCTCCCAGCCAGAGGCAGCAGCAGGAGATGATCCACCATGTCTGAGGGCAGCCGGGGCAGCTCGCTGGCCTTTGGCCAGGTGGTCATCGGGCCCCCAGGCTCTGGGAAGAGCACCTACTGCCATGCCATGAGGGAATTCCTGGGCAGGGTGGGGCGCAGGGTGGCCGTGGTGAACCTGGACCCTGCCAACGAGGCGCTGCCCTACCCCTGCACCCTGGACATCGCCCAGCTCGTCACCCTGCCCGACGTCATGGGCAGCCTGGGGCTGGGCCCCAACGGGGGGCTCCTCTACTGCATGGAGTACCTGGAGGCCAATGTGGACTGGCTGCAGGAGCAGCTGCAGGGGCTCAGGGGCCACTACGTCCTCTTTGACTGCCCCGGGCAGGTGGAGCTCTACACACACCACAACTCCCTGAAGAACGTCTTCGCCTGCTTGGCCAAGTGGAATTTCAGGGTAGGGTTTGGGGTCAGTGCTCTGAGGCTCCTCACCCCCTGGGCACAGAGTTGGGCTCATGGGTGCCAATGGATGTTTTCTTCAGGAATGTTACGGCCTTTCCCTTTTATCAAGGAAAAAGGGGAGTTTTGGCCTATTTTATGCATGAAGGGATTGGGAAAATAGTGGCTTTGTCAGGGTTTTCAATGCAGTGGGATTATGGACAGAAACACTGATGCCTTTCTCACAGTTATTACAGAATCATGGAATGGTTGGCTTGGAAGGGACCTTAAATCCCATCTCGTTCCATTCCCTGCCATGGACAGGGACACCTTCCACTGGACCAGGTTGCTCCAAGCACCGTCGAACCTGGCCTTGGGCACTTCCAGGGATGGTCGTCCCAGGGTCATCTCCACACCCCGTGTGTGTTTTATCCAGGTAGGGAGCTCCATGTGTGCTGGGAACCCTTAGCACTGCCCTGTGAGGGACCCAGGTGACATCCCAGGCCCTGCCTGCATGCCGTGGGATGTGCTCTGGGCTCCCTTGCACAATGGGAGATGCAGATGAGGCCGTGCAGGTGAGAACAGTCCCACAGCCCAGGGAACCTGCTGACGCTGCGCTTGCTTTGCATCGGGGCCAAACCATGAATGTGCAAACCCTGTGTGGGGTGAGCAAGAAGGGCAGGTTCATTTGCTTGAGAATGTCACGGGGAATCTGCACATTAGAGGTTATTTTCATTGGAATAAATGGATGTGAAATTGGAGTTGCTAAAATAAGCCATTTGTGCTGCTGTTCTGCTGCTCTCCCAAGTGCTCACACCTGGCTTGTTTTTGCTGCAGGAGCGTTGCTGTGACTCAGCCACGCTCAGCCTCAGAGCCCTGGCTTGGAGGAACTTCCAGAGGTCTGGGACCACATTGTTACAGCAGCACAAAACACGGGGAATCGAACTGCTCGTTAGTGTAATTATTAATTATTAGTGCGAACCGCAGTTGGCTCTCCCAGCAGAACGTGGTGTGCTACGGTTACTGCTCCTGAGTGTTCCTTGGCCTGAGCATTCCTGTGGGCAAGGTGAGGTCTGGAGGCAGTTGTGTTGTTTGGGAGGGGAATCAAACCCGGCTCTCACCCCAAAAACCTGCAGAGTTCAGGCAAGTGTGGAAACTTCTGCAAAGAGAGAAACCCTGAGAAGAAGGAGAGCAGCTGAAGGTTTGGGTGGGGTTGGTGGAGCTCAGTACCCCTGAAAAGCCTCCCCATAGCCCTTCCCTAGGTCCTGAATCCACAGTGGTCCATGGGTGGGAATGCAACAATTACACTTTTATATACAGGGATATTTGAGGGTGTTCGGCCTGGAGAAGATTCCAGGGAGACCTGAGAGCCCCTTCCAGTGCCTAAAGGGGCTCCAGGAGAGCTGGAGAGAGACTGGGGACAAGGGCCTGGAGGGGCAGAACAAGGGGGAATGGCTTCCCACTGCCAGAGGGCAGGGTTAGGTGGGATATTTGGAAGGAATTGTTCCTTGGGAGGGTGGTGAGGCCCTGGCACAGGTTGCCCAGAGAAGCTGTGGCTGCCCCATCCCTGGAAGTGTCCAAGGCCAGCTTGGACAGGGCTTGGAGCACCCTGGGATTGTGGAAGGTGTCCCTGCCCGTGGCAGGGGGTGGAATTGGATGGTCTTTAAGGTCCCTTCCAAGCCAAACTATTCCATGATTCTCTGATTCTGTGTTTTATATGCAGGAGGTAAAAGGTGGGTGGTACCTTTCCCTACATGGTACAGTCAGGTCTGAACAGATGGTCCTGTTACCACTTCCAGACCATCCCTAAAGCAAGTAGGATGGTCTTGTCACAGACCTGACCTTTCTGCCCCTTTGTGCCTTTGCTTCCCAGCTGGCTGCAGTGCATCTGGTGGATTCCCACTACTGCACAGACCCTGGGAAGTTCATCTCCGTGCTCTGCACCTCCCTCTCCACCATGCTGCACGTGGAGCTGCCCCACGTCAACATCCTCTCCAAGATGGACCTCATCGAGCAGTATGGGAAGCTGGGTAAGAGAATTCCATGGAATCACTGGATGGTTTGCATTGGAAGGGGCCTTAAAGCTCATCCAGTTCCTCCCTGCTGCTGTGGGCAGGGACACCTCCCACTAGATCAGGTTGCTCCAACCTGGCCTTGGACAATTCCAGGAGTTTGAGGGAGAGGGAAGTGGGTTGGGCTGTGTCAGCTGTTTGGGAATGGGGAAGGTTGGGGGAAACTTGAGTAAATCCCACTGTGCTCTTCAGGGATCCTTGTGTCCCTGCAGCTTTCAACCTGGATTATTACACCGAGGTCCTGGATCTCTCCTACCTGGTTGACCATCTGGCCTCCGACCCCTTCTTCAGGAATTACCGCCGCCTCAACGAGAAGCTGGTGGAGGTCATCGAGGACTACAGCCTGGTGTCCTTTGTCCCCCTCAACGTCCAGGTGACACAGCAGGAAGGAACAGGGAGCTTTGGATATGTAGCACCTTGTTTATGTCTGCTCAGAGCTGTGAGGGCTGAAAGCCTCAGCTGGGTAGAGACTCAGGGATGGAAAAAAGGAAAACACACCCAGACTTGTAAATGATCCGTGGCAGCCAAAGGAATAGAAAAGGCTGATGAGCTTGGGGCCACCTGGGCCTTGTGTCCTGGGGTGGGGAATTCAGGCTCCCCCTTCCTTCAGCTCTTCTGTGCCTGCATTTCAAATCTGGGCAAAGTACTACCTGTAAAACGTTGGCAAATTAGGGAGCACCGAATAATTAGAAGATTGGGAGGAATACACTGGGGAGGAAGGGCTGGAAATGTGGTGGTTAATCAAGGAGTTGGCAGAAGCGTCAACAGAGGCAAATGGGCTGGGACAAGGTGATGAAAGGGAGGCAGAGGGTGGAGGTGTCAGCCCGGCCTGTACCAGGGGTGTCCCTGTTTGTCCCGTGTCCCTGGGGCTCTGGCCGTGTCCCTGGGGCCTTTGGCACTCTGTGGGTGAACCAGAGCCTTGGAGACCATCCATGGTAAAGCCCACCATGAGGTGATGTCCCTGGGAAAGCCTTGGATTGCCAGTGTGTCGTGTCCCTCCCTCCCAGGACAAGGAGAGCATGCGGCAGGTGATGCAGGCAGTGGACAAAGCCAACGGCTACTCCTTCGGAGACCAGGAGCAGAGGAGCCTGGAAGCTCTGATGTCAGCAGCAGTGGGAGCTGATTTCCACTTCTCCTCGTATCCTCTCTGGTGTTGAGTTTAATTTCTCCTTCCCTGGGGGAGAGAGGCTGGAATTTTCAGGCCCAGCTTGTTCCTAATGTCACCTGGTGGGTGGTACCCATGTGGGGAACGGGTCATGCTCAGCCCAGCCCGTGGCAGACCCTTGTCCACCCCAAAGCCACCACAGTTGTTGCTAATTGATACTGTGGACGTGTCAGGAATCTTGTCACAGCTTTTCCCTCTCTCGCTCTCCCTTGGATGGGTTCGTTCCCTCTCCTCCAAACCACACAATTGATTCTCCTGTACTTGTCGGGTCTGGGATCAGGGAGAGCCAGAAATAACTCAGGTGATTCCTGCTGCTGCCAGCCCTGCATCTTCCTGCCAGCCTTGGGGCTAATGTGGGGCTGGTTCCTCGCTGAGAACGTTCAGAGCTCCTTGCAGAAGGGTGTGTTTGAGCCCAGCCCCTTGTTTTCCTTAATTGCTGCATTATCAGCACCCTGGCAGTGCAGGAGAAGTATGTGCAATCTCAGGACAAAGCCGTGGAAGAAGAGGTGATGGATCTGTGACACGCCCTTCCACGGCTCCTCTCTGTTTTGACACCTCTCCTTTTCCTACCAGGAGCTTAAGCTGTGACTCAGAGCAAGTGAAAGCCTTTTCAGACATAGTCTGGCTACCGGACTCTCTCTCTGGGTGGGTTTGACCTCCCAAGCTTCTGCCCTGCTGCACAGAGCAGCGATTTGGCAGAAAGGAGGTGGCTGAGGGCAGGATGAGCCAGGTCTTTCCTTAGGAACAGAGAGAATGAGCCGGGGAAGGTGGGATGAGTGAGGAAAAGAAGCGAGATAAGGTCCCCTCTTCCCCAGCGTGACCAAGACAGATCCAGAGAAGGACAAGTCAGTTGGAGCTGCCTCATCTGCAGTGGGACTTGAGACACAAGGTCTGGGTTTGCTGCGGGAGGAACGTGCACGGGCCTCGTGCTCCAGGGAGTATCCAGGCGGAGACGCCTCCGCTCCGTCTCGAGGAGAGAAAGGTGTTTGTTTTTCTTTTTCTTAGAAATAATGATGGACTCTTTCTTAATAAAAGAACTCCTTCGCCTCACTTTCATCTTGTGAGTTTGCTGAACCTGAATAAATAAACCCAAGAGTGCTCCAGAGCCTGAGGCCGAAGAGCCTGGGGTGGGAACGTCGCGGCAGCGGGCGCGTTGGGTGCGCGGCACCTCCGTGCTGGCCGTGTCCTGCTCCTCTCTGATCTGCCTCAGAACAGGCTCAGCGTTTGCTGCAGGGAGTGAGGACTGTGGGACAGGAAAGCAGGTCACTCCCGGTGATCCAGGAGTGATCCAGAGGCCGGAGGTTGGGGCGCAAACTGCCAGCTCGGCTTTTGGAGGCTTTTGATTAAGAAAGCCCCTGTGTGACTCAGCTCATGGTTTGCATGCGGGGCCTTTCCCAGCAGCTGCCTCGTGTGTCCTCATCCACCTTTCTTTTTCTCTGGACTCGCTTTCTTCACATCCCAAATCCTGGGGCTTCCCCTCCTTCCCCGTGTAATTCCCTCTTGCTGTCCTGCTGTAGCTCCCGACAGTGACGGCGGCAGCTCCCAGCCCCGTGTGCCACCTGCCCCAATTCCTGCTGCAGGCAGAGCCCAGGGACGGAGCTGGAGGGCCGAGGGGGGACAGGTGAGGTGTCCCCACCTCACAGCCTCCCAGTGCCTCCCGGCAGCTCCCCACGGGATGGGAGCGGGCGAGACTCCCCATCCCAGCTCCGTGTGCAGACTCAGCATCGCCTCTTGCCCAAGACCTTGCATAAAACCCAGCAGGATTTTCTCACAGGATGGTTTGGCCCTTGGCAGAGGGATTGCAGACCGGATCTTCAAGGGATCTAAATGTAAATGGGGTCTCGGGCAGCTGGGAAGGGAATTAAAACCCATTTTTCCTGCATCAATGTGCATTTTGGTCAGGATTTGGAGAAAAGGAGGAGCTCGGGGAGGAGAAAGCAAAGACACACACACACACTTGTGCTTTAACCAGACCCATTCCCAGAGAGATTTCACATATCAGTGTTAAATCCCTGCCTGCTGCCATTGCCTCCGCTCTTCCCTGGGTATTCCTGCCTGGAACCCAGCGGCTGCCTTTCAGTGCTGAAGATCTGGAAGCCAATCTAACCATAGCTGAGCTGAAATTCCATCCTCACCCCACGGCTTGTGGCCTTATCCCGGTCTTTTGGAGCTCTGTGAAGGGATGGGAGACATGATCATAAAAATATTAATTTTATGGTGGCTTTTTCATGGCTTTGAGAGATTTGGTGGCTTAAAAGGGTATGGTCAGGTCAGGCTGAGTTACACAAGAGCCATCAAAGCTTTTGTGGCTTTTTTGGCTTTCTTATTTGAATTCCCTGGATATCTGCAGCCTCAGCCTGGCCAGTGCTGGAGAAAATGGGAATCAAAGGGGACGGAAAAATGCTCATCTCAGGTCAAGGATCCCTGAGGTCTGAAGGAGTCACAGCCCCAAAAGAGCAGCATTTTCACACTAAAAAGGTTTTTACAGCTGAATTGGGACCCAGAGCCCAGTGGGGGGTGATCCTCACTGCTCCTGCTTAGGGTGCCATGGAAAATGGAGGAGACAGGGAAGGCTGGAGACCCCAGGGTGAAATCCAGGCTGGCTCCTGCACCCACATGTCCCCACGCTGGGAGGGGACGGACGTGCCGAGGCTCCCGGGGCTCAGGGAGGTGACACTTTGGCTCCTGTCGCTGCCATTGAGCAACGGGCTGGGGCCAAGGGCCAGGATTAGTCACCCCAAGGGAGGCACATCCCTGGGATGGGGGGGCCCAGCTCTCTGCTGAGCTGCTCCTGCCCTCCCCAGCCCCTCCAAGCGCGGTGCCAAGGCAGGCTGAGCCCATCCTGCCCACCGTGGGTGAGACTGAACACGGCAGGGCGTGATTTTTGGGATGGAGTTGGGTTGGGCTTCGATCCCAGCCACCAAAGTGGGGTTTGCTGTGTCCCCTCCCTCCACCTTCCAGCCCCAGTTCTGGTTTCATCAGGGGCTTCCTGCTCGAAGAGTGAATTTCCCCATCAAGTGGGGACCAAAAGCCTCTCCAAAACCCCCCAAACTCCCAGAGCAGGCACTGGGTGCCAGCCTGGCAGGAGGCTGCCCATCACTGCCCCCAGGCCAGGGTGATGGTCACCCAGCACCCAGACACCAGGGAGGTGCTGGTGGTGGCTCAGCCAGGAGCCAGCCAGCCCCAGCCTCAGGGACAGAGCCCTGCAGGGAGGTTGGGAGAGCTGGGGACAAGGGCAGTGTCCCCCACATGCCCCAGGAATCCTGGTTTTGGTGGCCTTTTCCCCACGACCGCTGGCCCCTCTGTGCCAGGGCCCCCTTGGGAGGGTGACTACAGGGTGGGGGACACTCCCTGGCCCCATGTCCCTTTGCTCCCCTGGTGGTAAAGACACTAAAACTTGTACATTGGAGAGCTTTTCTGCTGCCAGGGATGCTGAGGACATTCTACAGTCACAGGACAAGGACAGGCATCAGGGTCCCAATGGTCTTTCCATCTGGGTCCCATCACCTTCCATGAAACAGGGGGGCCAGGAGGACCCCAGGGCACACCCCGCTCTCCCCAGCAGCACAACCCTCTCACAGGAGGTTGTCCTGAGGATCCAGGGCCTCCCTCCCAGCCTGGAAAAGCTGCAGGACCGGCTGGGAGCCCGACGAGCATCCCCCTCCTCCTCCTCCTCCTCCTCCTCCTCCTCCTCTTCCAGCGCCCAGCCACGCTGCAATCTGGGGAGCTGTCGACATCAGTTAACTCCTGGGGAGCCAGCGAGATCCCCTGGCCCTGGGAGGCACCAGGGATGGACAGACCCCCTCAGTTTAACCCCCTTCTCAAGCACCAGCACCCCCAGCGCCCACCTCGCCACCCTCCAGTTTAACCAGTCTGGCCTGTCCCCAGGCTGGTGGGTCAAGGGCCAGTGCCAGCCCCTGGCTTGTTCTGCCTGTCACCCACCCTGGCTGGGGTAATTCCAGGTGTGGGGCTGGTTCCCTTGCTGGGAGCACTGGGGGCTGAGTGTGGGGACCCCTCACCAGCCTCCCCTCAGGGCCCCCCAGCTCAGCCGGGACCTGATGGGGCCACCAGGCAGGGGACAAGGTGACACCCAACTGGGGGATGTCCCTGCAGGGGTTAATCCCCTCCACTGGTTCCTGCTCCAGGTGACCCACCCAGGGCCAAGAGGTTGTGGTTTGTGCCACCCAAGCTCCCACAGCAGCCTGGCAGAGCCTTGGCAAACCTCCTGCCATCCCAGGCCAGTCCCTTTCTCCCTGGACTCCCTGCAATTCCTGCACTCCCCCCGTCACTTCCCTGCTTGTGCCTCGGTTTCCCCCAAGTCTGGGGGCTCCTGGCACCTTGGGATGGGTGGCTTGGCCATGCCTCGGTGTCCCCCAAGTCCAGGGGCTCCTGGCACCTTGGGATGGGTGGCTTGGCCATGCCTCGGTGTCCCCCAAGTCCAGGGGCTCCTGGCACCTTGGGAGGGGTGGCTTGGCCATGCCTCGGTGTCCCCCAAGTCCGGGAGCTCCTGGCGCCTTGGGATGGGTGGCTTGGCCATGCCTCGGTGTCCCCCAAGTCCGGGAGCTCCTGGCGCCTTGGGATGGGTGGCTTGGCCATGCCAGGGCTGGGGGCTGGCATGTCCCCCACATCCCCAGTTGGGGGCTCCCGCTGATCCCACGTTTCCTCCCGGCATCCCGGTGTTCCCCATCAAAGGCCGGCTCCTGCCCGGCCCTGCTGGATCTGATGAGCTCATAGGCAGGGTGCCGTGACTGTATTTTATAGTAATTATTTTTCATGTTGGAACGCGCCGTTGGCGGGGCAGGAGCGGGGGGAGCTGCGCCCTTCGCCGTGGCCTCCTGCCAGCGCCAGAACTGCTGAGCTTTCACCTGCCCCGGCACGTCTGGACCTTGGCGGGGACGTCCCCACCCTCCTGGCACCCCAGGGCTGTCCCCGTGTCGCTGACAATGTGGCTTTTTGGTGGCTCTTCCTCCTCCTCGGACTCAAGAGGAGCTGGGGGGGGAGGACCCCACCGGCGGTGTCGGTGAGGGGTTTTGGGGCGCCGTGGGTTGGTACCAAGGTGGGGTGTGGGACACCCAACTTTGGGGTTGGGGACACCCCTCGGAGCGCCCCACGGAGCACCCAGCCCTGGGTGGGGCTGCCCAAACCCCCATCTCATGGATGCAGAGCCCCCACCCAGGACCCTTCCCAAGGGATGGGCACCCTGAGCTCCCATGACAGGGCTGGGTGGGGCACCGAGAGCAGCCACTTTTGGGGGCCTGGGTGGTCCCCCCTCGTGGTGGGATGGGAGGCGAAGGGACACGTGCGCAGGGAGAGACGAGGCAGACCAGAGGCAGACGTGCAGGAGATGGTTTATTGGAGACCCAGAGAGGCTTTGGCAACACACGACCCCCCTCCCGGAACGGGGGGGCAACTGCCCGGAACACCCCTTGCCCCATCCCACCCCCTCACCTCCTCCTGTCGCTGCTCCAGCCCTTGGGGACAGGGGGTTGGAAGGTGGCACGTGCCAGGCAGGACACCCCCGTCCCCAAAAAATGGTTAAAGAGCAGGGGGGCTGGCAGAGTCACCAGAGGCACCTCCTCTCCCTCCTTTCCCCCCTCCCCAGAGCAGAGGGATGGGGGAGAGGGAGGAAGGAGGTCATGCCAAACCCACCCCCACTCCCGGCATCCAGGCTGGGGGGGCCGTGGAGGAGCTGAAGCTCTTTCGCCCTCCAAAAAACCAACCAACTGACCCCTCAAAAAAAAAAAGAAAAAAAAAAAAGAAAAAACCCAAAAAAAGAGCAACCAACCAAAAACAAAACCACGAAGAGATGCCGAAGGGACTGGAGGGGATGGCAGGTGGGGGCCTGTCCCCGACTCGGCGGGGGCCCTTCAGTTCTTGGGCTCTTCGCCAGCCTCGCCGCCGTCTTCCCCGGCGCACTCGGCTGTCCATAGCGTGAGGTTGTCCCTGAGCAGCTGCATGATGAGGGTGCTGTCCTTGTAGGAGTCTTCGCTGAGCGTGTGCAGGTCCCCCATGGCCTCGTCGAAGGTGGTCTTGGCCAGGGAGATGGCCTGCTCGGGGGCGTTGGCGATCTCGTAGTGGAACACGGAGAAGTTGAGGGCCAGCCCCAGGCGGATGGGGTTCGTGGGCTGCATCTCCTTTTTGCTGATGTCCATGGCCTCTTGGTAGGCTTCCTGGGCGTTCTCTATCGTCTTCTTGCGGTCGTCCCCGGTGGCCACCTCGGCCAGGTATCGGAAGTAGTCGCCCTTCATCTTCAGGTAGAAGACCTTGCTCTCGGGGTCGCTCGCCTTCTTGATGAGATACTTGTCCAGCAAGGCCAGGACGTTCTTGCAGACGCCGTTCAGCTCCCGCTCCACCTTCTCCCGGTACTCGTTGACCAGCTGCGCCTTGTCGTCGCCCTCCTCGGTCTTGTGCTCGATGCTGGAGATGACCCTCCACGCCGAGCGCTGGCAGCCCACCACGTTCTTGTAGGCCACGGAGAGGAGGTTGCGCTCCTCGTTGGACAGCTCGTCGCCGTGCTCCACCACGGCCTTCATGAAGTCTGCCATGTCCTCGTAGCGCTCAGCCTGCTCGGCCAGCTTGGCCTTCTGCACCTGGTGGTTTCTTGCCATGGTGGGCGCGCGGGGAGGACGCTTCGGGTGGAGCAGCGGGAGCCGTCGGAGCCTCTGCCGAGCTCAGCCGCCGGGATTCGCTTTTGGCTGCGCGTCGGAGCCTCGAGCGAGAGCGGGAGGAGCCAGCCGGGTCCAAGGAGTGTCCTCCTCCTCCTCCTTCTTCTTCTCCTCCTCCTCCTCTGCTTCCTCCCCGTCGAGCCCGGCCCTTAAAAGGAAACCTGCGGTGAATCATCGCCCGCGGGCGACCAACGCCCTNCACCCCACGGGGTGTGTCCGCTCGTGAAAAAAATGGTCTCCTCCCCTCCCCACCCCCCACCGCCAAAAGAAAAAAAAAATCGTATCGCAGTCGGTTTTAACGTGGTGATTAACGCGCCGGTAATTGCGAGGGCTTGACGGGCAGGTATTTTATTCCCACAGGTGGGGAAAGCGAAGGCACGGCGGCTCCCGCAGCGCTCCCGCAGCGCTCCCGCATCTCCNCGCCGGGATTCGCTTTTGGCTGCGCGTCGGAGCCTCGAGCGAGAGCGGGAGGAGCCAGCCGGGTCCAAGGAGTGTCCTCCTCCTCCTCCTTCTTCTTCTCCTCCTCCTCCTCTGCTTCCTCCCCGTCGAGCCCGGCCCTTAAAAGGAAACCTGCGGTGAATCATCGCCCGCGGGCGACCAACGCCCTGCCGTGGGTCCCTCCGTGGGGGCAGCGCCCCGTGGGTGCCCCGAGGGGGCTCCCCGCAGCCAACGCCCACCCGAGGGAGCCTCGGAAAGGGCTGCGGAGGGCGGGTTATCCCTTCGGACGGGGGNCCCCCGCATCTCCCCGGGCACCGCGGCCGGGACCGGCCCCAAAGCGGGGCACAGTCACCCCCTGCCTTGGAGCCGCAGCACGGCGGGACCACCCGGAGCCCCCAAAACACCCCAAAACACCCCAAAACACCTGCCCGCGGGGCCAGGCGGCAGCGAGGAGCCCCCCGTGTACTCCAGCTCCGTGCCCACCTACATTCCCACCACCTCCGTGCCCACCTCCATCCCACGGCTGCCTTTCCTCATGTCCCCCAGCTCCGTGCCCACCTCCATGTCCCCACCTTCATCCCCCTAACTCCGTGCCCACCTCCATCCCATGGCTGCCTTCCCCCATCCCCCTCGGCTCCGTGCCCA
>VWZG01005918.1:30592-44279 GCA_013396735.1 Grallaria varia | reverse complement strand
GTTGAGGGGCCCCCAGTTAGCCCCAGTTCTGGGGAGAGGGGCCCCCAGTTCACCCCAGCCCTGGGGAGAGGAGTACCCAGTTCACCCCAGCCCTGGGTTGAGGGGCCCCCAGTTCACTCCAGCCCTGGGGAGAGGGGTACCCAGTTCACCCCAGCCCTGGGTACGCTGCCCAGGCCAGGCACGGCTCCTGCCCCATGAGCCCAGGGTAGGCGTGGGCTGGGATGGGCAGAGGATGCTCGTGGCCATTCCAGAGGCACTGGAAGGATCCTCCCAGCCTGCCCAGCCACCCCATCCAGCCCTGCCGCTCCCCCTGGCTGGGAGGATGCTGCCAGCTCCCAGAATATCAGCAGACAACAGATTTTTCCGAGGGGTGCTCCCTGCTCCTCGGGGTCCCACAGGCTCCTTGCCCAGCCCTTCCCACTGCACAGGGGGGTGCAGAGCCACGGATGGCTGGGATGTGGCCCAGCCCAGTTTGGGGAGCTCCTGGCAGCTGCCCCCGTGGGCACATGGCCAGTGGCAGAGGGGTGCCAGCCCTCCGTGGCTCCCCTTGGCTCCCAGCCCCACGTGGCGCTGACGTGCCCAGGCAGGAGCCATTCCCAGCAGCCAAAACCCAGCGTACAGTAAATAGGAGAAACTTTTATTTCGTTACAAAAGTCAAAGGCATAAATAGATGGCGAGTCCTACAGGGCCTGGCTGCTCCGCTCAGCCCCCAGCCCGGGGCAGGGGAGGCTGCTCGAGGTGCTGTGGGGGCTGGAAACCCTTCCCCTAAAACTAGAGCTGGGCTGAGATGAGCCTGGAATTGGGGAGAGGGCCAGGGGGGCTGCAAGGGTGAACTGCCCGTGTGCCAACTGTCCGGAGAGGAGAACCCCCTGGCACACAGAGGGGTTGGCAGGGTTGGGAGTGTGATGCCACTGGCTCGGCTGTGGTACCTTCTGGTGCGAACCCGCTCGTCCCCAAAGCCCACTGGGATGCCAACCACGACCTTCCAGCACCTACAGCAGGGAGACACCATCGCCGAGGGGCACCCTGGTGGGCACGGGGTGGCAGGAGACAGCAGGGACTCCAGTTATTGCACTCGGGTGGGACGGCTGTATGGCTTGGAGCTCCCAACCCGCGGGATGGCCGTCCCGGCTCCCGGAGAGGGCTTGCAAAAGGTTTTCCTTGTGCAGGGCCACTTTCCCCCACCCTCTCTCACGGAGGAAGGTATGGCCGTGCAGCCCTGGAGAGCAGAGGCACTCGTGGTGGTCATGGCTGCGGGCTCAGCTTCCCGAGGGATGCTCCAGATGCTCCACGAGAGGCGGAGGGCTCTTGGTACTGGATCTGCCCCCACGTGAGGAAGAGGAGAGGGGAGGAAGAGAAAGAGGGTTAGTGCCAGAAATACGTGAGGGAGGAGCAGTGGGAGCAGAGTGGGGCACCCGGGCTTGGTGGCAGAACGGGGACAGTCAGGGATGGAGCAGGAGGAGGAGCGGGCAGTGGTGTCCATCACTGCTCCAAGGCTGGAGCAGCAGGAGCTCGTGGGCTGCTGCAGGGAAGGAGAGAGGCAGCTCTGCAGCCCACGAGTGACACAGGTCATCATGAAGGAACTCACCTTGGCCACGGGTACATCAGAGAGGGAACTGGATGTTGCAGAGAGGGAAACAGGCAGAGGGGAGGGAGGGGAGGGATTGCCTGACCCACAGAGGGGGTCAGGGCTGGGGTTAGAACCTACTCCAGGTTCTCCCCTCCTGCTCAGGGCACAGCTCACTCCGAACACTGAATCTCTGTCTGGGCTGGGGGCTTCCTCCCAAAACCACCGTGGTGTGTCCTCAGGCCAGCCCAGGGTGCCAGGAACCCTCTGCCAACCCCCCTCCAAACCCCCCTCACACAGGCCAGGCAACTCCACCCCTTGCCAAACCCCAGCACGAGGCTGGGGGGGAACCAAACCCACCCTTCTCTTCCCTCAAAGCCTTCAGGAGACTCCTCAGCCACATAGCCCTGCACAGGGATGGCACAGCCCAGGGCTGGTGGGATGCCAGCGGGATACTGGTGGGGTGGATGGGGCTCAGCTGGAGGGTGATGGGCTCCATGCAGAGCTGGTCATGCAGTGGAGATGAGATGGGTGGCACGAGTGGATGGGAGGGAGAAGAAAGTGCTTTCTTACCAGCCAACCCTCAGAAATCAGGGCTAAGATCCGAGGAGGGGCAAATCCCGTCAGGCTGTGCAGGAAATGGCAAAGTCCTGGCAGGCATCCTCCTGGGGAAGACACCAGAGGTTATGCACCTCAGCACCTGCCACAGGGCCAGAGGGGCTGGGACAGACAGGGAGCACAGATCCCAGGAAGGTGGGTGGGGAAAGGATGCTGAAGTGACAACACCGGGAAGGGGATGAGACCCTGCCCAGCCTGGAGATGTGGGACAGCAAAATCCCTTCACTCCGGCAAGAGTCCCAGCAGCACCAACTGCTGCTCATCCCTCAAAGCAGGAGGTTCCAGAAGCTTCCAGGTGATGCCTGAGCTTTAAAGAGTCCAGCTGCCACCTGAGAGATGCCAAACATCAGGACACCTGCCCTCTTCTGTCTTCAAGGAACAAAATAATAATCCAAGCAATTAACTCTTTAAAAATAGAATTTTATTGAGCAACAAAGGAAACTGGTTTAAATAAAACCAGGAAGGATTCTGGCCCCTGGTAAACCCCCCACACTGCTCCTCTGCCATCCCCCAGGCACAGGCACTCAGTGTACAAAGCACAACACTGGAAAATTCAGGGGGGCTGGGCTGCCCCCCAAAATGTGCTGCCTCTGCCTGAGGCTGAAATAGGTGTGTCTGATCCACGGAAACCTAATGGGCAGCTCGACACTGCAAGCCCCTGCCCTGGTGCCAACATGCACAACGCTCCCTACTCCGGGTAGCAAATGTTCTGTGTAGAAAAAACCCCTACAAATTGTGCAAAAATATCCAGCAGCTTTTAATAACTTGGTTCAAGTATTGCTACAAGGTTTGTGGCTCTGCCTACGCCCCAGGGACACAGAGCTGGCTGCACGGGTGTGGAGTGACGGTCATGGATGAGCCCAGGCAGCTGGAACTGCTCCCAAGGGGCTGGGGACATCCCTAGGGACACTCTGCTGTCCAGAAACCTAAACCAAAAGCAGACCATGAGGTTATCAGACCCTCTCACTGCTTTCTATAGAAAGGGTGTGACCCTTGGGCATTCACACACTTTTCTGTTGCCTTCTGGTCTCTTCCCAGACAGGACATAATCCTGCCAGGCTGCTGTTCCCAAATGTGACAGCTGTAGACTTGCCAACCAGCATGTCACGAGGGGAGTCACAGAGCACAGAGTGTTTCTTCTTCCCTGCTAAAGGAGGGACCCCCAAACTCGTGTTGCTGCTGCAAAATGGGTCTGACTGACCGGCAGGGTCAAAACACAGAGTCCTTCAGCCCCTGCCTCAGAAACCAGCCAGGAAACAGCATCAGCAGCTCCCTGGACATCCTTACTACCCTTTCAAGTCTGCTGGAAGCCAGAGTCCTCCCAGCTCAACAGCCCAACTTACCAAGGCACACGGAAAGCTGCTCCGGCAGCAGTCAAGGTGAGACCCCGGCTGGGAAGAGACAGAACAGCCCTTCCACGTCAGCACAGGGGAGCAGGATGTGTTCATGGAGACAACAGGGATACCAGGGAGCTTACACCTCCTCCAGCCCAGCTCACAGTGGGAACCATTTGCCAGTGCCCACCTCCCACCCTTGGCCCAGCTCACAGCTCCTGGCAGGAATCACAGCGACCCCCTGGAGAAGATGCTCAGAGGGCTGGGGGCTCCCCAGGTGCAGCAGGGCCCCCTGCTTCTGGCATGAGTTCGAGTGTCCCACAAGCTGTCAGGCTCTGTCAGTCAAAAATCCTGACAGGCCACATCACAGTGAAACAAATAAACAAAAAATAATAAATAAATGTAAAAAAACAATCAAAAAAAAAAAGGCAACGTATGGCTCGGGTGAGTCTTTGGCAGCTCTGGGTCACAGGGCTGTCCTGCCTGAGGCTGGGGGACATGGTGACAAGGGAAGGTACTGGCTGGAGCAAGGTGCAGGCACAGCAGGCACTGGGAACATCACAGCACTGCTAGGGGAGGCCTCCTACCATGCTGGTGTCAGTTTTAGCTCCAAAGGAAGGGATTTCACTCTTAGGACTGGACGGGGTCCCGTTATCTGGCTGGATAAATCCTCTTCTATCTATCAAACTGGAAAACACAAAGGGAAGAGGAGTTAAGGGAATGAAGACTCTGCAGCCAGGAGCTCAGAAGCCACGGGGAGGGCTCCTCCTGGGAGCTGCCAACCAAAGCAGGGCAGGATGCTGGAGAACATGGTCTCCTGCCCATCAAACCACACGCTTGTCACACAAGCCACCAGCCAGCCCACAGGCACAGAGCTCTGGGTCACCACAAACCCAAAAGGGAACTGGCCAAAGGTCTTCATGACACAAAAACAACGTGAACGAGGAGAGAACTGGAGTAAAACACTGTACTCCTCCCCACAACCTCCCAGCTAACAGCTGGGCTCCCTGAATCCATGGACTTACCAGCTCTGAATGGCAGCATGGGCATTTTGGCACCTGTGAACCCAACAAAGAGCCTGGGGGGCACTTCAGAGCAGGGCCTGATGCAAGTAAAAACCACGCTTTGCTCTGACCCTCCTCTGCTGCCGTTACACCAAGTTAGCCCCAAATTAGATCCACCGAACAGGCTCATTTCAGGGATCCCCACATGCCCCAGGAGAGGCTGAGAGCTCCAAGAACGATTCCCAGCTCCTGTGGCAGGGCGGAGCAAGGCCTGACTCTGCCCAAGTGCACCATCTTGTGACCGAGCAGTGATCATCCTCTGCTGCAGGTAACTCAGAGCCAGGTAAGAGCCTTTGGTGGGGTGACACTGAGCACTCAGGGGTTGGTAAAACCCAGGGTCTCTGCACTGCCTGGGGCAGTCAGAGTATAGGAGGAAAAACATGCTAAAAGTCACAGGATCATGGAATGCTTTGGGGTGGAAGGGACATTCAGGGCTATCTCATTCCAATACCCTGCCATGGGACAAGCAGTAGTGTTAGTACTAGTATTGACCATCTGCTGCCAAGCCCTTTGGTGCTGTTACTCTCCCCTCATTCAGTTGCAGGATGTGTCTTATCTCCAAATTCCATGAAACAATTACCAGTGACCCAAATTCATCAAGCTTCAACACAGAAGGAACAGTTCATCTCCTGCTTACACATCGCCAGCCCTTCTCTGCAGAGTGGGACACTGTTCCCTCCACATCAGCGAAGCAGACGTGTCTGTGCTGACAGTCTCCCCTGAACAGTGACAAATTTGCCCTTTCCAAGGCCCCTCTCCCAGAGCAGGATGCAATTCCCAACGCCTTGGAGGTCCAAGGCTCTTACCTGGGATGGAATGGTCCACACAGCACTGCACAGCAGTTTGTGAGGATACTTTTATGGCTGTAGGGATTGGCAAACTCCGAGCCCCTCTTATTTGACCAGGACCCTTTGATCTGGAGAGGGAAGGATGGACACAGATTAGGATAGGAAAGATGTGGGAGCAGATAGTGACAGGATAATGGAGTCATTCACATCCTTGCTCCAACGACGGATGGTTTATCTTACTAAAAACATCCTCCCTCTTTGCTTTAACAAGCAGGAAAGTGCTGCCTCTTCCTATGCCAAGGCTCAGTTCCAAAGCTGTGCCCTCCCCGTGCTGCCTGGCAACGTGTCACTGTCACCCTCTGCCTCCTCCTCCCCTCGCCAAGGCTGAAGACCCTTCAGAGCAGGGCTCCAGCTCGTGGTCCCTCCTGGGCCCCTCAGGCTGAACAAACAAGGAGGGGATTCCCAGCTCACCAACAGCCTCCTCTGCTCCCACCCTGAGCAGCTGTCACAGGACTCTGATTTCGAAACCAGCAGGCGTGGGCACACAGGGGTGGGCAGATGCTATACCTGGCCTCAGGCCCTGGCTCCAGTGAACCATTTACCAGCACATTTACCAGCACATTTCCTCCTCTTGTTTTACTTCCTCCCCTCCAGCTGCAGCATAAGGCTGGCCATGAGGATGGAGAGGCAACGGGCCACTGGTGCTCTCAGTCCTGGGGTACAACCACCATGAGCTTCACTTACAGCCTTGAGCAGTTCTGCCACACCTCTGGATGTAAGGCGGAGAGGAAAGAGGGAAAAGCAAAAAAAAAGGGATGCAAACCTGCCTTCTGTAAGGCTGGAAGCTTCCAGCAAGGATTACAGGTACTTCTGGCCAGAAGGGTGAACTTTGATTACAAGGACCAGACAAATCCTGCTTTTCCATACAATCTGCCCTGCTCAGGGCTCTCATTTGGCCTTTGGAGTCTGCATGGGCCCCAAATTTGAAGGTAAAGCTCATCAGATGTCTGCACATTATTTGCTAATTAGAGATGAGGAACCGCCAGAGACAAAGGGACTTGCCCAGGGTCTTGGAGGAAACCCGTGGTTACACAGGATTCTGAATTCACATCACCAAGCTGACACCCAAATAAATCTCTGGGGCCAGCCTTCCTTTTTTAATCTCAGAACTCCTAATTTTAAGCAAGGCCACAAACAGACTGGAAAAAACACACACGTGATGGTTCTAACTCAGCTACCTGAAACTGCAGCCTAAATGGCCCTGGGCACAGGCTGTCTGCTCCACGGTGGGTTACCCCAGGCAGTGCAGGCAGCACATCTTACTGAGACACTGCACTGAGGCAGCCAAGGATTCCCTGAAAACCTGCTCAGGGTGGATCAGGGACAACCTGGAAGAAGGAGGAGCATGCAGGTGCTTACACAGGACAAACATGCAGGTACTTACATCTTCGTTCGTCGTCAGGTTGGAGGCGACTAAATAAGTGTGAAAACCTGAGAGGCCCAAAATAGACCAGACTGAGAAAAAACAAATCACCAGCTCCAGCACAGTGAAATAAAAGTCAAGGAAGCCTCAAAGAACAAAATCATCCTGCAAGGAGAGGCAGAGGACTGTTTGGGGAGGGTCGGGCAAGCTTCCCCTTCCCTGTGCTGGTCTGCAGGGACCCACCAAGGAGCAGAAGCTCCAGCTGCTTCCCTCTCCATCTAAACTCCCAGACTGGGAAACAATTTTGCCACCCACCCTTACAAAGAGCTCCTGGCCCCTCCCTGTTAATTAGTGTGGCTGCACAGTGTGGGACACCCCAAGGAGCTGCCTGCAGCACAAGGATATCTCGCGGGTGTCGTCTTCAGCGTGGCCAGGAATCCATCCCTCTGGGAGCCTGCAAAGCAAAAACGGGACAAGGGATGGCATCCCATCAGGCAGCCCTGCCCCTCCAGCCAAAACTCCACTCCTGAGCAGGCAGACACCTCCCTGTGAGCTGTATGGATCTGCCTGTCTGCCTGAGCAACACCTGCAACCTGGGACTCCGCAGAAATGTCAGCGCACAGACACAGCTCCAGGAAATTTGGGGCTGATGGGACAGTCACCTTCCCTGCCAGGTTAGGAGCGGATGCAGCAGCAGCTCACCTGCTCTGGGAGGGGAGAACCCCATCCCCAGCTCCAAAGGCCTCTCTGCAGCGAGGTGCAGGTGGATCCGTGGTTCCCTGAAGTCTGGGACCCTGTTAAATCCCCACCTAACTGGTGTAACCCAACCAGAGCCTTCCCATGCTGTGCCTCGACAGGAGCAGTGACCCAGAGCTGCCCGAGGTGGTGGGTGGCCTCGGGCACAGCACACACCATGGGCAGGACCCCTGGTACTCACGCAGGGTGAGGTGGGTGACGACGCAGGCGAAGATGAAGGCGGTCAGGAAGGACAGGGAGAGGATGAAGGCGTAGAAGTAGCGGTAGTTGCGCTTCCCCACACAGTTGCCAACCCAGGGGCAGTGGTGGTCGAATCTCTCTGAAACAAAGGGACACACGAGGGACAAAGTGAGGCCTCCTGCCACCTCACAGCCAATATGGAGCAAACTCTGCTCAGACTCTGAAAATGAGGAGCTATAAATGAAGCTTCCACCCAGCACCCTGAGACCACAACCGCTCCGCAGCAGCACGTAGGCACAGGGTTGCAATGGGGCACTGCTGCCTGCTCACGTGGTCTTTTTTATCATCAGAGGCCAAAGCTTTCCTCTCACAACCTGCCAAATACAAGCCTTGTGACTGGTAACCATCACTACAACCGAAAGGGAAGAGGGACAGTGCAGGAGTTCTTCCAGCTCTCAGCAGCACTGAGTGTGTGCACGTGGCATCGCTGCTCCCTCCTGTGCGTCAGCTTTTCCTGCCTTCTTAGGGGCATAAATAATTCTCCAAGTTATAAAGATATACCTGTAAACCCACAGAAACTGCCTGGGAGCCTGGGGCAGGTGCAATGTATCTGGAAACACCCTAATGAAAGGGCTGCCTGTCGGCCTGACAGGACTGTGGTAATCATTCCATGGGGAGCATCACTGCAAACACAACGCAGGGCACACGGAGCAGACACAGCCCACTCCCCCAGACACCTCCTCTGCAAACACTGATTTCCAGCCTCAGGAGGTGGCACAACCACCCAGGGCCATCTCCAAATGCACAATGCTTGGAAACTCCCAAACTTCTCTTACTCAGAGCTTTGGGGTCCTGCGACTGCTCAGTCACTCCTCAGGCAGCAGCACAGCCTCTGCACCCACCACCAGGTCCACACACAACCAGGAGCAGCTGCATGAGCAGTAGACTCTCCAGGCATGTCCCTAAATCACACACCACCCTGCTGCCAGTTCAAGCTGCTCCAGTGCAGCCAGGCTGTGCCAGGAACCTCCCTGCCCACCCCCCTGCAACTTCCCCATGGAGCCATCAAAGGCTTTTCTTCTTCCCTTCTGTCTCACCGCACTCTGAGAAGACACAGAAGAGCTGTACCAGCAGTTATGGTGGTGTCTCTACTAGCCTGGGGACAAAAGCCACACACAACAAGGAGACTTCACCAAACCTTGTTTGGTGGAGGCCTGGACTGCATTTTTCAGTACCATCCTTCCAGAAGGAGGAAAAACAGACACAGTCTTGGACGTGCCGCCCCTTGCCCTGAGCCACTGCTTTCATTTCAAATGGGAAGAAGACAGACCACCCAGTTTTGTAATCCTTTAGAAGAAAAAGCAATCTGTTCAGGAGCATCAGTGACAGGACTCAAGGGAACGGTATGAAAGTTGGAGGTTCAGGCTGGATATCAGAAGAAGGTTCTTCCCCCAGAGGGTGGTCAGGCACTGAACAGGTTCCCCAGGGCAGTGGGCACAGCCCCAAGGCTGCCAGAGCTCCAGGAACATTTGGACAGGCTGGGATTGTCTGTGCAGGGCCAGGAGCTGGATTGGATGATCCCGGTGGGCCCCTTCCAGCTCTGGACACCCTGTAACTCCACAACAAACCCCGCCAGGGATCAGCAGCTCTCCCCCCGCCCCGCTCACCGACGCAGTTGTCGCAGACGCTGCAGTGGGAGGTGCGCGGGGGGCGGAACATCTTGCAGGTGTAGCAGTACTTGAGCTTCACCACGTACTTGTTGATCACCACCTCCATGGTGCGGGCGGGCGGGCGGTACGTGGAGGTCCCCATGCTGTCTGCAAGGGCAAGGAGGGACACTCAGACCCCCCTGCTCCCCGGCATGGCAAGGCATTGGCACGTGCTCTCCTGGCTTTAATGAATGCCAAGAGGCAGCCAGGAACTCCAGTCAGCTCCTCGCAGCGTTATTTATGTCCTCTCTTTGTTCAGTGGCAACGCTGCTGGGATGCCAAGAGGAAGCAGCGAGTGCCCAGTGCTGTGAGAACAACGAGCAGTTTATAAATAGTGAAGGCAAAGCGGTGCCCGGTGACACCAGCTCATCTTTGCGTGTCCCGTGGGTCACAACATCTGTGAATGCACGTGTGGCTCCTCCTCTGCTCTGCCAGAAACCAGAGTGGCCTCGCCAGGAGCATCCCTGCCACTGCCAGCACACAACCTGCCACCCCACAGCTGGAGCTGTGCCATCACCAGCCTCAAGGGACTCATTTCCATCACCACAGGGAAGGACAGCAGCAGGTCTCAAGTGCTGCAACAGATTCCCTGAAATTTGACACGTGTGTGTTCACAGCATGAGAGGATTCCTCCTCCTCCAGGCTGAAATTGAGCATTTCTAGGAATGCCACAAGTTACATCTGTCTGGGCTGGCACTTCATTATTCCCTGGGGACTGGCAGCTGGAGACTATTTCTCTGCCAAGCAAAAGCTGGAAACCCTCTCTATCACGTTTGCAATTTTGGGGGTTATTCCTTTTAGTCACTCCTAAAAGAGCACCTTTCCAGCTCTGAGGGAGTCTTTGAAAATAGTGATGCAACAGCGAGCATGTTAAGAGGATAATAAGTGGATTATATTAACAGTAACAGCTGGCACATCAGGCAGCATCTGCAGCCAGATTACTTCTTTAGGCCCTTATAAATAGAAACACAGATCACCACTCTGGGGATATTTTAAACCCATTTTTAAAGTCAGATGTAGAATTATTGCCTTGCAACTGTCTTCAGCGGGACAGATTCAAGCTGTCTCACATCAGCTTTGCTAAAGCATTTGTTACAACCAGTCATATCAACAATGTCCACAGCTCCTGGATGCAAACACCTTCTTGGCTGTCCCCAAACCAGCGTGACAGAGCAGTTTTTAGAAGAGGACAAACATTAGCCTCCACTCAAGAACACCTTGCAGCACAGCGGGCTCAATGGCAAAGCATCATCTTAAAAAGCATTAATTATCCTTCAGCTTTGCTGCCTTGGACAACGATGGGACTGAACAGGAACAAAAACCATCCCTGATGCTCTGCAGATCCTCACTGCCTGCTGTGCTAGATGAGGTTGTTGCACCTCTCACCAGCACTTTTAGGACACTGTCAAGCCTCCCAGTCTGATACTCTGGCTTCTTCCTCGCCCTGGACAACCAGTGAGGAGCCAAGACCCTAAGAGGGGCCTCACTGAGCCTGAAACGTGTGTGTGCACAGACACACAGCCATGCACTGGACCCAGAACAGGAGAGGGAACAGAGGTCTCACCAATTCGCTTTTCCAGGTCTGCTGCCTCACTTGGGGTGGCTCTGGGCAGGATACCTGGGTCTCTGAAGCTTGTCTGGAGCAGGCAGCTGATGACAAAGAAGAAGAGGACGGCGGCGATGATGGGGATGGCCAAGGTCAAGTGAGTGGCAAGGAAGGGGCAGCTGTTAAAAAGAGAGATAAAAATGGTTATCAACCACTGTACCGACCTGGCTGTCAGCTGGGACACTCATACCAGGAATTCTCACAGTGGGCAGTGGGCTCAAGCACTGCTGCTTTGTGGAGGCCTCTGGAGATGACAACCTTTTAGGGGCAATCAAACTTTTTGGGGGCATCCTGTGCAGAGCCAGGAGCTGGACTCGATGATCCTCGTGGGTCCCTTCCAGCTCTGGATATTCTGATTTTATGAACAACAAGAGCCAGCCTAGAAAACACTGAAGTGATGCTGAGGCTCCAGCACCAAAAGACACCAATGCCCCTGCACACAATCTCTTTGCCCTTCTGAAGTCCCAGAATCATGTCTCAAAAACCCACCAGCTGCCTCAAAGCCTGGTCACCTCCACAACAGCGTCACCAAGAACAACAGAGAAACACCCCAAGCTATGCAGGGATCAGAAGAGGCAACTTGGCTTTGATTCAACACAGCTTTGCTGCCTCTGGATGACTCGTGTGCCCTTCACGGTGTGCCAGATGTTTGGATGTGGACACTTACAGAACTGAGTGCTCTGAGAAGCCACCAGGCACCTCTGCAGCCAAAAAGGATGCTCCTGGGCTCACTGTGCTATAACCCGGGGGTGTTTTGCCACAGATGGGGACTGGTGTGATCACACTCCACACCAGGGCAGCTCTGTGGCCAGTGAGGACAGCAGAGGACACACGCAGTGCCACAGGCCCCTCCTGCAGAGGGATTTGCTGTCACAAGCACCGATCACACCCGGAGCCGGCACAGATGGACAGGCTGCCCCAGCCCTCAAGTCCGTGGGCCGTGCTCAGGCTCAGCAATGCTCTGCAGCAGTTTTGAGAGGATTAAGCAACTTTTGTTTCACCTCCCAAGCTCAGCTGTCCAGAACAAAGCAGTCACCAAGCAAAAAAACCCCGTCAGCCCAAGCCTGAGCCCCTTGGTCATCTCCCTGACAGAGGGACAGAAAGGTCTGTGAAAAGAGAGACGTTTTCACCCCTTTCCTGGGAGAATCTCTGCAGCCCACTTTGCCCCATCACAGAAAAAGAAATCAGATAAATCAGAGAATCCCAGAATGGTCTGGGTTGGGAGGGACCTTAAAGCTCATCTCATTCCACCCCCGTGCCATGGGCAGGGACACCTTCCACTAAGCCCAGGTTTCTCCAAGCCCTGTCCAACCTGGCCTTGGACACTTGGACCCCCCAGGGACGGGGCAGCCACAGCTCCTCTGGGCATCCCGCTCCAGGTTTTTCCGTAAGAAGATGAAGTGCAGCCACAACGCAGGCAAGATGCATTTGCTGTACACCCAGCAAACTGCAACCTGCTAAAATAACAACTTGGAAAGCCCCAGGGCATCTTCAAGCATGAGAGAGTGACTCGGCAAGAAGGGAGGCAGAGCAGATGTCCTCTGCCTGGCCACACAAAGCAGTCACTGTGCTGGAGCTGCCCCTTAGTCCCAGACCCAGTGGACAGAGCTGTCAGGGGCATGGATGGTGCGAAGAAAAGGAGTTTTTCCAGCGGGATGCTGCGACTGCTTCCCGCAGCTTCCTGCCCCTTTGAGCTCATCCGACTTCTCAGAACCTCTAATCCCATCAATTACCTTCATCTCCCCACCAGCAGGCTTGGAAAGCTTTACTCCCGAGACTCGCAGGGGTAACGCCGTGATCCAAAGGCGGGCATGGCCCTCCTGCTGCAGGAGAAGGCAGCACCCGAGGCGGGCCAGCAGGAGCCCCCCGAGGTGTCCCCCGAGGTGTCCCCCGAGGTGCCAATGACCCGCCGTGCTCCTTCCCCGGCTCCCCAGGGCAGTGCGGGACATAACGGGCCGCTCCTGGCTCTCCCCTCCCGCAGGGCACGGGAGATTCCCTGGAGCAGCTTTCCAAAGGAAAGGGGACTGGGGAGATGCGGCTCCCTCTTCCCCAGGCTGCACAGAGCGGGCAGAGCTCCAGCGCAGACCCTCGAGGTGGGACCCCGAGGGATTTCACCATTTAAAGCACAAATTGAAAACACCATTCCCAAATCCAGAGGGTGGACAAAGCCCAGCAGGGCCTCGGGGGGGTTCCCAGCGGCAATTTGGGGCCAGTTCTCTCCTTGGGAGCAGGAGGGGAGACTGAGAGGGGGAATTCACAGCCCGTGGGGGATCCTGGAGCATGGGGGGATGTTAAAGCCCTTCCCGGAGCCACGCTGAGCACACGAGGTGGGGACACCCCCGGGCCCCCATGAACACACCTGGGCACAGGGGANATTTGGCGCCAGTTCCCTCCTTGGGAGCAGGAGGGGAGACTGAGAGGGGGAATTCACAGCCCGTGGGGGATCCTGGAGCATGGGGGGATGTTAAAGCCCTTCCCGGAGCCACGCTGAGCACACGAGGTGGGGACACCCCCGGGCCCCCATGAACACACCTGGGCACAGGGGATGGGCACAGGGGGTGGGCACAGGGGGTGGGCACAGGCGGTGGGCACAAGGGATGGACACAAGGGATGGACACTGGGGGTGGGCACAGGCGGTGGAC
>VWZG01005918.1:0-22748 GCA_013396735.1 Grallaria varia | reverse complement strand
AAAAAAAAAAAAAAAAGGCAGAGAAAAAGCCTCGCCTGAATGTGCCAAGACAGCTCAAAGCAAACAGCTTTAAAAAGCCTGTTCCTGTCACGACTCAGCACACCTTGTGATGGAGCAAAAGCCTACAAAGAGCTGCAGCCCACAAGCACCATTTGGGTGAAGAACTCAGAAAATCCTGTGGGAAATGACACCTGCACTGATGGGGGAAAAAACAAAAAAAAAAAGGAAAAAAAGGAGCCGGAAAGGCAGAAATGGCTTAAAAAGATTGCAGCAGAAAAAAAGATGCAAAGGCTTAATTAAAGAGGTTTTTCTCTCGTGCTTCCCTTTGCTCTGAAGATGTGATTTGCAGGCTGGAAACAGCGCTGATAAAAAGGGGATGGGAATGGGGACAAACCAGAGTGAGAGTGAGAGTGGAGATGCAGCTGGGCCAGGGCTGTGCAAACGCAGTGCAGGGCAAGGACCAGCCGGTGGCAGCAGCCACCAAGGCATCTCCTGGGCAATTCTGCTCCTGCAGGGCTGGGCTGGGGAATTCTGCTCCAGCAGGGCTGTGGAATTCTGCCCTGCTCAGCTGGGCTATGGAATTCTGTTCCAGCATGGATGGGCTATGGAATTCTGCTCCTGCACGGCTGGGCTATGGAATTCTGCTCCAGCACATCTGGGCTATGGAATTCGGCTCCAGCACATCTGGGCTATGGAATTCTGCTCCTGCAGGGCTGGGCTGTGGAATTCTGCTCCTGCACATCTGGGCTGTGGAATTCTGCTCCTGCAGGGCTGTGGAATTCTGCTTTAGCATGGCTGGGGAATTCTGCTCCAGCATGGCTGGGCTGTGGAATTCTGCTCCTGCATGGCTGGGCTATGGAATTCTGCTCCAGCACATCTGGGCTGTGGAATTCTGCTCCAGCACATCTGGGCTGTGGAATTCTGCTCCAGAACAGCTGGGCTATGGAATTCTGCTCCAGCAGGGCTGGGCTGTGGAATTCTGCTCCATAACAGCTAGGCTGTGGAATTCTGTTTCAGCATGGCTGGGCTATGGAATTCTGCTCCAGCACATCTGGGCTGTGGAATTCTGCTCCAGAACAGCTGGGCTATGGAATTCTGCTCCAGCAGGGCTGGGCTGTGGAATTCTGCTCCATAACAGCTAGGCTGTGGAATTCTGTTTCAGCATGGCTGGGCTATGGAATTCTGCTCCTGCATGGCTGGGCTATGGAATTCTGCTCCAGAACAGCTGGGCTGTGGAATTCTGCTCCAGCCCACACCCCACCACAGTGTGGGTACCTCTTGGTGCCTCCCCAACCTATTGGAAGATTCAAGAGATACCCCAGACGAGTTTAAAACCCAAGATGCCAAAGAGACACAACTGAATTTTGGGAATGCCCTTTGCCCTGTGCCAGTTCTGTTGCTCTGGGACCTCTCAGCCTTCCCTCCAGTTCCAGGGGCTGCAGCTCCAGTGGAATTCCACTTGTTATATCCGAATGGGAATGGGGGTGTTTTTGCCCCTGGTGCCTTTTGTAAGAGCTGGCTTTGAATCAACGCGGGTGAACCAAACGTGCCCTGGAGGAGAGGACAGCCCTGCAGAGCCCTGGGCTCCACCTGCCCCATCCCACAGGGATCCACACGGCACATCCACGGCCGGAATGCCGGGGGGCTCACCCGGAGCTCCCACGCCGGGTGTCCCACGGGTGGCACGTGGCGCTCACGGGGCACCAAGAGGGGCACAGAGTTATTTCCCCTCCACGCCGAGGCGAGCGGGTGGTTTGCAGAGCGCCCGGGGAGGTTTGGTGGCGGCTGGAATGCTCCGTAGGGACAATCCCGGGATGAAGGATGGGAACAACCCGTGTGCTCACAAAGGGATGGGCACACGAGGGCACACGGCCCGCCCTGCCACAGGAGCACGCGGTGTCACCACCCTGGCGGTGACAAGAACCCCCGTTATTCCTCCATTGCCCTTCCCTCTGGCGTGGCCTCGTGGGGCTGCTTTGGGGGGATAAACCCAAACCCCACACATGACCCCAGCCCGGCCCCACAACTGACGTGGGACCCCCCCCACGGGTGGGACCTGCAGGGCGAGGAGGCCTCACAGCCCCTCTGGGTCCCACCAGGACACCCCAGCCCCGCTCCTGGCGCTGATCCCAGTGGTCCTGGTCCTGATCCCAATGGTCCTGATCCCAATGGTCCTGATCCTGATCCCCATGGTCCTGGTCCTGATCCCAATGGTCCTGATCCCAATGGTCCTGATCCTGATCCCCATGGTCCTGGTCCTGATCCCAATGGTCCTGGTCCCAATGGTCCTGATCCTGATCCCAGTGGTCCTGGTCCTGATCCCCATGGTCCTGATCCCAATGGTCCTGATCCCAGTGGTCCTGGTCCTGATCCCCATGGTCCTGATCCAAATGGTCCTGATCCCAGTGGTCCTGGTCCTGATCCCAGTGGTCCTGATCCCAATGGTCCTGATCCCCATGGTCCTGATCCCAATGGTCCTGGTCCTGATCCCAATGGGCCCGATCCCAGTCCTGACTCCAATACCAATCCTGATGGTCCCAAACCTGGTGGTCCTGGTCTTCTCGACCCCAATGGTCCCAATGCCAGTGCTGACCCCAATTCCAATCCCAATCCTGGTGGTCCCAATCCCCATCCTGTTCTTGATGGTCCTAATCCTGGTGCTCCCGATCCCAATCCCAGCACCGATCCCAATCCCATCTTGAGGACCCCAATCCCAATGGTCCCAAACCCAGTCCAAATAATCCCAATCCCAATATCAGTGCTCCCCAGCCCCAATGGTCCTGGTCCCTATCCCCACCCCAATCCCAGTGGTCCCCATCCCATTCCCATCCTATCAGACCCCATCCCATCCCATTCCTATTCCCATCCCCATTCCCACTCCGATGGCCCCCATTCCCATCCCATTCCCATCCCCATCCCAGTGGTCCCCATTCCCATCCCANCCCCCTTCCTCCCTCCCCACCTCGAGCTCGCGGTCCCTCCACGCGCCGCTCCCTCCGTGCGCTACTTCCGGTCACGCCCCTTCCGGCGTCACGTGGCGGCGCGAGCGCGGGTGGGCGGGAAGGGCCGGGCGGCGCCATCTTTGTTGAGGGCGGGCGGCGCCATCTTTGCTCGGGGCGGACGGAGGCGCTCGGGGCCCCCCGGGACGGGATGGGGTGGGATTCCGTGGGATGCCCGGGATGGAATTGGATGAGGGGTCAGGGCAGGGCTGCCTGCAGGCCACAGCGCCGCCCCACGAGCTCAGCGAGCAGCACCGCGGCCTCCGGAGGGCGGGGTGGCCGTGGGAAGGTCCCCTCAGGGAGGGGATGTGATCCAGGCCCGATGCAGGCCCGTGGACATCCCTCATCCCCGCTCCTCACCTGGCAAAGGGTGCCTGGAACGCAATCCCTTCATTTGTACCCAAAGCTTTCCCTTCCTACCGGAATTCCTTAAAACTCTCTCAGTTTCCCATTTTTCCAGTGAGGAGAAAACCTGAGTTCTTCCCAGGCCAGATCCCTGATGGAAAAACACTCGGGAGCCTCCCTTGAGGACCGAGCGGGTTGTGCTGGTTTCCCCTTCATTCCTGGGATTCCTCCATTCCAGGTGCAGCCCCAGCCGGGATGAGGAGCAGCACAGAGGCAGGAGGCACCCAGGGCTGGATCCACCCCAAAACACATCAACCAACATCACCCACGATGGCCTGGCACCCTGTGGGGGTTATTACACCAATTACTCACTGTTCCAGCGGGCTCTCCCCTCCACATCTTGTCCACAGCATGGCAGAGGCAGGAGATTTCCTTCCACTCCAACCACCGTGGTCTGGGCCTGACTGTGTAACTATCACAGGAATGAGGGAGAAACCATCACCACCAGCTCAGCCCACAAGGGAGACTTCCCTGAGCGCTTTTCATCAGGGAACTCAAGTTTTATTTGCTGGCAAAAATGGGGAATGACGAGGGCTGGGGGTCAGAAAGGGGTTCCAGAGGAATCACTGCAGGAATGGAAAGCTTTGGGTACAAATGAGGCCAAAGCATCAAGGATTTGCACTGGAGGCAGCCCAGCTGGGCTGGGGGTCAGAAAGGGGTTCCAGAGGAATCACTGCAGGAATGGAAAGCTTTGGGTACAAATGAGGCCAAAGCATCAAGGATTTGCACTGGAGGCAGCCCAGCTGGGCTGGGGGTCAGAAAGGGGTTCCAGAGGAATCACTGCAGGAATGGAAAGCTTTGGGTACAAATGAGGCCAAAGCATCAAGGATTTGCACTGGAGGCAGCCCAGCTGGGCTGGAGGGCAGGGGTGGCTCCCCAGACAGTCCCAGTTACACACTGGGAACGTTGTTTGTGCTCATTTTACTGATTTCTCCACTATTTTAGGAGTGAGACATGTCTGTTCTGCACACAAGTGCTGGGCGAGCAGAATTACTCCCCTCGGACCATCTGGGTGTATAAATACGGGTAAAATGTGTGTTTAGCACCACTCCTGACTCCCCTTTCCCTCCCAAAGGTGGCACTCACTGAGGATTAAACCCACCACAGCACAAACACAGAAGCTGCACAAGAGCTGCTCACATTACCTGCTCCGACCTCGCTGCTGGGTCCTCTCTCTGTTTAGGGAAAGAAGGAAAACTCTGACATTCATTTAATCAGGTTGGACAGAGCTCCTGGAACACAGACCTAAATTACAAGGGAAAAGCTGGGTTTTGAATCAAGAGCAGTGTCACAGAATGGCAAAGTCCAGCAGAATTCTTACCCCCACACTTGGCTTTTTAAAGCCAAGGAAGCCCAGAACCATTCCTGCCTTTGAAGAAATCCATTTCAAGGACTCTCCTGCCAGGCAAAGAGGTCCTGCAATTCCTGCTGAGAAGACAGACTTTTCAGGAAAGAGTCTGGTTTTGGCACAGTTACTCCCAGGAATCTGAAGTCTTAAGGAATGCAGAGCTTCCTAGGAGAGGACTAGGAAGATAAAACAAGGTGAATTTTTGAACAAAAATTACATTTGCCTTTAAAAAAAAAAAAAAAGCTTCTCCTTTTTCTTTAACGAGCTCAGAGCAGTGCTAGCTACCCTACTTCTGGTATCCACTGAGGATAAAGCTTCAGGCTAAATAAAATACCCACTTCCAAAGCCCTGAAAACGTGCAGATCCTCATCCAAAGGGCCTGAACTTTGGCTGTTTGCTGAAGGGCCTCAGAGCTCTGCCCTCTGGAAACCCCTGGCCTCGGAAGGAAGTCGGAGTCCACCCCAGGCTTCCAAGAAAATGTGAAAAACGCGAGGGGAATGAAAATTTTCCATTTTTCAGAACTGAGAGGGAACTGCCTTCCCTTCCCAGCAGGGCCCTTCTCACCCTGGGGGCTGTGTCTGTGCCACAGCTTCACCTCACGCCCCAAATCCTGAGCCTGGGCAGCTCTTAAGGCAAAATTCCATCACTGAAAGGAGCCCTGAGGAAGCAAAGTCAGCCCATGCAGCACCTCCTGAGCGAGGCAGGGCTTTGCCATCAGCTGACACTGCTGCACCTTGCAGGACCTGTGTGGGAAGGAGGAGCACCATCACTGAGAGCACTGAACTCCCCTCCCTGTCCTGCCAATAAAAAAAACCCTTACAAACATCTTACCAAGATTTAATGTACATTTATTCTTAACACGTGGAACATATAGTATAAAGATTTCATACTGAATAAATGATATTCATTAAGCCAAAAAAGGAAAAAAGGGAGGAATTTACATCAAGTTTTTAGCTACATCGTCTGAAATACAAATATGCAGAATTCATCACTGAAAAATCTCAATTGTGTTTCTTCATCAGGAACTTCAACTGAACCTAGAACTTTTTCACACCTCGATTAGAAAGAAAACAAAAACAGGAAAAAATAAACTATAAGTTGATTGGCTGCTGAGACAGCAATGACTTTATACACAGAGACCTGTACAGCATCCTCCAGGGAGGGATGTCTGGCAAGAGATTAAATAATTGTGTCTCGCTTTTGCAGGTCATCAACTCGTTAACTCGTCATACTATAAAGGGGTGGGGAGAGGGGGACAAAACTGCAGGAGTCTCAGGGTATGTGCAATGTACAACGTCATATATATATACACACGTGGCAGCTCTCGGGCTGCAGCTAAAGGTTAAAACCAGTTCTAAGAGGTGATCTCAGGGTTATTCATACAATCAAGGAGGAAGAGAGAAAGAGGTCAGGGTGTTGTAGGTTCACACATTATACTTTGGGGGAAAAGCCTTTTTTTTTTTTCTCCTCAACATTAACTAAAAACATTTTTAAAAACTACAGCTTGCTGCTGATCCAGCGTTTTTTTCTTTTTTTTTTTCTTTTTTTAATCCATGTGAGACATTATTACAGTATGTTTACAGTTTTAGGTGTACAGTACATGGAGTTCTACACGCTACTGCACAGGCCTCCCTTGGACAAGGTCTGTTCACAACTGGTAACTTCTTGGTTCCTGCAAGATTGTGAATGTACAACGATAAACCACACAGAGTTCAGCAGTCACTTTTTCTTTTTTTTTGTTTTTTTTTGTCCTTCAGAGTTTTACCATTTAAAAACAGTTATGAAAGTGGTGCCTGTCAATGGGATAACACGGCAAGTCGTCTTTCCCCAAACTCACTGTAAACGACAGTAACTTTGGTTAAAATAAAAAAAGTCTTCTATGTAGACAGAACTTTGTCTCCTTTAATAAGGGATTCGGGACAAATTTGAAGGGCAAGGGGAAGGGGGAGAGGGGCCAGGGACATCTTTCCCCGAGGGAGAAGCAGGACAGCGCAGGGCAGACAGTGGATTCTGAGGTGGTTTTGCATAAATAAAGGGCAACAGTCAGTTTCTAAGTTCTCCACTCACGCACACGCACACAGGGTTCTCGGATCCCACAGCTGTCATGACTGGCCAATTAAAAACAGTACGTCACAAATAACTTGTGAAACCAAAGAGTTCATCAAAGGCGACACGGAGATGTCCAACAGCCGCGACTCGTACAACGTGAACTCCGAGTGGTTCTCGTCCACCTTGGCCAGGGCCAGCAGCGCCCGGGCGGCTCGGCGCATCATGTCCACGCTGGTCGACTCGAAGGGCGGGTTCTGCATGTGCATCAGCCCCGCCTGGCTCTGCTGGAACTGCGTGGCGGCCAGGCTGTCCTCCAGGAAGCCCAGCAAGTTGCCAATGCTGCCCTTCTGCACAGCGATGGCCCTCGCTGCCAGGCTGTCCCCCTGTGCCAAGTTGGCCAGTAGTACCACGGCCATCTCCCGGCACACGGGGTTCTTTCTGTCACTGAGGAACCGCACCATGGTGCTGTACAGCTTCTCCAGGCGGCTGAAGGGCGGAGTCGCCAGGATCAGATCCACGTTGTTGTCCTGGATGCTGAGTTTGCTGAGTGTTTCCAAAACCAGTCTCTGAGGGGAGAGGACAGCGTTGGGCCCCAGTGTCGGGAAGGGGTCCTGGGCCTCTGCTGACGGACACACTGCCCAGTGGAGGAGTCCATCCAGGATAGGCAAACAGATGCTTTCCGGGTAAGGGGAGAGGTCCAGCTGCCCGGAAATGTTGGCCAACGTGACCAATGTATTTTCACGCAGCATCTCCAAACAGTCCCACCACCACTCCACCTTGTTGCAGCTCACCCCTTGGTCCTGCTCCTCCTCCTTCTCGTAGGTCAGGGGCGCCTGTTTGCGTTCGGGGTGCTTGTGGTGTAAGAGGATCAGTTTCCCAAGGATCAGCAGCAGCCCGGGGTGTTTGGACATTTCAAAGTCATTGCCCGGCACGAACGATAAACTCCTGACGATGTTGGAGACACAGATGCAGCGCTTGGCCAGAGAGTCCTGCCAGTCCAGGAGGGTGCAGAGCGGCGTCTCGTCCTTACTGTGGGGTTCGTCCTCCAGGATTTTGATATTTCTGTGGCTCTGAGCCGGACTGATGACAAAGGGAAACTTGCTGCTTTCCTTCGCCGTCTCCGAAGCTTTGGCCTCCTCCTCCTCCTCCCCTGCCAGGGAGCCCGGGCGCGCCGAGAGCATGTCGTCCATGGTGGCAGTTATCCTCTTCTCCAAGGAGCTGTCGGATGGAGGAGCCTCTCCTTCCCTGGTGCTCGGGTTGCTCTCAGCTGCCGAACGTTTCCTCAAGGCAGAGGAGCAGGAAGCTCGTTTATGAGTCAAGGGCAGCTCCGTCTTGCTCTCGAAGTGGGTCTGGATGTGCTCGGTGGTGTCGCCGCCGCCGATGCGCCAGTGCAGGAGCCCGCTGTCGAACTCCTGCACCCGCCCCAGCTTGTCAGAGTAATCTACCACAAAGGGGTCGTTCTTCTGCACCACCTTCACCGGGAGCTTGTCGAATTTACTCACTAGTTTTTCCTCGCTGCTCTCCAGAGGTACTTTGTCCTTGCCCGCGAACGCGGCCTCCTCCTCTTCCTCGTCCTCTTCCTCCTCCTCCTCCTCACAGTTCAGGCTCCGTGGCTCGTCGTCCTCCTCCCCTTCTTCAGGAGAAGAAGCCGAAGACTTGCAGAACCTTTCGGGATCTAATAGTGTTCTTTGCCCTGGGTCTCCTACCTCGTATTCCTTCAGGATTCCGAAGATCTCGATCAGGCAGCGCCGGAAATACTCCACCAAGAGCTCCAGCAAACCTGGCAGCTGCACGGGGTGGGGGAAAAACAGGAGGGGAGGGAGGAACAGTGGTCAGAAAACAAGTCAATGTGAGCAGGGCTGAGAGTTTAAGCAGTGCTGTTAATAAATGGTTCTTTTCATGCTGGCAATAAATGGTGCAAACCATTTCTGTCCTATGAGAAAGGGGACAGAGACTGGCTGGGAGTCTCCAAGCTGCCCGTCTGCACACACTGACGTGCTCTTGGTTGGACCTCCCTCCTGGTTAACTCACAGGGAGGGCATTCCAGCACTGCTGAGGAGATTTCACAGCCCGCACACCAACACACACATGAATTACTCAGGCCAGTGAGTGCCTGGCCCATCACTGCCCAGATCCCACCTGGAATGCTCCACAGGCACAGGGGATGCCTGGGAGTCTGCACGAGCTGCTTGTTGGCATCTCGCTGACAGGAACCCCCACAGAATTAGCACTTCAAAGAACTGCCCCAGAGAGCATCTGCACCCACCTGGCTGAGGTTGAAGGTCATTATGCTGTTGTCATCATAGAGCAGGATGTTTATGGTATCTAAGGCCCACGTACTTTCAGCCAGCAGCCCGGACTTCAGAGACATCATCACTCTCCAGGCTTCAGGAGTTCCTGTAACATAAACACATGATACTTCCAGCTCCTGGAGTTTCAAAACAAAAACGAGACACTTGATCCTGCTTTTTGGACCCGTGAAGAGCAGAGCCTGGTTTAAGATGATGCACAGACTGCGTGCACCAGCGATCTGCCTGCAGGTAATGCCAAAACGAGGGCTGAAAATACCATTAACATGCAAAAATACAACTTTTCCAAAGCCAGCAGAGTCCTTCTGCTTGGCAGGATTGCATCAAAGGGCCAAGGCAGGAAAGCAGAGGTTTCCTCACCGATATCTTTTGCTGTTAGCCGCCTCCTCTGCTTCAGCACAGGTTGTGTGGCTTCTACTGATCCCGGCGGGAAGGTGATGTCTCGTCGGATCATGGGAGGCTGGACAGCTGCTGGTGTTATGTGGGAGGCAGGAACAGGCGGTCCTGCCTTCTGCATCTTCATCCCCGAGTGCAGGAATGGAGATTTGCTCGGAGAAGTGCGATTCTCCAGAGGTCTGGGCAGAGGTGCTGGGCTGGATACCTGAGGAATGTGATTCTGCATGCTGGGGGGGGTCTGGTAGTTAGACTGGGGGGGCCTGGTCATTGGGGGCACGGGGGCAGAGGGACCGTAGGGAGGTTGCCTGTTCCCGTGGGAAGGCCAAGGTCCCTCGTGGTTGACCCTCTGGTCTGAATGCAGAATTTCATCTGTTCGAGTCACTCCGTGATAGGCGGGGCCCTGGGGCGCCGAGCCCGTGCTCGGCCGGTTGGCGAAGCTGTACCCCATCTCGTTGCGCCCCTGCCACATGGCCCCTTGCTGGGGACCCTCGGGAGCCGACTGGATGGGACCACCCATCATCTGAGGAGGCATGTTCTGCTGCGCGTTGGAGCCCGGCGGCGCCGAGACCCTGTCTCTGCCGAACTGGAAGGGGAACTGGTTCTGCGGCGCGGCGGCGGCGCGGCGGTCGGCAGCGGGGTAGCTGCTCCCGTACTGGTTGTACAGGTCCTGCTGGGGTGATGGCTGGGCAGGAGGCTGCTGGCTGGGCTGCTGGGGCTGTGCTGGAGGCAGCTGCTGCTGCGCCTGGCCCTGCCCGGCGCTGTAGGGGACGTTGTACATCTCCCCTTCGTGGCGCTTGGCGGGGAGGCCGTAGCTCCCGTCCATCGGCCGCTTGTAGTTCTGCAGGGAGGACAAAGGCATTGGCAACGTGAGATGGGGAATTCGGGAGGGATTGTCTCACTGGAAGGGTTGTCAGGGGCTGCCCAGGGAGGTGGTGGAGCTCCCATCCCTGGAGGTGTCCAAGGAACAGCACTCAAGTGCTCTGGGCTGGGTGACAAGGTGGGATCGGTCACGGGTTGGACTTGATGATCTTAAAGGCCTTTTCCAACCTTTATTGGTTTATTGGGTATTCTGTGAAACAAACCACCCAGACCTTAGTGGGAAGAGTTGTCAGAGCCAGAGGATCTGGCCTGTGGCAGGGCCTGGGAGAGGCTTTGTCTCATTACTGGCCATATCCAATGTGAAGCTGGATCAGTCATCCCACTTCACCAGCCAAGGCCAATTCCTTGCGGCTGGCTGGGTAGTTTCCTTGTGGATTCTACAAGGATGCCCTGGGGGCAGGAGTCGGCCCACAGAAAGGACTTTCCTGCTGGAAAGACTCAGCTCTGCTACGAATTCACCACAAACCAAACCAGGCACCAGTACTTGCGTCCTTCCACATCCAGGAATTTTATCAAACCCTGTTTCTTTTCTATTACCCAAGTTTCTGCTGAAGCATCAAACAAAATGCATTAAACACTGTTCTATTGCCTGCTTCCTCCATTCCTGTGAATTCCAAAACGCATTGCTGAAAGGAGCAAGAAGGAGTCTCCCCGCTCATTCTTAGTAAGTGCAAATGGAGAAAACAGTCAATTGTGGAGACAAAATTAAAACCCAGGGTCTCTCTTGCCTCCAAGGTCTGTGCTGGAGCTACTGGAGAGGCTTTTCAGACTCTCCACGGTCATGACTGGCTTCAGATGGAGCTCTAGGGCTTCAAAGATGACAAGTTCCAGAGTAACTCGAACTCTTGGCTCTGAGCCCCATGGCTCTGGTTGCAAAGCCAAACTGCAGAGCACTTGGAATTATTCTTAGCACAGCTCACTGAGTGCCCTCTCTATACTCTCCTAAACCAGAGGACTTAAAATTATCAGGAAAACATTATGGCTCCTGGCATGGATACAAAGAGCAAGTCATATGTAAGGATTATGGGAAGGGATATACGTTCATTCAAACTGTCCTGAAACAAACCTGATGGGTTTGGGAACAGCTGGGCAATGGAGTCTGAAGGCTTTGGCTGCAGGCTCAGAAAGGGATAGCAAAAAAAAAAAAAATCCTCTGGGTTGTGCAGAATAATCCACCTGAAGCAGCTCCCCAGAACGATGCAGGAGTTACTCCAAACAAACTCATCACTTGGACCAGAAGTGTTATGGAAACAGGACTGGATTCACAAAGTTCCAGAGGGGCAGAGAAGCCCAATAAAGCTTCCTGATCTCCTGCTGCCTGACCAGAGTGTGCAAACAACCTCCACTGTCAGAACACTGTTTTGCTAACACGACACTAGGGACACGAATTAAAACTTCTTTAAATCGTTTGCAAATGGGGAAAAAAAAAAGCTTCCTGTTTAAAAGACCAGGTTGGACAGGGCTTGGAGCAACCTGGGCCAGTGGAAGGTGTTCCTGCCCACGGTAGGGGGCTGGAATGAGATGGGCTTTAAGGTCCCTTCCAACCCAAACCAATGTGTGATTCTATAAGGCATTTAATCCCACACAACCCAGAGAGTTTTCCCCTCCCTTCTTCCCAAAGTTCACGGATCCAACTCCTGTGCCTCTCAGCTGGACAAACCAGGAGCTTTGGGACACCTTACCTGCTGCTGCTGCTGATACATGGTGGTTTGCTGGCTTGGGAAGGGGCTGCCCGAGGATGTGCCTTGAGTGGAGAATTGATTGCCATAGGAATCATGTCTGCAGAAGAAACAGACGCATTACTTGCCACTGTCAGAGTCCCCAAAACCCCCAGCCTGGGCAGGGCAAACCCTCCCTACAGACCTTTGCTGCTGCTGCTGCTGCTGTGGGTAGCGGCTGGGAGAGTACATCCCTGACTCTGGGGTGGAAGGCATGATGTTTGGCTGCGGAGTTCCCGTCCCTAAGTTGCCCTCGGGTCCCATGCCGGGCTCCGTCCTGCATGGAAACAGAGAGGAAAAACCCCCCCACATCCTCTTAGATTCCCCCCTGGTTCCTCTGATGAGCACCGAGGTCACAGCAGCGAAGAGCAGGTGATCATCCACCCCAGGGTGTCTCCAGGTGCCAGCACCCACCTCACTCTGTCGTAAGGACCTCCGTAGGAGTAGTGCTGCCGCTGCCCCATGGCCATGTTGCCCATCCCTGGGCCTGCAGCACGGTTGTAAGGGTCACCCATACCACTGTTGGGGCCCTGCCCTGAGGACATGAAGGGATCACTTCCCGGAGCTGGAATATCGAGAGGAAAAACCAATCAGTGAGTCCACCCCTGCCTTAGAAAATTACATCCCGTTTTCTGGGGGAGAAGGTTTCCCACAGCACATTCCAGAGGGCACCCGGGCACAGGGACTGGTACTCGAGGAGAAAGGGGAGAAAACACAAGGACTCGCTCACCTTTCCTCATCCCGCTGTAAGGATCTTTATTTGGCTCGTAAGACATGCGACCCATCATGTCAGAGGTATTCATGCTGGGCTGGTACCCTGGATTTGGAGTCATGGAGTTCCGTTTCTGGAACGTAGGATCACTGCCGTCTGCAAAGGCATCCTGAAGGCCCACTGAGTTACTCCTGATTCAAGGAAAAACCCACAAACACCGGATTACAGAGGTCCACGGTGCTCCTCAGGACACTTTTCCTCATGTGCTGCCTCTCAGGTGTTGCTATTGCCTAGAAGGACCACAGTTCTGCTCCTCCAGAGTCATGAACTGCCCTTCTCCACCACCATCCTCAGACTCAACCCCCAAAATTAATCAATATTCACACACAACGTTGCTGTGAGCCACAACAGCAGAGGAGTCCCACCAACAAGTCCCAAGCGACGTCCAGTGACCACCCAGAGGTGTCCCCACATTCCCAGCTCCCACCCAGCACTGGGAGAGGGGGCAGTGGCTCCAAACCTGATGCCTGGCAAAGGGGGCATCTGACTGTGTGGCGTTGATGCTGGAGTTGGTGGCTTCAAGTCTCCTCCTTCTGCCATGGAGCTGCTGGTGGACTGTGGTGTCTGCGGACCCTGCATGGAGCCTGAACCCGCTGCAAGAGGAGGAAGGTGGTGTCAGCAGCTTTGCACCCCGAGGATGCCACCCAGAACCTCCCAGAACATCAGCCCCAAGTACGGGGAGTCCTTCAAGCAAGAGACAGGTAAAATACGCCCCAAAACAGTACAAGGAGCTCAACATTTCAGGGACAGGCTGGGACAGGCTTCCCAGAACCATGTACAGCAACATAATGCTGAGAGAACACGTTCCTTCTCACAGAATATGCAAAGTTGGAAGGGACCCACAAGGATCAGGGAGCCTTGGATAGGACCATCCCCAAGAGTCACACCATGTGCCCGAAGAGTCACATCCACATGCTTCTTGAACTCTGGCAGGTCTGGTGCTGTGACCACTGCCCTGTGCCTCACTCGTAACCCCGCTCACTTTTACACTCCGTGGTGCTTCCCAAGCTGTCCCACCAAAGGGTGATGCTCTGGGCTGCACCACGTGGCAGGAATATGGTGCTTCCTGCCACGGAGCCACGGACACAATGACCTTCACAGCCTTGCCACCCAGGAGGGTGGTGGGCTTGAGCCCCTCTCCTGGAAGCCTCAGGATCTTCCTGGAGATGGAAACCCCGGGACATCAGCTGAAGGCACCAGGTGACTCTGAACAAGGCTCCTCTGTCTGCTCTGCCCTTCCAGAGGGGTTAATTCACCACTCCCAAGGATTCCTGGAACAGGGAATGCCGGAGATGCCGGATCTTTCACTGAATGACAAAACCCGTCCAGCAGGTTCCCTGCAAGGTCCCTGCCTGGCTGCTTTCTGCTCCAGTGAGCCTTCCTCCAACATCCCGGGCCCTGTGTAATCCAGCTGTGCCCGGAGCTCCAGCCCCTGGATCTCCGTGCCAGTGTCAGCTCAGGTTCAGCTGCTCCTCCTCGCAGCTGGCAAGAGCTGAACTCTTAATTAACGTTTCCATTAGTTACCGTCCCCAGCACCCGATATCCCTCAGCTCCGGCCCTGCTGGTTGATGAGTCATTTCAGCTATTCATTAAAATCCTCCGAGGTCACATCCAGGGCATGTTTGTTTACACCCCACCTTCCTGGCACCCTGTCCTCAATCCTTCCACTCCCTCCCAGCACCGAGAGGTCCCAGGGAAGGAAGGGCAGGGGAACTCAGCGGGGAGTTTCATTCATGAGCCATCCTCAGCTCCACTCTCTTCTCCCAGGAATTCACAGGCTGGCACCGGTGGGAAGAGACGTTCCCTGTGACATTCCCTGTGACATTCCCTGCGTGGCTGCCATTTGGTGTTTTGTCCCCACCTCCTGCTGTCCCTCCCACTCACACGTTTACACACAGCTGGAGCGGGGCCAGTTCCACGCTCTGGGAATTCAGACTCGGCATGGGCTGGTGGTGCCTCCCCGCTCCAGGGACACGCTGTGTCTGCCAGCAGGAACCCTGCAAGGTCTGCAGGAGCGCCCAGGAGGGAATTCCCAATCCCTGCCCAGCCACAATCTCCGGGAACACTTCTGGGTTTTGAGGAGTGAGGAGGGACAACGCGTGGGAAGAGCCGCGGCACCTCCGCAGCCTCGGGAAGTGGTTAATGGGGAACTCATTCCCAAAGTTCTGCAGGAGTTAATTCAGCAGGAAAGGCTGAAATGAAGAGGAAGCCAATGCCAACAGGTTGGAAAATCTGCAAGGAGAGGAAGCCACGTCTGGGTGGGACAACAGGGCCCTGCAGCCAAACGGTGGGGCTTCAAAACATCCCACTGTTGGCCACTCGGTTCCAGACAGGGAAGTGATTCTCCATCCGGGTGATTCCTTGGAGACAGGACTCTGTGTGCGAGCCTGGAGGACACTGGGCTCTGGAAAAGCAGCATCCACTGGGACTCAACGCTCCTCCAAAGGCTCTTCATCCTGGAGCTGGGCTTGAGAGAGCAATTTGTGTCGTGCCCTCCACCCCCAGTTCCTGCTGATCCAGGGGAGCAAGAGAGAGGAAGAAAGGGAAAGGGAAAGAGGAGCATGGACATGATTCAGCTTAAAGGACCAGAGTGACCAGCCAAGCTTTAGTGCTGCCTCTGCACACTCCCAGTGGCAGGAGCCTGGAGCGAGGCAGGTGGAAGGAACGGTTTAAATGGGAAATACAGGGGAGTCCTCTCATGGCAGGAATGAAACGTGCAGGGTTTGGGACACCAGCCCTGCAAATCCCTTGTGCTGATGTGCTGAAGCAGGAGCTCAGCCCAGAAGGCAGAGCCAGGACCTTCACATACCACCACATTAGCTAAAACGAAATAAAAACTGATGCATCACCTAATCTGCTCTGACACACACCTGGAGCTACAACAGGTCTTAAGTGGCTTCCTGAAAGTCTCAGCTCTTTCCAAATATACTCCAAATGCTCTTAACATCTTTGTTCCGCTGCCTCAGGGGGGTAAGAGAAAGAGGTTTTGCAAAGAAAGAAAGGATGGATTTGTGGTGTAGTTCAGGCAGAATTCAGACACCACTTGGGGCAGAAGTTTAGTCTAATGGCACAGAAGTTGCTTTATCTTGCAGAACACACCGAGGTTGAAGCTCCACTGGGACAGGTCTCCTGACCAGTGACAAGACATGATTCAGCTCTTTAAAAAAAACCACCATTCCGAGAGAAGAGAGAAACGTAGTGGCCAACAGAATACTGGACAAGCCAATCAAGGGTTTAGCAGGGCTGGGACAACTGCAGTACAGTCCAAACAGGTTCATTATTCCACTCCTCAGGAGCCAGACAAAGATGGTGCCAAGTTTCAGTACCAAAAAGGCATTTTTTTTCCAAACATTATAGGAACTTCAAAGCAGACCAAGTTTTTATTTCACCTACATGAGCAGGCTCCTGACCAGAAAAAGCATCTGAAGGTTTTTAGTTATAAGACAAACTGGAAAACTCAAGCTTAAAGAAGGGTTGGCAAGTTCAGCAGCAATTCAAGCAATGAACTCAATGCAAACGAGACAGAAACGACCAGACTTTCCAAAGACCAAAGAGTACAACACACAAGGCTGGCCTGGATGTCTTCTCCTTTTTTTTTTTGTTTAACAAATCTGAACTGAACATTATGCTTAACTATTCAGAACCTGGAGCACCCCATCACATGTGAAACAACAGGAGTTGTTCATTTGAAAGGGCTTGATTCTTAAAGCACCCAACTTGCAGTAGGCCCACAGTGCTCCCTGTGCACAAAGCCTCAGAAGGTCCTGCCTGGCTCCTGCTGAGGGCAGAAGGAAGGAATTCCTGAAGAAGGGGATTTCACACCCACATCCAGCCTCTTCTCCCAGAAGGTACCGCTGGCACAGCCAAAACCAGCACAACTTTTCCAGTGAGTCCCCAAAGCTGAGCACTCACACGAGGGCTGCTGTTGGAATATGCCGAGATCACCTTGAAGGGAAAACTCCAGACCTCTCTCTCCACCAGGTTCTCACCAGGCAGAGACTCAGCAGAAAACAGAGCTGTATGTATATGTTTTCAGGTTTTCCTTTTTCTTAAACTTAGCGCAGAGGTTGGACACACAAAAACCCTGAACTACCCCGATTTTGTTCACTCCCACAGTACCAAAGTATTTATTCTGCACACCCAGAGAACATCTGGGGGCTTTGTGGAAGTTTGGAGTGAGGAACAGAGCACATGGAGTGAGGCGTCCAGTGCCAGAGACCCTCCAGCTCACACCCCCCAAAGCAGCTCACCTGGAGATGGAGGTTGGATCTTAGTCTGAGACTTCTTTGAATCAAGAGCTGCAAAGATATCAGGAGGGGGGTCTTCTCCTCGCTCAATCTTGCACTCGAAGGCATAGAGACACTGGATGTACTGCTTCTTCAAGGAACTGGCTGCACTGCTGGACGTGCCCACGTTGAGGTTTGTGGCCAACTCGCGCCATTTCTTGTTCTTGTTGACCTGCACGACCAAACAAGAGGCTCTGAACTCACAATCCCAGCTGTAACTCCTCCAAGGAAGTTTTCGAGGGAGAAACTGACACTTCCCAGCTCACAGTAAGGGCCAAGAAATACCAAAACTAGTTTTCCTCACTTACAGAAAAGTTTTCAAATGGGGACAGATTGCAAATCAAATGAGTCCCAAGGTCAGTTGACAGCCAGATGCAAAGACAGTGACACCAACCTTTGCACTGGACAATGCAGGGGAAAACGGGGTTGAACTGAGTTTCACCACAGGCTGTTCTCAACCAGACAACGGGAGAGCAAACATCTGGCTCCCTTAGAGGATGTTGGGTTTTATTAAAGGATATAAACATGGCTAAAGGGGAATTCATGGCTCACACCTGGCTACAGGACGGTGGCAGCTCTGAACACAAGCACCAGCCACCCCCTTTGGCCGTGGCCACTCACCTGAGTCAATCCTCCAATCTCCTTCACGGAGATGTAGAGCCTGTAAAGGTCCAAGGGTTTCCTGCCCACTGCTGGCAGGTTGGTCATTCCCATGGCCTTCTCCTCGGTGAAGGCCAGGTAACGATCCACCCACAGCTTCCTCTCGGGCTCCCCGCCCAGCTCGTAGAGTTTGGTGATCTTCTCATTGGTTGTAGTAGAGGAACTGGACTTCTAGGAGAAGGAAAGAGATATCAGGACTGAACAGCAGCTCCTTCACATCCCAGATGGTTTCACAAAGCAGTCAGGGAAGAGCTCATCGTGCTGCTGTGATGCTGGGAACAGATTTATGTCAGACCTGTGCTTGTCCCAGATCAACATCAGGCAAGGGTTAATCAGTAAAGGCATCACAAAACCAGCTGCTACTCTGGGAATTCACAGAAGGTGTGAATTTTGAAACAGTCAAAGGTTTCAGGAATGCTACAGAAACCAAAAAACCCCAAGGAGACAAAGAAGAACCACCTCAAACGATCCTCATTTGCTAAATAGATAGGAAAGTTATAATCCAACTACAAACGAGATTCCTTGTGGCTACTGCACCCTGGCACTGCCCTGCTGGGTCTCTCCCCTTCCCCAAGTGGCAGGGGACAGGTTAGACTGGCACTAAACACTGCAGAGGAGGAAAATGAGCACACCTCAAAGACAGACAAAGCTTAGAGGCCCCTCTTGGAGGAGGGTCCCACACACAGACCAGCTCTTCCCTCGCCTGGTCACTGCCAGAAATGCAGAAACCCCCCAGTTACCATGATGTGACCTCCCACAGTGGTTTCCTGTCGCTGGCATTCCAGGATCCAATGACACTGCCACGGAAAGGTAGCACAGGAATTTGGAACAGGAGTTTACAGTCCTGAGGTGTGAATATCCCACACCAGTCCCACATATGCGAGTCACTGAACTGCCCCAGTGTCTGTCTGGAGGTAAATCCTGGGGTCCTGCAGCCTGCCTTGCTCCCCCCAAATCTCCTGCAGTGCCTGAGGGTGTTGTTGTGTCTTTCACCACCTGGATCCACACACTTGGGAGTTGAGGCACAAACGGCTTTGCCATTCCAAATCCTTACTTAAAAAATGAACTTCCCAACTAGCAGTGATTTTCAAACCTGATGATGTCCTACACGAACCCTACCCCCAAAGCCAGGTGTGAGACAATCCTCCAGCAGCACAGAGTGGGACAGAACAGCCCTGATGTGTGGCTTCTGGCATCTCCCAGCCCAAGAGCATTCAAGTCCTTGTTTGCCGTAAATAAAGGCAGATTCCAGAATACGGGAGCAGAAGTGAGAGAACTCCTGGATCTTCCTGCAGACTGCTGCTGGCACAGGGATCAAACCTGCAGAGCCTTTGTTTTCCTTCCAGTAGCAAAGGAGGAGACAGACTCAGAAACGGCTCTTTTGGTGGTTCTTTTGAAACTGGGAGCAGCAATGCAAAGGAAAACATTCCCTGAAGAACTTGTTTGCCTCCCTCTTCTGCCTTTAACATGGGATTAGTAAGAGGTTTGTTGGTGAAACAACTGCAACACTTCAGTGTACCAGGTCCCAGCTGAGAGGTGAGAGCTGACTCAATCCCAGCCCACACCAGCAACAAGCCCAGGTTTGTTTATGCTGCTTTTGGCAGTTTCACTGTGGCAGGTGATAATTCCTAATACGAAATTGTTTTACAAGTGAAATCAATGACTCCCAAAGGACTGGGAAACACTCCCCTTCATCTCTCACACTCACTACCAGATGGATGCACTGCTCAATCCAAGTGCACATGCAGAGGTTTTATTTCCCTGGATGCTGGAGAGAATGGGGGTCATTCAAAACAAAACCCAAAACGTTTTACCTTTGACTTGGATTCTGATTTTGGTGTTCCATCTGCCTTGTTGTTCATTTTAGTTGCAGGTGTTAATTTGACATCCCCGAGTCCCATCATTTCAGGGCTTGCTGCCATCCCTAGGGAATAAAAAGGAAACTTTAACACTGATTTAACAGTCCAGTGCAATGGAATCCATGAAATCCTAAAGCACTGGCTTACCTGCAGAGTTGTTGGCCATATTCCCACCCATGGGATAGGGTGGGCCCTGGGGGTTTATCATGCCAGCCATACTGTTAATTCCCTGTCCATAAGGAGGTCCAGTGCCCATCATTCCCCCTTGGTTCATGTTGGGATAACCAGGAGGCCTAAAAAAGGCAAGGAAGAAACAACTTACTCCACATATTAAGCACTAAGATCTTGTCTTCTAAGGAAGCAGCTTTGCTAAAAGAAACTTCAAAAGGACATGGAGAAGTGACTTGTTCCAACTGATTCTTCCAGCAAAAGACCGAAGACCCTTGTAAAGCTCAGAACCCAGAGCCCAAGCTCAAGAAAAAAGGAGATGCAAACCATTTGGAAAGTGGGACTTGAGTTCCAACCATTTTCACCCTTAAACTCCCACAGCCCCAAAGTGACCCCCATTTCAGCTGTTAAACTGCCTTCCATCTGCAGTCACTGCAGCCCTGGGCATTTCAGGATTTAGAATCACACCATCACGGAATGCCCTTGCCCAAACTTTATGTTCTTCCCACTTAAACCCGACGACAAAGTCTCCGGGAAGGACAAACCTCCAAGGGAACGTATTTCAGGAATACCCCAAATCCAGGTTATTCCACACACCCCTTCGGAAAGGAGAGGGTGGCAAAGGACACAGAAAGGACACCGGGGAGGGGCTTTAGGTGGGGCATCTCCCTGCTCACCTGTTCTGGATGGAGTTGGCAGCAGCGTGCATGGCAGCGGCCGCCGCCTCTTGTGCTTTGCGGTTCATGCCGGCGGGCGGGGGGCACATCCCCGTGCCCACCTGGGGTGGCATGTTGGCCATGTTGGGCCCGTAGGGTCTGTTGCCCATGGCTGCGTGGCTCATCCTGCCCGGGGGGATGCCACTGTACGGGGGCACGCCGGTCTGCCCGTGCATCTGGGCCCCTGCCCCCATGGGGTTCATGCTTCCTCCCATCCCGGGGCTGGGGTAGTTGGCGTTGGACATGGCATTGTAGTTTGGCTGCCTGGGATAACCTCCTGGAGGGGGGTAAACACAGGGGAAGGCGACATCGCTCAGCTGGTTGAGTTTATGAATCACCATAAAAAAAAAAAAATAAATCCTCTATCAGCAAATATTTAAAGATCAGTAACAGAGATGAGGGGGAGTGTTCACACCTCAACACAAAGTCAAAGTCCTTGGATATAAGCCACATAAAATGTGTTTTGACACAGCCAAGCAACAACATCGATTCAGAAGCTGCTTGAAACTCTCCCAAACCTCAACCCAGCACAATGAGCTACATGGTCCAGGACAGGATGTAAAAACCCTCATTTAACCCTTTCCACAACAGGCAACACTCCATTTTCTTCCTCTCTAAAGAGAACTGGCCCTTTGTCTTTATTACATGGGATGCACAACCTGCATATTTTTAAAGAAGGAGGAAAGATTCTACAGTTAGAAGTAAAACTATCCCTAAAAGCAACATATCCCATGAACCTCAGCAGGACCAAAGCACAATTCCTCCCAGCTCACAAGGACTGTGCTGGTTTCCATCCCCACACGTTAAGAGGAGACAAATCAAAACATTTATCACAGACTGGTTCGGGTTGGAAGCGACCTTAAAGATCATTTAATTCCAACTCCCTGCCATGGGCAGGAACAACTTCCACTAGACCAGTGTGGACTCGAACACTTCCAGGGATGGACTTGGGCAACCTGGGACGTCAAAAACAAGAAGTTATGACAAGAGAGAGGTCTTGGCTGAGCTGGGGTCCCACCTTGAGGTCCATACTGCCCGCCCTGGGGTCCGTAGCTTCCCATGGAGTTCTGCTGGTACGGCCCCATCCCGGCGTGCATCTGAGCCCCCGAGGACTGCCGGGGGGATAAGGCTGAGCCGGGCTGGGGGGAGCTGTACTGGGGCATCTGAGGGTTCCTCTGCATGTAACCTGGGCACGGGGGAAGAGAGCAAATTAGTGCTGCAGAATATCCACAGGTCTCACCGTTTGAGGTAAAACCAACCCCCCCCCCGGGCTGACAAAACCCTTCCAGTAACAGCCTGGACAGGTTTTAGTGGTTGTATTAAGGAGTCGGTGTTACCTGAGCAGGTGACAGATCCAGTTTCCTGGTTTAGCCAGAAATAACCCTCAGTGTCACAGCAGGAGCCAGTGAGGCTCTGCAAATCCTGGGGGCTTCTTGTTGGTGGCTTTTGTTTGCTTGTTTGTTTTCTCAGGGTGACAACTGTCTACCTTCAGCCAGGAGAGCTGAAATTTTACAGGCATTTCCTCCCCAAGAAACCTTATTCTCTTAGAGGGAAAAGCAACACAATATTGTTGCGAGCATCCCTTGTTTTGAAACTTAAAGCCGTGGATGTTGGGCACGAACATGCACAGAAAAGCATGTTAAGAAGCCAGAGAAAACATCTCACAAGCCAAAATACCAGCTTGGATGGAACATTTAGAGGCCAAACAACCAGCAACAGTTGAATTTACTACAAGTTGCCTCAACACCCGCAGGTTATAACCCTGGAGGAGCTTTTAAATGTTCTCTCAGCGCAGAATCCTTGTCACCAGGCCAGGTAATTTTGAGCTACACATCTGGCTTTACAATTTTGTCTGCTGAGTGCTGTCACACACCTCGGTCCTGCGCAATGCTGGACTGGTTCATGGAAGGATGCAGGATGGTGTCCGACTGGCCGCTGGGCGGTCGCGGCGGCATCTGATTGCCTGTGCCACAAACAGGAGAGGGCTTGGTCACAAAGTGCACACCACAAACCCTGCAGGGCACCACAGCTCAGTCCTGGGGTCCCCAAACAGCTCCGGGAGAAAGGGGAGGGGTGTTGGTCACAAAGTGCACACCACAAACCCTGCAGGGCACCAGAGCTCAGGCCCAGGATCCCCAAACAGCTCCAGGAGAGGAGAAGTGGTGTTGGTCACAAACTACACAC
>VWZG01005914.1:0-27260 GCA_013396735.1 Grallaria varia | reverse complement strand
TCACATAGCCCAGTAGTAATAAAGTAATTCTTTATTTGTCAATATATTTAAGGTAAAGAAACCTCAAGGCTTATTTTACCTAGGTTGTAAAAATCTTTGGAACAAAGACAACATCGTATGAAGAATGAAATTAGAAAAAGTAAATCTTCATGGCAAGAAAATACTCTGGAATAAATACATTATTTTAAGCCCCTGCCAGGTAAGAAGGAAATAACTGGCTGCCAGTGGGATCAGTAAAAATAATTTTCATACAAATCTGTAGATTTTATAATCTTTTTACAGAATGGTTAAGTGTGCCCATGGATAAAGAGGGAATATATAGTACTAATTTTGATTTTCTGCTTCAATCTGGACTTTCTAAAGGAATCTAAAAAAGATTGACATAGGACTAGGTGGTAAATGCAAAAATAGCTAAAAATCTACACACAAAGTATAGCTACCAGCAATTGTTAATTAGGTAGGAAGAGTGCACTGGCTTTATATTGTTGAATCCTAAAATGCTTATTCTAGGCCTATTTCTGGTTGTTGATTTCACTAAGAATCTTATTATGGAACAAAGAGCTCCATATTAAATTACAGATCTCACCTACTTCTTTGAGTCTGAAGGACATTGGAAGATGCAGAGTTTGAAATTATCCTGGCAAACTGGAGCAATCAGCTAGAGGGGAAAAAGATATAAATCAACATGTATAAACTCAAAATCCTATTTTACATAGTAACAATTAATTCACAAGTTTGAGAGCAACTGCTTTGGTAAGGAGTGCCTAGAAAGAGCTGATGAGATCATAAGAAGGAAATGAAGCATAAAAGCCACGTTACTGCCCAAACAGGACTATCCTGAGATGTACAACCAAAAGGTTTAGGACAGGGAAAGTGTATAGAAAACCACTTAAAATAGTTTTTTTTATGCTAGCCACTACTATAATATATCAGTTGAAAAAAAAAAAAAGAAACAAACTAATGTTTCATGTGTGACTGATTAAGAAATATGTGCAGCTATGGTGAGTTCAGAGAAAAGTAATGAGGACAATCTGAGGCTAGTGAACTTAACTGTGAAAACAGATTAGCCTACTTAAGGCTGTTTACCCTGAAGATGATGGATCTCAAACTGGGACATAAAAACCTTCTAAAACATAAAAAGCTATAGCACAGACAAAAAAATACCATTTTTTCAACATGCAAAGTGGATGAGATGAGAAATTACAGCTCAAGTTCTAGAGACAAAGATGTAGATAGTCCAATATGGGACAGTGTCTCATTGTAGACTGAGCAAATTTGCAGTTCCAAAGTTTCATTGGTAACAATGGCAGAGGTAACAACAGATAAGACAAAGGCTCGAAAGAGTAATTCAGCTTTTTGATACTTTGATCAGAATCTTTAGATCTTAACACAAGGTTAATAGATATTAATAGTGAATAGTGAAGTGAATGAGAAATACTGAATAGCTTTCTTGAGGATAAATGAAGTATTTAAACTATGTGAGAAATTTTGCAGTTTTCTCTCTCTTAGTCCAGTTTTAGACAACTTAAAACTATTCATTCTGTCAGATAAAAAAGAATATAAATGTGTGTAATATTTCTGATAACCTTGCTGCCTCACTGTGACAACTACAAATCAGCTTAAAGGTTGGATAATTACTTCTTATGATTATTTATTCTATTAAACATCAATTCAGATTGAGGTTGAAACAGTACTTAATGTACCAGCAATGAAAATGCACCTACTTAAGGATGAGAAATTATCTATGACAATTGATATAGAATGACTGCAATAGGAATGGTCTTGAAGTAGCACAAAAAACACCCAAACCAGACTGCCTTGGGAATCATGCCAGGTCTAAGGTGTTTGTTCTGTACAGAGACTTTTTGCAATATAGAATTGAATTAGCCAAACAATGCCTTTGTTGAAGTAACATGAAGTCTCCTTTCAACCATTTTAAATACCAGATGAATTTTCTGGTGTTGAGGAGACCTTTACCTTTCCAATACAATCTTTTCCTCTTTAGAATGATAGAGATTATAAGTGTGGCAGACATAATACATGCTTTTATGAAATACTAGTAACGTATATTAACCTGCTTATCTTTGGTCATGATTTGTGTTTGTTGTTAATCATGAAACACCATAGCATTCAAGTCAGCATGCTTTCTAGAGATATAGAAGTGAGTGTTCTTTTAAAGGAAAAAGCATGTATTTCTGCATCTAAATAAGTGAAGTTGGTTTGTTTTGCCTTTTTAGGGCTTAATCCCCTATTTCACTAATGTAAGTCTTTGATTCAATGAATCATACACTATGACCTTTGCTTTTTTTCCCTGCACTTTGATAACTTTTAATCTTTAACCTGAATTTAGGAATATCTGTGTTCTTTATCTGGATTTTGACAGGTCATCTGTAGCAATTTTATTTGCATTCCTTTTGTTAAAAATACAATTTTTATCTCTAAAGCATATAAATCTAAAACTTTGGAGAATTTTTAATATTTTTTTGACTTTTACCATTTTGAGCCTGTATTATTTTTAAAGAAACTGACATGCTCCTACAAGCATTCCTGAATGTTTAATTTTTAATGCTTTAGAATCATTTTCTTTGATTGCTATTTTTAATTTAAAGATATATAAAGTTTTAAATGGGGTGAAAAAGTTCAAAAATTAAGTATTTAATTTGGTTTTAGATATAAATTGTTCAATTACCATTTGGAACTCTTATGTTTGTAGTTGCTAACTACAAACTATGTTTGATGTCAAACAGTTTTTTGCTTATTTTCGCTTTTATCTTCCTTTCAGTCACTGCAGCATTTTGAGTCAAGCAACTAGTGCAAAATAATATTGCTATAATTTTTACTTAAACTGAGGAATATTTTTACAGCTTTCTAAGAAACTATATTGGCCTTGTTCTCTGCTGTCTTATGTAATTTCTGGCAAGGTTTAACTAGCAACAGATGAGGAAGTATGTCTGTTGGCATCCATATGTCAGTCTTATTTTAAAGTCAGAAGTGAGCATTCTGTACTAATCTGTTCACTGCAAATCAAAAAAAAAAATTACTAACAATGTTCTGAGCCAGCCAATTCCTTAAGCACAGTAAATCTGAAGAGTCCCCTTCATAATAAATCCATTATTTAATGAGGACTTGTACTTGCCTTATATTTTCATAGGGCAAAGATTCTGTAAAGGATGCATTTCTGTCATAAGATTTGCTTATCTGTAATAGTGTTTTGCTGCTGATGTGATAATAGAATTTTTCACTTTCATCATCAGTTTGTTTAAAGTCTTTCATACTGATATCCTTTATTTTTGTTCTGAAACCCCAATGCTTTGAAGCAAGTAGCTGGCAATCTCAAATGAGTCAAGTGAGAATGCTCAAGTGAAATAGTATAAAGAAGAGCATCATAGAATCATAGAAAGGCTTTGCTTGAAAAAGATCCTGAAGATCATTTTGTTCCAACCCCCTGCCATGGACAGAGAACCTTCCAATAAACTGAGTTGCTCAGAGCCCCATCCAATTAGACCTTGAGCTTTTCCAGGGACGGGGCACCCACAACTGCTCTGGGCAACCCATCCCAGTGCCTCAACCCCCTCACAGTAATGGATTTCTTCCTAATATCTAATCTAAACTTACTTTCTTTCAGTTTAAAGCCATTCCCTCTTGTCCTATCACTACATGCCCTTGTAAATCATCTTTTTCTTGTAGCTTCCTTCAGGTACCGAAAAGCAACCATTACATCACCCCAAAGCCTTCTCATTTCAGGCTGAACAAATCCAATTCTCTCAGCCTTTTATTATGAGAGGTGCTCTGTCTCTCTAATCATCTTGGTGGCTCCTCTCTGGACTCTCTCCAATAGGTCCATGCTCTTCTTTATAAGTTTGGAAGCTAAAATTTTTAACTTTTTAGTTCTTGAAAGCTAAAGAAGAAATTATCTGTATTAGTAGTATACCAATTGGCTGTGGGCTATCTGATGTGACTAGTATGATTTTATGTAATAAGCAAAATATTTTCAGTAGCAATGATGAAATGTTAATACAATATTGTCAGATTCTATTAACACCTTGTGTGGAATACTGTGTATGAGTGGGTGTTTATGTTCAGGAAAGGAAGAGGTACAAATAACAATTACCAGAGAAAGAAATATTTAACAGTGTCTCAAAAAAAAAAAAANAAATTAAACAAGAAAAAAAAATATAAAAAGGCTCTAAAAAAAAAAAAAAAAAAAAAAAAAAAAAGTAAAAATGCACCCCAAAACAAAACAAACAAAAACCCAAAACCAAACAGGATATATGCTGTAAAACAACGAATGAACTGCAATAGTCCTTAGCCATTAATGAATGACAAGACTTTCTAACAAGAAAAGTTTTAGCAAAACATCATATTTGAGAATCAGGCTTGTAAAGTCCAGGAAAATGTTACTACAATTTGCTTTTCCATAATATAGGGGGATTTAACTGGAACTCCTTTTCACTCTCATACATCACGCTTTCTACACAGAAGATATAATTAATTCAAAGAGAATGTAAATTAAATTGAAATTACTCTCTTAAGAACTGTTTAAGGAAAAGCTAGATAATAAAGCAGTTCTAAAAAGAAGAAAAATCTAAGGAAAGGTATCTGCTAAAGTCTTTGATTATTCTGATGCAAAAAAAAATTAATTCAGAAAGCATGAATACACCTAAATTTATGAATTTTAAACTATTGTATTTGGTATCGAAGATATATGTTTCAAATATAAAATATTTGTACTCAATCTTAAATGTCACTATTAAAATGCTTTTTATATATTGTAGTTATCTTTGGTGAATTAAAAAAAATATTATATTGATGGAATTGTTGGAATTTATTCTATCTGAAACATTTTCTGTCATGATTCAAAGAATAGACTTCAAGAGATTTAGAAGGACACGTTTAATTTAACATTGTGACAAAGATTCTGTCTTAAAAAATGGTCCTGAACATGTTAACTCTGCCGGTTTATGAATTTCTGTAGAGGAATACAGAGAAAATCTGAGGACCAAGAATTGTCATTTGAATATTCTGATGAAAGAGGTTTTGTTTGTTTGTAGCTTTCGTAAGATATACTTATTTTCATATTAGCTCTTATCTACAGTTACAGTTTGATAAAGATGGCTGGTTTTAGTCAGAACAGAGAGGCAGTTGAGATTACTGCAGCAGTCCAACAGAATGCCTGCATGTGCAGTGTCCTAAAACTTTCTTGATCAAACATATGACAATGCAATGTCTTCAATTCCTTTCTCCTTATTCCACTGAGTACTCTAATAGTGATAATATTTGCTACTCTATAGAGAGTGAACTCTCCTTATTTTCCTAAATTTTGTTAAATGTCACTTTATTCCTGAATTATTTTCTGAAAGTTTCTATATCCTGATTTGAGAAAGATTTGGTCTAGTTCCTCCTTTGGGGGAGGAAAAACAATCCTCACGTAAGAATGCTTATGCTGACCCATGAACTATATAGACAGTGTTGATTTGGACTCTGATTCCCTGAGAGATGAGGCTTCAGGCATGATTTTGGTTCTGGTGCTACATAAAAAAATTCAAGACAAAAAGGCTTTTATTTTTTCAGTTTAATTATTCCCCAGCCAACACCTTCTCTACACTTACATTTAGTCAATCCTTTCTGGTTCAATATATTTCCAAAACTTGTTTCATTTCGGTTACTTGACATTAACCAAGAAAAAAAATTTTGAGTAATTTGAAATAAATGTGTTGCTTTCATACAACTTATGAAATTAATTTAAAAATTACATTGTATTCAAGAGCTAAAGAAATAAACCATCTATATTAGACCAAAAGGTATAGTTATCATTAGGGGGTTTGGAGAACAACCACTATAAAAATGCAAAACCAGGTTCTTTTCATTAGCTGATGAAACTGAAAAGCTTCTTACCTTTTTTTTTTTATTCAAGAGTTTCAATTCCAATGTCTGAAATTATGCATTTTTCTTATTGTAATGAATTCATTGATTCTGTTTAGAATCTCTGTTTGTTCTTCACCTTGTCTCTATGTGTAGTGTACCTTGTACTTTAATCATTCTAGTGTATTTCTATAGGTTTTTTATAACAGAGGTCTTTCACATTAATGATAAATATATTCTCTCAGTCTTTTGTACAAGTGTATTTTCAAGATAATACCATGTAATTATGATGTTCTAGTGTATTCTTCTGGATGCAATCATTTTGACAAAATGTGCCAGTCTTGTTTTATCAAAGCACAAACATTCAGAAAGGCTTACTGTTTTGAAGGTAAGGTATTTGATTATCTGGTAGGCTCAGATGAAACATACATGTGCCAAAATTAAGGACCACATTTTGCATTTGACTTCAAGACAGCCAGGGTTTCATCTGAAGCTTCTTTTCTAAGATTTCTTTGGCAAAACTGAGCAGTCTACATGTTTGTCTGCAAAGATGACAAAAGAAGAAATTAATTATGTTTTTTATTTTAAGTGAAAAAGAAGTAATCTAGAAATTATAACTAACTGCAGCAAAACCAAGTTAACAGAAAAGGAACAAATGTTTATGGAATACACTTAGTTCTGTAGCCTCAGAATTACATAAATATTAGGGAAAATTACCTGATGAATGGCTAAATTGACATGATTATCAATATTAAATTATTGAAAACTTAGTACATAAATACATATGCAGGATGTGTTGTGCATTTTAGGAGTGGTGCCAGAACAGACACTATCTATAAGCACACAATATTTTCTGTGGGAAATATCTTTTGAGAAAGTAAAATGTAATAATTTCTCAGTCTTCAAAGCGACTTTTGTTTTAGGCTTTTCTTTTCATGTGTACTAACATATTGGTCTGTATCTTGGTCAACCAGAAAAGTGTACATTATTTTTCATCTTTGTTAAGCAGATTAAAAAAATATTTCCTTTCTTTCTCCTTATCAGTGCTGTCCACCCCTAAAATACCAAATGCTTTGCGTTTTGATACACATCCTCTAGCGAATCTTACAAGGGTGATGTGACACATCTCTCTCTGGCTCTCCTGCCTTTTTACTGCCCTTGTGGAGGAGGTGAGGAAAAGGAAATGTCTAGAATTTTCAGTTTGCATTCTAATGTATTAAATTGGTAACGAAAAGATGGAGTTTGTGTCGTTTTACTAGAATAGACTCTGCAGTTTCCCCTTACAGGACTGGAAGCTACTGGCATTAGGCAGGACATTCACTGTAGGATAGTAATATGCTAGACTGCCCCTAAAAGAGGACGTGGGTCAAGGTTCTTTGATCATGCCTTACATCCTTTTTTTCTATATTTGCATAGGTTCTGCATCTTGGCTCAGCCTGACAGGCTGATGGTACTTCTACCATTGAAAGAGGCCTTCATCATTCAAGTAATATGTCAGGCAAAAACTTCAGTCCTCCTAATCCCTGTTCCCCTCCTAACAAGCTATTTCAAGATTTAGCCTATTTACTTATTAGATTTTCAATTTCAGAAGTGCCAAAAATGGCATCATAATGAAAATCCCATTGCATGAAATTATCAGAAATTAAATTTTTTTGTGCCTACTTCCAAGTATGTGGAATCTGCACACTTATTTTATTGGATTCCACAGTTCATTTGAAGTGATGATGCATGTCATTGATAGACCTTTAATTTCCCATAAGCCTCTAAGAAAATGCCATCTCAGCAGCATTTTTGCTTAGATTATGTCTTTCAAATTCCAGCTATAGAAGTAAAGTATTCTGAGCAGCAGATATCATTTATGTTTACTTTGTGGAAATTATTTTGCTACAGTTGCTGGTCATTTACAGGCTTTTATAACACTGTGGAAGCCAGTGAGGCTATCTTCATGTTGATCAAAGTGCTGAGATTAGGAAGTGCTAACATTTCTATAAGAGAAAAACTTCTGCTGGCAGATGTAATAGCTTTTTCGCCATGTCATCAATGTGAGGATACATTGTAATTCAATTTTCTTCCATAGTCTGTGTTGACTTTATGTAAAATATATTTAAAGCTAGGGGAAAAATACTATTAGTCCAGTATTTGTGAGTCAATCTCTTTTTTTGTGAAGTCTACATGTTAGAAAGATAAAATAGGTCATATTCAAATAAGATTTTTACTTTTTGTTGACAATACCATTAGATAAATCATTAAGTACTTGTAAAAGCACTTAATCCGCAAAATAAGGAGAAAGTTAGGAGGGCTTTTAATTGCCCTCAATCTATTTTCAAAGTTTTAAATGAAACCGTCAGTGAAACATTATGTTCACAGTGCATGGAGCTAAGTTTTGTGTGAGTAGTGCAAGCTTATAATAAGTGAAGGCTGAACATTTGCCACGACTCTTAGTTCGCACTTCTGCATTTCACCACCGCATTCCCTCTCTCTCACGCACACACACCCCTGCACATGTACAGATATACACACACACATTTATAGTCTCTGGTTCAGACGCTGTATTTGACCCATCAGAAGGAACTGTCGTGTCTCTTCTTTCTGTGTTTAGCTGTAGTATTGGCTAAAACTTACAGAATATAAATGAAATGTAGTGAAGTAGGCCTCTAATTATAATAAAAATATAAAGTATTTAAATCTTATATCAATATCAAATATCACACACCAAAAGCAAAGCAAAACATTTTAAGTTATTTGAAAGAATTTGAGAACAAACTTTATCATATTATACTTTTAACCATACAGGGGCTGCTCTTGTACAGAAAAAAAAAAATATTAAAAATGTGTGCTATGAGGTCTCTCTTGCTGTTGTTTACAACTAAAGTTACTGTTCAAGAGTCAAGAGGCTTCTATTATATTCCTAATTCCAATACACATCTGATTCCTTGATATTGGCTTTCTTCTTTAGGAGTTTATGCAATATGGCAGCACAGATTTTGTAGCAGAAAAATTCAGCCTTGAATATTCTTGTATATGGTTAAAGGAATAAGTTTGTTTTTGGAACGTTTGAGGTTTTGGTGTTTTGTTTTTTTTTTAATGAAATGTGGACTTTTTGAGTGGATTAAAAATTTAATTTAAAGTGTTAATACCTTTTAGGATCTACCAATAGCATAAGGTTCACACTGGTAAAGTTGTTACATGGAAGTGGCATCCAACTTAGACAAATTCATGTAATGGAATATAATTATCTGTTATGGCTAGTAAATCATGACCATGGGCAGAACAGATGACTTGACAGTTCATTAAGAAAGACAGGAATCAGAAAGCAAGATGTTCCAATAACCAAAATATCTGATGTTCTAGATAACTAGTCATAATATACCAAGGAGGAGAGAGGAAAATCAGTTTGCTGAAATTAATTTATATCCAACACTCTTGTGAAAGTTACTACTACTAAAGATGATTCATTTGATACAAAGGCAGCTATAGGAAAACTTGAATTTGTTGCATTTATTTTTTTTTAAGGGAAACAATTGCCTATATTCATATTGCTAGCACATAGCAGTACTGAAGATAATACACAGTGTAATTCAGAATAATAAGATAATTTAATTCTGAGGCAGAAAGTTGAGAATAAGACAAGGCACAGAGACTGGTGGAGGCAGACAACCATTCTGAGCAGGAGGAATGGCTGAGTCCTTTTGGCCCCATGAAAACCTAACTGTTGTCATGTTCTCAGTAATGATTGTTTAAGAAGTTTGAGGAGTATTTTGGAAAAAAAAAAAAGGTACAGAGTAGATGTCTGCCTGTCAGGCATTTGTCCTAAGAATGAGCAACAACATGAGATAAGGCAATGAATATCTGCTATAAGGCAATAAATAAGTATCTGCTAGGAAAAATTTCCTTCTGTACTCAGCACTGAAGAGGCCACACCTCAAATCCTGTGTTCACTTTTGGGCCCCTGACTACAAGAAGGACACTGAGGTCCTGGAACATATCCAGAAAAGGGCAGTGGAGCCAGTGAAGAGTCTGGAGTGTAAGTGTTATGAGAAGAAGTGGCTGAGGGAGCTGGGGTTGTTTGATCTGGAGAATAGGAGGCTCAGGGGAGAATTTATTGTTCTCTACAACTACCTAAAAGAGGGCTGTAGTGAGGTTGGTCTCCTCTGACGTAACAAGTGACCAGACAAGAGGAAACAGCTCAAGTTATACAAGGTGGGGCTTAGATTGGATATTAGGACAAAATTCTTCACTTTAAGGGTGGTCAGACATTGGAACGGGCTGCCCAGGGAGGTAATAAATTCACCATGCCTAGAAGTGTTCAAAAAATGTGTGGATATGGCACCTGGGGACATGGTTTAATGGTGAATGCAGTGGTCCTAGGTTAATGGTTGAACCTAATGGTCATAGAGGTCTTTTTTTACCTAAAATATTCTATAATGCTATGATAGTATTGTGAATCAGGAGTGGATATATTTTCAGTATTGCGACATGATGCATGGAATAACAGTCACATGATTTCTGTAATAAAAAGAGGGAGACACAGAAAGGAATAAAAATGCAATTTCAAGCTTGGACAGGAAAATAAAATTTAATTGCATGAATATTACCTACTCCTTTAAAAAAAAAAATAAAAAATTAGTATAGGGATAGCAATACCTAGTCATTTTCAGAAAATATGCTTCAGGTCCTTTTTTGAGACACTTGCTCTGTATAAAGAAGGTATTTTTCTTGATTTTGCAGAACTTTAACATGACTATTGTAAAGCCTGTTATTTTTTAATGTAGGCTTCTCAATACATTTCACCAAGTCTTTCTCATTTTTTACTGGAGACTGTAAAGCTGTAACCTAGTCTGAATCTGTCTATAAATCTGAATCAGATTTAAAAGGTGATCTTAAGAGGAATCACGAGATTAAGGGCAATTTCTGGTTAATTTTTTTTTTAATAAATAATTCCTTTCAACTTGAATATACATTCTCTTGTTGACATCTTGGATTTAACTGAAAATAGGTAGCCTTGAATTAGTGCATATTGCAAGATTTATGTTAGTTAATAGATTCGTAAAAATTGAAGGATAGGAAAATAATATCACTGGATACTGCAGTTATGCTATTTTAATAGCAAGACTCTTCCTTTCATATCAGCTGAATCCTCCATCATCCCTTGAAAGGGAAGGACTAGCCCCTGCTGTGCGCTGTCTTTAGACTGACCACAGGGTACATCTTCACTTTAGTGGAAAAATTTCCCTTTTTATTAATACTTCTAGTTATTTTATAATTGCATCAAGGACAAGATATCTGATTTTTAAATAAGATTAATGAGATCTTTTCTTACAAGGATGTATGTGGATGACATATTAATGTCTTTTACTAGCCTTCACATGTTTAAGTGAGAACTGTTTACATCAAAGTTTGGTAGGTGTCTGCCTTAGTAATATTTGCTAAAGCAGAAGAAATTTCCTGAAGGCTCATCTTTGTGGCTTCACTCTGATAGAGGGTCTCTCTTTCTATCTGTCCTGACAGCCTGGGTCAAACTCTGACAGTGACCTAGCAGTCATTTTTTCCGTCTTTCAGGACCAGCACAGCTGGTATTTGTCAGACTAGCCTGAGTGAAATTTAATGGAAAAGTAATGCCCTCTTTATCCTAACAAGATATAAACTAGGAGACTCATTACTAATACTGAGATGCAAGGAATTGAAATTATTCAGGAAGTATTTGTTTTAGAATTACAAGCAGTGTTTATTATTAACAGACTTGATAACAAGCACTGTCTCCTGGGCAGTCTCCTCCCCTCATTGCCAGTCACTGTTAGTCCCAGGGAGTGCTACTGCTCACCAGGGGGTTCCTAAAATTCTCAGCCTTCATAATTAATCAAATCAAATTATCATCTCGGAAGAACTTGCTAATGAAATACTGTCAGTGACAATATTGACTTTGGATATGCAAAAGTACATTATGAACCTTCTCTCGAAGCATCCACAAACAGTTTTGGCAACTTGCTGTTGAGTAAACAGCTACCAATGAATGCCTGTGTAAGTGGAAGTAGGTATATTTTCCATAAAATATAATTCAAACATATCTAAGAAAGCAAACAATTTTGTTCTAATAAGGAACATGGTATATTAATTACTGACACTTGGGGTTCAAACTTGAAAAATAGTAAGGGAAATATTTACAGGCTTTATGTGTCTGGATATCAGCTGACTATAAGTACAACACAGCAAGGCTGAAGAAGCCTCTTTAGGTAATAGGGTGATAGTTGGCATCTTAGGATAATAGAAGGCACCCTGTTACAACGATTAGAGGAAAAGCCATGAGAAAGATTGGAGGAATAAAAATGTAGAAATAAAAGGCAGCTGGAAGTTCCAGAGAAGGTTGAAAGAAAATCAGGTAGAGACCAGGAAAAGCAAAATACTGGCGTGTGGGAGGGTCTGCTCTGACCTGTAGTGATAAATTTTCTCATCTCACTGGGTTATAGCCCAATGTAGATGTCCAGTACCTGCTCTCCTATGACTGAGTTGAGTCTTTATTCTTTCGCCAGGATTTTTCACACACTAGCAGGTGGAGATAATGTGATGAGGCTCTTGGCTGCGTTTGGCCCCAGTGCAGAGAACTCTTTGGATGTTCCTATTTGATCCAGTGTACAAATTTATTCTTGTCTACAGGAATTAACTTCACCATGAAAATGTATGCCTTGCAAAGCAGCATTACAGAATGGTGGGCAAGGAAGAGCCATAGTTTTTGAGCAACAATGGTTGAGGGACAGATTTCCAGAGAGAAGAGGTTTATCACCTTGTGAGCTAACAAAAGTGCAGTAAAGCTCTGAGGACAGGAAGAAGTATGTTACCAACTACAAAACCTCACAGCAGGAGTAAGAATCCCTTTTATGCACTAGGCTCTCTTTCTGGGCTGCTGATTTCTAAGTTCAGGTCACACAACCTTCTGTCTCTACAAAGAGATAACATAGTGATCCAATGCATGGAAGTCAGGGCAAAAGGGAAAACTAAGATCAGTGGGTCACAGGATATATCCTTTGAGAATGACTGAGCCATGCATGAGTCTGAAACAGATAGGAAAAACAAGACCTGAAGTCAGAAATCAAAGCAGTAAATGAGACTGTCACGAGCCAGTGCCAATTCTGTTAAAATAACAATATTTCTGTTTTTATAAGAAAATGAATGAGCTAAAAATGTTATCACATCTAAAACAGGGTGTATAAGGACAATGCGAAAACTTTTCTATCTCCAAACCATTTACTGTTGTTTATAGTAGAGAGTAAAAAGTAATTGCATTTCTTCACAAAAACAAAGGGGAAAAATACAACACAAAACCAACAAACAAGCAACCCCAATTCTCTCTATCCAAAGATATTCCAATATCCAATTATTCATAGCACAAAAACTTTTTCAGTTGGACTAAATTTGAAAACAAATTGATATAATTTAGTTTTTACAAAAGGTGATAGAATAAAACTGACTGAATTTTCACAAAGAGTAGTTACCTATGGTTTTACAAAAGAAACATGCTAAAAAGTGCAGCACTAAAAGTTTTCATTGTTGCAGTAGTACAATGAGAAATTCATGTTCTACCATATCAAATGTTAGAATGCATGTACCATAACTGATTTTTTGTAAGGAATGCTAAAAAAGAACTCAATTTGCACCATTGCTTTTGTGAAAAGGTATAAAGATATAAAAAAAGAAATTATATAAATATTTCAATTGGTATTGGAAATTAATGGAACAAATTTATTTTTTAGAAAACTGTATTTTAGCTATATAATCTGAGAGAGGAGAGAAAAAACAGAATGATCTGTAGTGGAAAAACACTGTCTGCTGTAATGCCTATGTGGGGCTTATAGGATTTAAACAACAATTTAGGTGCTTATATTCAAGAGCAGGTCAGAAAGCCTATTCAAAACAAAAAGGCATCACATGCTGGACTTTTCAGTTTCTATAGAAAATAAGAAATTGCTGTTGTGACCTAAAAAATTGTCAAAGATCTATGCTATGTAGGCAGCAAACATTCCACAGCTCAAGTCCACAATCCTTTTCAAAACAGCCTTCAAGACTGTAGTGACATCTGTTAAATACACGGACATTTTTGTTTGTTTGTTTTTAAGCTGCAATTTTCATCCTTTCTTTTCAGACAACTGTCTTTCATTGCAACTCAGGATTGGTCATTACTAGCATCTTGGTCTGCTTCCCTTCTGACATTAAACACAGAGCTGAACAAGATATCTCTTGTTATATCTTTTGACAGTGACGAGACTTAATTCCCCATTGCTGCACTACAGAATACTACAACATTTTTGTATTAAACATGCAGTGATTTTAACCCTGAAACAGTTCATAGTCAAGGAACTAGAATGCAGGTATGCCAATGGTGGAAGAGATCATTACTTCCACTTTTCTTTCTGTCCAATGTGATAATTTTGTGTTTCAAAACTGTCATCAGCCTGAGGAATGAGAATCATGTGCATTATTTTGTGTTGTGGTATTTTAGCAACTGGAGACTGGGAAATATGACATTGACACTTTCACACCTTGATGCTTCTAAACAGGCTGAATTTTGGGGGGGATTTCCACTTAGAGTTCTTTCACTTAGAAAGTATTCAGTATCCTAAATTTTTATGGACAGAGACATAACCTTGAGTGTCAGGAATGAATACCAAACAAAATGAGAATTCAAAGATATGTCTCTGATCAATATTTCTTTTTGGTTAGCACTGGGTGACTGTGCTTTGAACAGTCTTGCGACTGTGCCTCCTTGCAGGACCCTAACTTTCTATGAAACCCTGACATGCAGGAGTGCCCTACCTCAACAGGATGTCTGAAGACTTCATTTTAAATTGCAGTTGCTCTTTGCTGAAAAATAGTTAATCTAGAGAGTCAACAAAAGAATTCTATCCCTTAAATATAAACTTATATATGGATAGTAATGGAAAAATGGCATATCTTCTTCAAATTGGACTAAAATTGTTCCTTGCTGCTTAGTTGCTCTTTAAATATGTGTAAGAGAAACCCTATCAAGTTTCCTAAGTATCTTCCTAAAAGAATGGCTTCATTCAGGACTCCTTAAGGTTGTGATTAAACCCATTTTACTCACATCTTTCTTAGACTGGTATGCCTCAGATAGTCATGAATATAAACATAAGAAGGTAAATGGAGTGTCTTACACTTAAATGCAGAAACTTGTAATTTCCAAGTATCTTCTAAAAAGCAATGGAGTCAGATGACATTCTGAAATCTCATTTTCATGATATTTACCTTGCATATTATACTCTGTCAACAACAATAATAAACAATTCCCTACCTCAAGGCTTTTATTTAGAACTTTTAAATTTTTTTTTAGTTAATCTCTTATTCTTTAGTTGTCATTTAACTATTCTATAAGTATCTATTTCCTTTCCTTTTGCCTCATTTCTTTCAAGATGTTGATACTGCCTTGGAGTAGAATGATAATCAGGCTGTATCACTTTGTTGTTCCCTGAAGTGGGGCTATAAGCAAATCATAAATGCTGCAGGGTCTGCACCACAACAGTAGGAAACAATAAGAATACCAACAAAGTCATGGTGAAAATATAGACTGAGTTTGGCAATATTATGAAGCTGACATTAGGCATACTGTTCAAAAAAGCTAGAGATAGAAGAAAAAATGAACTGTATTCAGCCTTCTTGCCTTGGAGAAAAGTAAATATGGGTGTGGAAGCCTAGTGGTAAGAGGAGAAAGAACAGATATATGCAATTTATTAGCTGGTTTTTTGGCATGTGTTTTTTGGTTGGTTGGTTGGGTTTTTTTCCTGAAGTAAGATATTTTATCATGTTAAAATAACACTTTTCCCAAGGAAACAGAGCCACACTTTCTGAAGAAAAGAGAGGTAATGTTTAGTGATATATTCAGGTATTGAGACTGGTTCTACTAGAGAACAGTTCATTGACAAACCTAGCATAAATTATTTGGGAGATAACTTCAAAAGATGAGATATATAAAGCTTGCAATAGATATGAGTCAAGGATAGTTTTCTTTCTGTTTAAGGGCAGATGGAGAGATGTCATTACTCTGCTGATAGTTATGAGGTTCCAGTGCCTTCAGTTGAGAAATTAAGATTGCAAATGGATGTGGGACTGAAGCTGACCATATTGTTAAGCCTGAAGAAGACTCCTGTAACATTTGATATCGCTGTATAGATTTTGAGCCTCTGAGATGTGAATGACAGAGCTCTGAAGAAAGAGTAACAAAGATGGTAAAATAAACTGCTGAATGAGAATGCATCTTGAAGGGTTGTGGTTTGTTTTTTTTTTTAATACCCAGTCAGGAGAGAATTTGATTTAAAAAATCACCTTAAGCATTATTTCCAAAATGACTGTTAATCCATTTGGGAAATGCACAGCTGTGTGCACACAATTTTGAGGTGCGTATGCATGCAAAAAAAGATATTAACTATTAAAGGAAGGTTCTGAGAGGAGATGAGAGCTTTGTAGAGGTGTTGATGGAACAGCTACACTTCAAGTAAATGTAAAAACACACAAGAGAAGTCAGTTATTACTTCTGTCAGATCTTACTTCTATCTGAAAATCAGGTTCTGGTAAAATAATACTAGAGATGCTAAAAATTTTGCAGATAATGAGCAGACCAAGCAGATAGTAGGAGTTTGTTTTGTCAGCTTTTGCGATTGATTTATTGTAGTGAATACTCATCATTCTCACAAGGGTAAATCTGGCACTTTGTGGCCTCAAAGCACATAGCTTGAAGCGGGGAATAGACGTATCAGAGTGAAATCCAACAAGTTTATTTTCTCCTCCGTGTAACCAATACACAGTAACAGTTTTCAAGCTTCACACACACATTGCTTCTTTAAAATACATGCCTCCTGCATGTAAAGGCTATTTCAGCTACATTAACAGAGTGTGTTTGCAAGCTAAATCTGACTATGAAAAGTAAGGTAAAACTCGGTATCATTTTTGGGAGGGATTAGACTGAAAACATGAGCTGGACTATCTCTAGATGTCTATTTTTAACATAAGCCCTGGATGTGGGGGATTGGTGTGATTTGGCTTTAAGTTTTGTTGGGGTTTTTCATAGAATTAATTTTAGCCTGAAAAGCCATGTCAGAAATTCTGGTGATTCATGTTTGTGAACTAATCCTTTCTTTTCTCTCTTATTAATTTGGAATATCAGGAGAAAAGCACCAAATTATTTTTTTTAAATTTTTTTTCTAGACAGTTATACTTCCTGCACATTAAAAAAGTGCATTTTGTAGTAGTGAAATCTTATATGTATTTTAAAATGAAAATATGGGAGTTGCCATTGATACTAGGGATGTCCACAACATAGAATAAATATCTAGAAAGGTAAATCTAGAAAGGATCAACTAATGCTACAGGAACAAGCTAATAAAGAGCACTTACTCCAGATATCAGTAGAGATTAATTAATTTTCTTTACATTTGAATATTCTCCTACTTCTGATACGTTTTGTCATTATTTCTGGTTTTCACCTGTGCCATATTCAAGTAAAATGTGTTTTAGAGATTCTCCTTAGTCATCTAGTCTGGTGCTTAGAAACATTAGCACTATCTGTTGCTTGGAGAAGACCAGTATTACCTCAATTGTTCACATTGGCTTATAGACCACTCTTTCCATGCCTTGATCTTATGCCCTCCTTAAGCTCCCACTGTTGATTACTCACGGAGAAAAGAAACAGGAAAACCTCTGGGTGATATAAAAGTGCATGATTTTTAGTTTATTCTAGTCCATGAGTTTCTGCCCTAGTTTTGCTTTCATTCTCCATCCATGCTTGGATTTATTTTTTTACTTACTTATTTCTATTTAAAGCAATTATCATTCATAGAAAAAATCCTGTTGTAATCTTACTGGAGGAGCAATTTTGGTTCTTTTCCCTTAGGATTCATATTTATTTTCATATACATTTCATTTGCTAATGTGGTGAGTTATCTTGGCCAGCCACCAGAAGTCCATTAAAGCCTCACTGTCATTTTCTGTTCTCAACAAGATATGTGGGAGAAAATAAAATTAATATCAAAATCTTGAGATAAGGACAGGAGGATCACGTACCATTTACTGTCATGGACAAGACAAAATCAACTTGGGAAAAGTTAACTTCATTTATTGTTAATTAATAAGAAAGAAGGATGATGAGAAATAAGAATAAATCTAAAACTACTTTCAACTTGCCCAGACTTAACTTTGCTCCTGATTCCTCTATCGTCTCCCCTGCCAAGGGGCACAAGCAGACCGGGAGTAGCTGTTGTGGTCAGTTAATCACATGTTGTCACCACCGCTCTCTCCTCCTCAAACCTTCCCCCGGTTCCAGAGGAGACAGTTGTCCACAAACTTCTCCAGTGTGAGTCCTTCCCAGGGGCTATGGCTCTTCATGAACTGCTCCAGTGTGGGTCCCTTCCATAGGATGCAGTCCTTCAGGAAGAGGCTTCAGTGTGGGCTCCTCTCTCCACTGGTCACAGGTCCTGTCAGAAGCCTGCTCCAGTGCAAGCTTCCCATGGGCTCACAGTCTCTTGTGGGCATCCACCTGCTCCAGTATGGGGTACTCTAGGCCAGAGGCTGCAGGTGGATCTCTGCTCCCTCATGGACCTTCAGGGTCTGCAAAGGCACAACTGCCTCACCATGGTCTGCACCACAGGCTGCAAGGGAATCTCTGCTTTGGTTTCCAGAACACCTCCTCTCCCTCCTTCTGCACTGACCTCGGGGTCTGCCAGGCTGTTTCTCTCACATATTCTTACTCCTCTCTCACGGATGCTGTTGCATAGCTGGTTTTACCCTTTTTCAAATACGTTATCATGAAGGTGCCAACAGGGTCACTGATGGCTCAGTTTTGGGCAGCTGTGTGTCTGTCTTGGAGGTGTCTGGAACGTGCTCTGTTCAATGCGTAGATGACATCCGGCATCTTCTCACAGAAGCCACCCCTACAGGTCCTCTCTCCATCAAACCCCTTGCCGTGTAAACCCAATACAGGCAGCATTCTGAAATGTGGGTGCCCATCAGTGAATATTGCTGCCCAGCCCAAAAACTGCAGTGCATTGCTTGAGCATTACTTTATGCAGCCATGCACCAAGTTCATATGAGCTAAATTCAAAGGCATTTAGTCCCAAACCATAGCACAAGACTTTCTCTAGTCTCACTATGACAAAGTCACCAGATGCATGGAAGCACATGTGCCAGGGTGGTTCATGTCAGCAAGAGATCAAAATTTCCCCCTTCGACACACCCTTTGGTAAATCCTTGTTAGGATAAACACATTCCCACAGGTTATAGACTATTAATTACTTTCAGATTATGTACTTTAAGTATTTAATATTTATTTACTTTCTTTTATTTACTTTTTTGCCATAAGTGGAGAAGCAAGACTTGTGTACTCATGAACAGTTAGATCTGGTTTCTGGAACACATCCTGTAGGACACTGGAGGAATTGTAAAAACCTAATTTACAGTAAAAAACCGGTGAAGTCTTGGTAAATAAAATATAAACAAGAATAGGAAGAACAGTACTGCAGATCTAATTTGCTTTATTGATATTGATTTGGTATTGATTTTTCTTGGTATTGATTTTGTCTTATGTTTCTTTCTTTTCTAAGGCTCTGCCTCTGCAAATAAACTTCTTTGTGACACATGTTTATATTGAAAGCATAATATGGTGTGCAATATAAAAAATAGGTTTGTGAGGGTAGTGGCAAGTCTAACATCTGAATATGGAGACAAGAGCGGCACTGCCTGTCTGAGGAGGAATTAGTTCATGTTATATAGTATGTCTGTCAGATACGCTAGAAGGGAAAATTATTAACAGTTTTCATGTTTATATTTCTGTGTTTAGTGACTCAGAGAACTAGGATTACAGATTTCCATGACTATTTTTCTTTGCTGTGATGTGTTCATAAAGATATTGCAGAGCTTTATACATGTCTCTCCAAGATTTGTAATGAGAAAACAATTTTTGAAATGAAAACTTTAAAACTAGACCAATACAATAAAATAAATACAATACCAATACAAAAATTTGCAGAGCTGTGAGCTCGTTCATAGTTTTCCCATATAATAATTTCAGCTCCACAGAACAATCCACACTGGATTTACCTTGCTAGCTATATCACCAGTAAAACAGAAATGCCTACTCTGATACTAACTTGTAGGTGTCACATGTAGTTCCACTTGTAATATACCTGCAGGTACTACTAGATAAACAGACTCATGAATTGATTTTAACCTAGAAGCCATAGCTTTGTGATACTTTTCTGTTTGGCATAGACTAAACTCTTATTTATCATCACTTGTCTGTGTAGTCATATTTCATATGGAAGAAGTGATGCTGTGTTTCTAGACTGTCATTTGACAGGTCTCTACTGAAGACATATTTCCTTAGTTAATGCTTCTACTACAGATCTCTAGAAAGTTCTTAGGCATTGAACACTTTTATTTTAGGACAGTAATAATGGTTTAGGTTTAATAATAATAATAATAATAATAATAATCACATTTTCAACTGTATTGATAAAAAAGTAATTTCACTATAAAGCATGTCTGTTATCAGGTGCTGTAATATTATTTTCTTCTATTCTAATAATATTTTTATTTATCTGAATGGAAGGTAATTTTTCCCCATTCTTGACGGGATTTAATATCTGAGAGGTACCTAATATTATGTTTTAAAGAAAAAACTGTGCTACAGAAAGATGATAATCTACCACATGTTAGTAACCAGGTGCTTCTTTCCTGCAATAAAAGGAAGATACATTCTGAACTTCCAGTTATAACTGTATTTTAAAACATTTATTACAATGTTCTGTCCTGATTTTGGCTGGAATAGAGTTAATGTTCTTCCTAGTATGAAAATAATGTTGATAACACCAATGTTCTAGTTGTTGCTGAGCAGTGCTTACCTTAAGTCAAGGACTTTTCAGTGTCTCGTGTTCTGCCAGCAAGCAGGTGCACAAGAAGCTGGGGGAGAGCATAGCCAGGACAGCTGACCCGAATTGGCCAACAGGATATTCCATACCATGGAATGTCATGCCCAGTATATAAACGGGGGTGAGTTGGCTGGTAGGAGCCCATCACTGCTGGGGGACCAGCTGGGCATCAATCAGCAGATGGTGAGCAATTGCATTATGCATCACTTGTGGGATTTTTTTTTCCCCCCTGTATTTTTTTTTTGTTATCTCCCATTTTATTACATTATCATCATCATCATTATTATTTCATGATTAACTGCTTTTAATCTTAATCTCAATCTATGAGTTTTACCTTTTTTTACAATTCTCCTCCCCATGCCACAATGTGGGGCAGGAGAGTGAGCAAACTGCTGCATTGTACTTACCCTCTGTTTGGGGTTAAACCACAATAGTTCTCATATCTAACCCTGTAAAATATATCTTTCTGAGGTATTCATGGTCTAATAGAAATTGCTCACCTTAAATATTGTTTCTTTTTTAATACTTTGCTCTATTCTCGTTTGGCGAATGCCTGCTAGATATTTCAAAGATGTTATTCATACACACAGTATAAAATTTCTTTGTTGCATGAGCCCAACTTTCTCTTAGTATGTTGCTCAACACTGAATATTCTGTAACAATAGGACCAAAATTCTTAATTAACAATTTATTGATCCTTGGTTCTAACATTTGTTCTCAGGTATGTAGCTGAAAAGAGTAGGTTATTGTGAGTGTAAAAGAACATACTCTTTCCTGGGGTTCCTCTTAAAGCACTGATCTCCTGGATTTGTGGCTCAAAGAAATCCCGAATCTCTTTTAAGGAGAATGTGTACATTATTTCCTGGAGTTGTCATTTGCATTTAAGGAAGATTTATTCTATGGAGCACTGTTCTGCAACAGCAAGAAAAGGAAATTAGTTTGAGGTATTTAAATAAAAAGCTGTCAAGTCAGTGGGCAGTTCTTTTTCAGAAGGTACTGCATTTCTAAAGCTGTCAGGATTGATGTCTTTGTAGTCCGAACAATAATTTCCCATTCCCACAAATCAAGGACACAAATCCTAAAACACTGCATGTAACTTGAATTTTGTATTATACTTTATTTCTTTCAGTTATTAAATGGATACAACCTGCTTCTTGAAAGTAACTGAAAATGTTAATCTTGATTTTTCTTTCAGGTGCTTATAATGAAAATTATTGTGGGTGATTGTTCTGTATTCGTAATCAAATGTTTTTATGAGGTTGTCTATCAGCCTGTCTTTTATGATAGGAAATTACTACAATTTTCAGGAAGATGCTTTGGGAAAAAATCAAAAAACAAAAACTGAAGTTTTTTCATTTCCCACTTGAGTTGTGTTCATTTATCATGAGAATACATACTTAGTTCCTTTCAGAAATATTTTTTGATTTGCAGGAAAATTTTCAAACACCATCAATTTCTTAGTAAACCTAAAGATATTTAAGGGTCAAAATAACACTTAGAAGAGCAGCAACATACATATATTAGTGTACTTTAGTAAATTTGGTAACTTTAGCACTGTCAACTTTTATTTCAGCTTGTAAAAATAAAACTGAAGTCTGCAGGAGGCAGATGTGAAAGAGAAACAGTTCTTTTATCTTTAAAGATGGAAGACATAACAGTGTAGTATTACATGTTCTATGGTTTGGTTAATTATTTTCTGTTCTTGGAAATGTTTCTATGATTTACTCTTTGGCTTTAATAGTACAGTAACTTGATACATATGGAATTAACTGATTTTCCAAGGCACCTAATTCCAGGAGGAATTAGGAAAGGAGCAGTAAACTTGCAGGTTAACTAAGTAAGTAAAATAATTTCCTTCTACTTTTGCGTTTTTGTTATGCCAGACTGTAAGGTGCAACTGAAGAACAGCTGTTTGTAACTCTTAATCATATCCATTTGCATAAATCATCTAGTCATTGTGGAATATACTCTGAACTGTTTACCCTTTTGCTTAATTGAGAGAAGAAATTGCTTCAATATAAACTAACATTCTTATATCTTGAGTCCTAGGTTCTAATACCAAGAAGTCACTTAGAGAAATACTAGGTTTGAGAACAGTCTGATAGTTTAGTGCTTGAAACAGAGATCCATGGATCTACAGAAGTTGCAGTGAGCTGTTTTACACAGCTGTATTATTCCAAAATACTATTGATTCTGCTTGTTGATGACTAAAATCACTTGAAAAAAAGATGGGGTTTTCTTTACAGGTATGTTTTATGTACTTCTCCATCTTAAATTCAGGGATTTGGAGATCTGAAAGACATAGAAAATCTGGATATTCAAGACAATGTAAAGTTGAGAATCGAACCCTTCATAAGTTTCTGAAGTGGAAGTCTAAGATTTAAAATTACTCAGTGGCCAGTTTTACTGTTATCATTATACAGTAGCTTTTGAAAAGAATAATCTCATTTTTCTGTTCACAATTTTGCATCTAAGAGACACACAAGTACATTATTGACAGACCACTCATCCCTATGAAGTGCTGATGCTCAATATATGTGCGACTCCTTAACGCCATTGCAAAATTTACTGCCCAGCATTGATAAAGGAATGGAGCAGTCAGGCAAAGACCAAATTAAAACTGCTCAGTAAAACTATTGTGGTAGCTATATAGACATCATATTAAGAGGTGAAAAGTTTTGGGGATTTATGATCTCTAGCTTAAAGGCATCAACCAGCTCAGTTTAATGTGTATGCCTCTGTGTGTGTGCCTGTAAAAAACTATATTCTCCATTTTGTTGGTACAATGCTGATTTTCAGGACTTTCTGTGGCAGCAAGTTTCACTTCACGTTTGATAGGTTGTTCAGTATTGACTTTGGAAGAAATAGAAAGCATAATATGTGATTATATACTCAATCCTTCATAGGAGACAAGAGAGGGTAGTGTTAAAATTGGCTGTGTAATATAATTATCTAAGATTTATTTTTTTTATGTGCAAGATAAAGTGGCAAGATTTGGGGACTGGATATCAATAAATATCGGGGAGGATTCATTGTGTACATGTTTTTAAAAGAGAATCCCAGCTCCAGAAACAGGACAGAAAGAGAATGAGTTCCTGTAGCTGTTTCACCAATTTTTATCCCACGCCCCTCTCTCTCTCAAAATCATAAACAGCAAGATGAGTTTTGTGGATTGAACCTATCACAAGCATGAAGTTATTTTTCTGGAAGTGATTAATAATATTTAGAACAGTGCCAGTGAGAAGGAATATTTTTTTCTGGCCCCTCCCATATAGAAGGAAGTCATTTGTGCTTCCACTTTGTAAGGCTGCTCACTAACAGTTGTATGTGCAAGTCAGAGAAACCTCTTGAATACAGCAGTGCCAGTTTAATTTAGGCATTGTTCTTATCAATGCTTTTGCAGATGCTGTCAGAGTAAGTCATGTGAGTCATTTACAGAACTTTCCAAATGGTTTTCCATGTCTCAGTGGTGAGAGTGAAAACATTCTTCATGGCCATGGACCCTCCAAAGCCCTTTGCTAAGACAAGTAGAGTTGGGTTTTTTTTGTTTGGTTTTTTTTTTTTTTTTTAAAGCAGACCTAAAATGTTACTCCTTATAAACCCAGAAAAAGTTACAGAGGACCTAAAATAATTTACTTCCCACCACAGTCTGATGGGTGAATAATAAAGACCAGATCTGATCTTTACTGCATGACTAAGATACAGAAATTTCACACTTGTGCCAATGCACAGATTCAGGGAAAAGCCACGAATAAAATTATATCACTCTGTGTGTTGCTATTTGGATTTTACTGTGCAGGAGCCTGAAAAAAAGAAGCATGAGAGAATTCGAGTTTCTGCTCACTGGAGTTTCCTTGAATTAACTCTTGCCGTGCCATTTTGCTGCAACAGTTTTCAGTGTTAGCCCCTAGTGATCCTTCAGAGGACAGGGTTTCTGCACAGCCTCACATTAGCATTCACCTCTGTTCTTTCATCCCAGCTCACCTCCAGCCTTCTCTGAGCTACTGCAGGAAGGTAACTGAGAACTGATAACTGTAAATTGTAGAGAGATACGAAAACTACAGGAAGAAGTCTCTCACGTCTATTTTTTGACTTCTGCGTGATCTAAGCAATTTCTTTGGGAGTTCTCATTTTGGACGGCAAATTGCAGGTAAAGAATACAATTTCATACACTCTGAGGAAAGTACAATGCTGGATCTCGTTTTAGAAATGGATCAATTGTAACTCTGCAACTTTTACTGTCCAAACAGAAGAGTAGTATTTTTTTAACACAAGCTAAAGATCTTCATACTTCTCTGCTACATGCAGAAAAATGGAAAGGGAGAAAAAAGGAAAGCTTACAGCAAAAAAAAAATAAGGTAATTGTTTGAAGTGCTAAAGATTACTGTAGAAATTTAAAGGTATGTTTACAGCTAGATGGTCATAAGAGCCCTAAAATAGTAGTAAGGCAAAAAGGTAACCAGCATCACCACAGAATTCAGAATAGATGGCTGCTTTGACCTAAGAGTATTTACTCAAGGTCAAACCTAGTTATGAAGTTCTTGCTGTAACATTATGTAGCTGTCAGTTCTTTAATTCGCTAGTCTGTATCACTGGATCACAGTGCAAATGCAAAATTATTGGCAGGCTATACAACAATCCATAAGAGAAGCAATTAAAGGCTTAAATATCAAGACAGTAGTAGTAATTTCTCTGAAAATAATCAGTGTCTTCATTCATTGATTGTGACGTTTTCCTGTATCCTTTGAAAGCACCATGGAAATCTTTCTTTATAGAAAGCTAAGTTTTTAGTTTGAAAGCACCATTGTATTAAGCCTTTAAAATAGCATTAGACAAAAGACCTGAAGATTGGACTCCATAACTTTTAGGTCTTTCATATTTTCACTTTTGACTTGTCATCTTCTTTATTTTTTCATCACACCTTTGTCTTAACTCTCTGCATGTATAGGAGATGTCAAGAATAAGAGCTTTTCCTGGATTCTTTATAATTTGGAATCATCTCTTCCTTTTGAAACCTGAAATGCAAAATTTATGTATGTATGGTAATATAGTAGTTTATGGGTTTCACTCCCTTAAAGTGGAACATGTAGTTTTAGAAATGGCAACATACCTTACTCCATTTAAAGTGAATGCACATTTTTCTTTTTCCAGATAGAGGACAGGACCTGATGATAGTAAATGGAAAGGCAAGACCCACCTGGTTTACAAGTTCATCCCTCTAGAGTCCTAGAAAATAGATGGAGAATTATAGAAGAATCAACTAGGGGTTTTTTTAGAAAATATTACTAGACATATATTAAACTGAGAATTCGTGAGATTATATTGAAACCCTGAGGCAATCCATAAGACAAAATAAAGAAAAAAAATGCCATTTGCTTGTGGCCTATCTGGTTGGTCACAAGAACTAAAAATTGATCAAGGCATCTCATCAAACTGAATTCAACAATACTACACTTTCAGTTTGGTTTTTTTTTTTATTTTACCCCTTTATTCCTCTGAGTCAAAACATGTTACAACTTCATTTGACTGCCTGCCCAAAGAGATAGGAAAAAGTAATCAATGTTTGAAAAACAGTAATATGTTTTATTTACTCTTCAGAGCTGTTTTTACTGCTATTCCAAACCACTCTGTAGATATCTTCTGAAAAATACAAATATAACGCTCCTATGGATCAGAATGCACGTTCCACTTGAACACCTGATACATCATTCTTGGCAAGAAAAGAGGAAAAAGGAAGGGGAAAGAAAGCAATTATATTTCATTTCAGACTTTTCCCAAGGCCTACAGAATGTTTCAGAAGAATTGTAAGGTTGAATGGAACAGAATGCAAGTGAAATCTTAGCCGATGTCAGAGAGCTTCCCCAAGATAGATAGATTTTGTCGATCTTAAAAAAAAAAAAAAAAAAAAAAAAAAAATAAATAAATCTCAAGTCTTNGTCCCCAAAAAAAAAAGAATTTTTTCGAATAAAAAAAAAAAAAAAAAAAAAAAAAAAAAAAGATTAATCAATCCATAAATCAATATAAATCAATATGAGGTGATATTTAGGGTCTTACAAGTTCAAGACACGACAGTTGATGAGTTTTTTATTATAGAGATACTAAAGTCAGCCATATGGAGATTATTTGTGACTTCAAATAATCATAGTTGGCTTGAGTTGGAAGGGGCCTTGAAGATCATCCAGTTCCACCTCCTAGTAATTCTTGTGGCAACTCCATGGAAGGACAAGCATACAGTAAAACTGCAACTGGGATGACTACCTTGAGTGCCCAGTGCTGGCATTTAGAGACACAGCTACTCAGTACTTAGCTGCCCCTAATTTATCCAGAGCCTTTCAAATTCCACTTCTTTTAAAGATTGAATTCATCTAGATTCAGAGGTTGACTCCATAGCACCTTTTATTCAAAATGGAACAATACAGCAGCAAATTAAAATATCTGCTCATATGCTAGGTAACTTCTCCACGGACGCCCCCT
>VWZG01005906.1:379-39717 GCA_013396735.1 Grallaria varia | reverse complement strand
TGCGCAGCGCCCCCTGCCCCGAGCCCTGCGCAGCCCCCCCTGCCCCGAGCCCTGCGCAGCCCCCCCTGCCCCGAGCCCTGCGCAACCCGCGCTCCGGGTCCGCTGCGCGAAGGGACGGTGAGCGCCCCGGAAAGGTAACGCTCTGCTCGATTTTGCATGAAGGCTCTTAGTCATACGGGAGATCCTAAACGCGGGCAGGACTCCTGGGAAGCGTTGAAGATTTTAAGGGACTTGAAAAGACCAGGAAATACACTCTCTTATTTCTGGTTTTCAGAGACTTTGTGCCGTTTCCCACTGTCACAGGAATAGGGGGTGAGGGAATGGGATATCACTAATGTAATTTATCCTTACAGATTTTATGAGAATCCAGGTTTTGTGAACAGATGTTCACACACTTCTGACCTTCAGGAAGTGGCTTTGCTCTTGGGCTGCATGGGAGTTAAGGCAGGACAGTGGCTATGCCACTGCACTCCTTCAGTCTTTTACATTTCCCACAGCAGCTATGCAACATACTCATCTTAACCAGAGCTCTTTTTTTTGTTGGTGAGACTGAGCAAGCACCACCTCTTTAAATTTCAGTCTCTCTTCTGACACCACATTTTAAAGTATCTGAACTGGAAAGTGTTGCCAGACCTCCTCCATCAACTGCTGGGGTTTTTTTGAAACAATCTTTTCAGCTTGTGGATGAAACATATATGCATATAAAAACTTGTCCAAGGGAGCATATCATGGAATTGAAGCCTTACTAAATAACCTTGTTAGGGTACCTACGTAAAAGCCTTCAGAGAACACTTCTGTCCTGCTGCTCTCTCCCCTTCTTGTCAGTGCCAAAGCATGTCCCTACAGCACAGGGGACATTCAGCCCCAGGGTCGTTGTGGAGGCACTTACTCACACTGGCCATGATCAGGGGCAGTGGGTGCCTTGTGGCCATTAGCAAGGGAGACACTCCATGGTGTAGAAGCATCGGAGGGGAATGTTTGAATAATGTTTATTTCTTTATTTGCTCTTTCTGTATCATTCATTGCCTAGTATTGCAAGGGAATCAACAATGGCACATTCAAAGTTTGAAGCATAGTTTGCAGGATTTACATCTGTGTAATTCCCCTGGGATTTAGTCCCGTTTGTCTCGCTGGCTGTATGCCAGTGACCTGAGTGACATTGTAGCTCGAGGCTTTCTGCTCAGACACTCGCACGCCTTTCTCACCTGCTCACGGGGAGCTAAACAAACCTGCCATGGGCACAGCTGCAGATTCAGGAGGTAAGAGCATGTGCCTGCACAGGAAGGCACCAGGAAGAGGGGAAAATATGTGTGAGTGAGCCAGAGAGAGGGGTGGGTGCTGGGAGCACACACAAACCTTCAGACCCTCAGCCAGGATCCTTGCACTGCTGAAAGGCTGGCATTCATCAGTGTTACTTTATCATTCATGTCTTTAAGTAAGAAGAGACTGTAAGTTGACCAATTTTACGCAAGGTAACAGGTTTTGAGTTAACCTGGGGTGAGGAGAGGTTGTCCAGAGCTGATCACTCCAGAGATGCAAGGAATGCAGTCATCAGGGGAACTGGTTTCTTGTGCTCAGCATGGCCAGAGCTGAAGGAGAGGTTGGTTCTGCTGGTTCCTGTGGTGGATCTTCACCCTTCACGTTGCTCTGCATGGACTGTCAGCAGAGCTAAAAAAAAACATTACAAAGCAGAGCCAAGTAGGCAGGATGATGTTCCAGAGGTATTTCTTATCACAGTGCTAAATGAGGGCTGAGCAGATAGTGAAGGTATCTTGGCAAATGTACACAATTCATGGTAGCAAAGCAGAGAAACAGCTTGGCAAGCACATAAACACACCACTGTTTAGCTTCCCAAGTACTTCAGCGTGGTCTGCCACGATGAAGAGGGGTGGAATTTTCCATCTGGTTAGTCAGACAGTGTGTGCCATTCTCCTGGCTCCCCACCATGGCTGCTTGCAGATGCCTGTTTAGCTTCAGGCTATGAGCAGTGAGATTTCTCAGGGGCTTCTCCTAGGTCAGGAACAATCACTGGAAAAGTAGATCAGAGAGCTCACAGCGGAGGTGGCCTGATAAGATGGGAACGTGCCTTCCCTTTGGCTCAGTTTCTGTAATGAGCTGTGAGACAGCTTGCATTGCCTCTGTTGACAGTGTGCAGCCAGCACAGCACCACTCCGAGCTTCTCTCAGCAAGGACTTGGGCCCTGCTTGCCTGCCTGGTCTCTACCTGACACCCACAGGCATCTGGGGCCACCACACCTCCCATCTGCTTTATGAGCCATGCTAGGCAATGGGGAGAAACTTCCCTGTCTGGGAACTTGGCAAGCAAGCTGGATTGGAGGCAGGAGGGACCCTAAAAGGTGTGACTGCCCATTCACAGCTGGGCTGTGTGCTGGCACAGGACAGCCAGTTTGGAGCACCCTTCCCATGTGTGGAGTCCTTCCAAATCACAGCCCAGTACAGTCTGTGCATGCTGCCTACATGGACCAGGTTGATTCAGGCACCAGATCTGTGCTCCCGTGGTTGAAGCATGGCCAGCAAACACTTCTGTAGCACCAAAGGGGGACAAAACTACCCACGAACCGCTAGTTCTGAAGACCTGCTTGAAGGGAAGGCCATGCTTCCCACTGTAATACTTCAAAGATGTAATAGAAAGGGAAAAGCTAATGAAGCTGTGCTGGTTTAAAGGTAAACCAGCAGGAGAAATGAACCCAACTTCAAAGAGACTAAAGTCAGGACTACAATTTAATAAAAAGATTACAATAGATACACTGATACAAAGAAAATTAGGTTTTAGCCCACAAAACCCAGCTGTACAACCCAGCCCCCTGGGGCACAGACAGAATGGTGCTCACCAGCCCCTGTGCTGAGCACCACGTGGTCCCCCTGAGTCCAAAGCAAAAAGAAAAGGAAAACCTGTTGATAAGGATGGTGATTGCAGTCCTGCTGAGGTTCTGGTCCTCCACTGGATCTGATGAGTGGTGCCAGAAGTCCCTAAACCCCAAGATTATCTATGCTTGGGTTCAGATGGGAACACCCAGCACCTCCCCCAGGGTGAGGGGTTTCACAATGGGTGATGTACTCAGTGAGTCACAGGATATTTTGGAATCCTTGAAGACCCATCAGCAGACATGACCCCTCAGGCTGGGTGTGAAAGTGCTGATGACTCCCAGAGGGGAGTTATCACGTCTGAATCATTGGTGTGAAGACAGGGAACCCTCTTATCTCTGTTTTCCCATGCACCCAGTTCATAGCCTGGGGTGTCAGGTGTGTCCTGGGCAGCTGTTGCAAACAATGCATCATTAACAGTTCATGATAAATGGCAGAGAGGGTATGGAATACACAGTTCCAGTTACACCCACAGGGTGATAAACTGGCCCCAGCCACTATAACTGGGACAGAAGCTCAGCCTGTTCAACTGTCAATTTGAGGGCTGGTTTATTGACTTCAGACTGCATTAACATGTTCAGGTCTGGTAGAAATCCTACTGACTGGACAAGATCCAAAGACAGGCAGATACTACACAGCTACACACGCCTTTGGTATAAGATACCATTCTCGGATGACAGTTTGGCAAGGAAATGCACTTTGTGTTACCTGCAGTCCAAAAGAGAGGTTCTGTATCTTTCTGATACAGCTTCCAGGACATGTTCCACAGTAGGAAAGACATGGAAATTCCTTCTGAATCTGGGAACCTTCGAGTTCTCCAAATGGGGGTCTTACAGCAAGGCTCTGCCCCAAGGTGAACAGATGTTTTGTCAAAATTATGAACCTAAGAAACATGACAGAAGAGTGTCATAAAAAGAGTGAAATAAAATCTCTGGAGAAGAGAGAGGTAGAGAGTGCTCTTCCTAGCTAAAGCTTGAGAAAATTAAAGACAAAGTGCACCAGGAGTGGTCAAAAGCAGATGGTTTTAGGGGATTCTGAAATTCAGTGAATGAAAGCCAAGGGTGGGGATTTCCTCTAGAGCTCCTTGTTTCCTTGCAGTTTTTAATTCTTCTCCTTCCAGAAAGCCATTGAATAATGGGGTAGACTCTAATGGAAAGCAAATTGCAAAATCAGACCCCAGAAGTCAACACAATCCTTCAGTCTGTAGTCTAAGACCTCACTTGGGATGAGAGGGGAAGGAACCATGTGAATCTATGCTAAGGGAAGTGATTATTTAAGGGGGCATCTAGAAAAAATATGGAGGTGCTGCTGTCACAGTGACAGCTGCAGGATCATCCATCTTGAATTAAGGTTTTCATACCCCAGACCTCATTTGCATTTTAGCCTCTCCGACTGTGTCTGCAGGTGCTGTGTGTGCAGGTGTTTGCCTGCTGGTGGTGATTGAGCCACAGTCTCTTGGTGTGTCAATGCCAGCATTGCCATTAATGTTAGGGAGTTCGGGTCAGCTGCTCTACAGCAGCAGCTGACTGCTTCTTCCTGGTGATCATGCATCATTTCCAGGGTCAGGTAGACCCAGGCTTATATAATTTGCCTGAAATTGTAGCAAATTCATGACCACCAAAAGAGAGCAATGCAGGTTCTGAAAATTTTCTAAGTAGTATATTCTACTTAAAAGAAAATTAATTAACACGGGGCTATTCCTGTCCTGAAAAAGGAGGTCAGATTAGATGATCACACTTGGTCCCTTTTGTCCTTGTAATACATATACATATACACAGCATTGGGAACTGTTAGAGAAGAGCACAATGCAAATGGTAATACCATGCAAAGAATGCCAAAGAAAATGGGCCAAGTTAAATTTGGACAAATATAACATCAAAGCAGCAGAAGTAAAGTATTTCCATCCTGTTTTCTCAGCTTGGAGAAGGCAGACAGCTCACAGCAGCATCAGACCAAGATACTTGAAACAACAGAAAAGCTTTGTGACAGCCTCCAGTTTGTACAGCTCACTAATAGAGGATGCCCAAATGAAAGTCGTGTGCTGTTGTTGCAAAATCATGCAAGCCATTCCCCTGAAGTACTGAATTGCCAGTTCAGACATTTCAGATTATTGGGATTCAGATTATAGGATTCAGATTATTGAGATGGAACAGGGTGCACGTGAAGGTGCTGTATTGCAGAGTCTCATCCACAGAAACAAACCACACAGCACAAATAATAATTGTGTCCACTGGTGTTCAGAAGACTGTTGCAGCAGTCAAGGACTGTTGGTTTTTATGTATTGCTTGGCTACACAAAAAATGTGTTCAAATCATACAGTTTACCCCAAATACAGCTCTCTCAACAACCAGTATGACAACCAATGAGGAGCTGGAAACCATTGCATAGCTGGAAAACTGCAGCTGGGGGAGTGGCTGGACTTGATGATCTCAAAGGACTTTTCCAACCTGAACAATGCCCTGGACCATGGAAGAAACCATCTCAGATTTAACCTTCACTACTTGAAAACCACTCAGAAGGAATGGAGTGAGATCAGACAAGGCAGGAGATGAAGGGATAAGGTCAGATCCCATTCATGTCACTCTGTTGTGGATATTCAGCTAAACTGCCAGTCTGAATTGCCTCTCACTGGGTAGACAGCAGTTTTCAGAAATAAGGATCTGGAGAAAGGAACAGGGAAAGGCCCAGCCATTGTATCTACACTGGCTTCTCCCTACTCCAAGGGCAGTTGTGGCAAAGCACATCCACCTTGCACTGTATCGAAGACTATCCTTCTCCATAGCAGAAAATTCTGTTATTGAAAGAATTTGCATGAGAGTTTCAATAAGAAATAGTATACTTGTAAGGGGAATCCCGAGGAGCGATGCTGCCTGTCATTCTGGCAGGATGCATTTCACTGTGCTTCAAAGGGGGTATGAAAATGGACCCTGAGAAATGCTCCTACCTACTGTGAATTCACTTGTGAGATTGCACTGCATGTCTATCCATAGAGCAGCCAGAGCAATTGGGCACATTTGGAATTAAGCTGTCCAAACTTGTAAATGACTGCAAGAGAACTGCCTAGTTCTAGCAAAGAAGAACCTCATATAGGTGTGAAGAGTTGTGTACTAGTTAAAATGCCAGTAGACCATAGAGAAGGTGGCTCTGATACTTTGCTTTTATAACTGATCTTCTTCAGAAGCATAAAGTTCTTTGCCACCATGGCAAAGAACACAAACCCTGTGCTAATATTCAGGCAGGCAGTTGGTGACTGTTGGCATCCAAGCTGGAACTCCACTGTGCACAGAAACTGCAACAGTGCAGAAGAGAGAGCTGCCCAGCCTGGGAGCGTGAGAGCCAGGGAGGCCAATTGTGCAGTACAAAGCACAACAAAGCACAGGCTGCAGGAGGCAAAGCAGAGGTGTGAAGGGAGGAGACATGGGAGGAAAAAAATGAAATTAAAAAAACAGTGCCACATAGGAACTGTCTCTGTGCTGCACAAGCCATGGAAGGGAGCTGCATTCCCAAGTCCTGGGTAAAATACAAACTACAGTAGAGTTAAATGTACAAATAAAATAAGGCAAGCAAAAATAATAATTAAAAAAAAAGGGTCTTTAGAAAGAACTTTGTAATGGCACAAAACCTGAATCAAGTCTTTTTCAAAGGGATCAGGCAGGACAACTGCTGAGCAGTCTGTAGTGCCACCAACAAGCATGGGGCTGGGGGGATTAGGGCAGGGAAGAAAAGCAGAATGACTCCTGACCCCTATTGTCACGCTGGGGGAACTGGGTGAGTACTCTGGGTGGGAGCAAGGGATTCATTCTCGTGGCAGGGCACTTCCTCAGACTGTTTGAGAAGGTGCTGTTTCTGAAATGTCGGGTATCACCAGAGCATTCGCTGCAGGAATCTGCAGTTCACAGTGGCTGGGCCGTTATAGTGATTTACAGAGACTGCTAAAATAAACGAAGGTACACAACACATCACACAAACTCCAGACGCAGAACTCCCCTGAGGAGTGTTCAGGACAAGACCCCTGCACCTGGGAGAAGCAGGAGCGTGAGCTGGGATTCAAAATAACTGAAACGCCTCAGTCACATCCACTCTCAGCAGAGCCAAGGAGAAAATGAGGGCACTTTTGAATGACAGAAACTTCAGGAACTCACAAAACTTAGTCTCACTCATCAGTTGAAACTGCCCAGACAAAATTGGGGGTAATAATTTTTGTCATTGGATATTCAACTTTTTAATTTCACCTTCTTTGTTTTGATGTCCCATCAGAAATTCTAACCCAAACGTCCTGGCAGGTGCTGTCAGTAAGAACGGCCTTGCAAGCTCTTTCTCTTTTAGCCCTCTGAGCTCTCTTCTCCTCAGCCTTTGCTGTCCCTCCAGGCTGCATCTAGGACAATGCACCAAGTCAGCTTGGCTACACAGGGATGCTGCAGAGCAACAGGAGAGCTGCAGCCTATAAAACAAGGTGAACAATTATGAGAGACACTCCCTTGAAGAAATGTTACAGCTCAGGAAGGAGTAGATTTACATCAATCTGATCCAAAACAAATTCTTTTTTTACATTCCTGAATTTTCCTGAACTTCCTGTGTTGTAAGAGTTGAAATTTTGACTTTTTGTTAAAAAATAGGGCAAAAATAGATGTTGAAATATTGGCATTTCCCATAGGAAGGAAATTCCATTATTTGAGCAGCAGCATGAAACACTAAGGATGTTCATTTGCAGAAACTCTGCTAACTTGTAATGAAGGTCGCAGCTGCATAATTGGACTCTGCTCCCGGGGCTGGCAAACAGTGCAGGAGACAGAATTAATCCCAACCCCCAAATTAAGGTTACTGTAACAAGGAGAACAAGACTACAGAATTGCAAAATCCAGGGAAGGAAGGGCTGAAGGATTGCTTAACGCACAAAGAAATCACATTTTTCCCCCTGACAATTAGCAGCTGGGAATATCCCAGTGGCTTTTTACATTACAGCGGGAACCATCCCTGTCCTGGGACAGGTCTGGGTGTGGATGGCCCATGTCCCTGCTGCCGGTCCCCCCACGTTCAGGTGGCGGGGCTACCACACTTACCTGCCATTCACCACTGCTGCCTGCCTTTCAGCAGTTCAGAGAAATCCAGCCCTTTCAAAAGGCCAGGGAGCCATGGGACAGTGGATACAGCTTCTGTCTGGGTTTTGTATCCCAGCCCCAGAGCTTCAATGCCACCTCTGGGCTCTGTGTCCAAACTGGGTTTGCTGTGACAGCATTCTAACAGACTCACAGGTGAGTTTTTCCTTAGCATTACAAGTCAACCCTTAGTCGATTTTTAGGTGTCTTGCATTTTAAAGATGCACTAGATAGTCAATCTTTTTTAAAAAGCAGAGATGATAATGAAATTGTTCTACTGGAACTGCAAACTTCTCCTTTATACACACAAACCCGTTGTAAAAATCTGTCTCAGGAGTCCTTTGCCTAGAACTTGTTTAGGACTGGGGTTTTTCCAAGCTGGGCAGAGATACAGAATGAGAATGTGTTTAAAGCCAGAACGTGTCCAAAACAAACTGCCCTGTCCCTATGCAACATTTTTAGTGTACTTGTGGGATTGACATAAATAACTTTGAAAGGTGCTTTGTGGAGGAAATCTCCAGGGACCTGGTTTAGGAAACTTATTCCGGGCTGTTTCCCATCAAGTAATTCCTTTATCTTCAAGCGGCTGTGCAAGGACTGTGGTGGATTCACTGTGGCTGAATGCCAGGTCCCCCCCCAGCCGCTCTATCACTCCCCTTCCCAGCCGGACAGGGGAGAGAGTAAGGGTGGAAACAAAAGAACCAGCACAAATCGTGGGTTGCAATAAGGCAGTTTATATTTATACAAATAGCAAAAGCAAAAGCAGGGTGAGTGTGTGCAAAGCAGAAGCAGCAACTAATCTCTGCTTCCCATGGGCAGTGATGGTGGGCTACGTCTGAGAAGCAGGGCCCCTAATTGTGTCAGCAGGCAGCCACTGGAGACAATGAGAGCCTCCCCTTCCTGCTTCCTGCCCCAGCTTTTACACCTGGGTTGATGTCACATGGGATGGAATATCCCTTTGGTCAGTGTGGGTCAGCTGCCTATTTGTGTCCCCTCCCAGGATCTTGCCCTTGACTGAACAGTGAGTGCTGCGCTCAGTGGGAGCCAAAACATGGGTGTGTTATTGACACCAATGCAGAGCACTGTGAGGGCTCCTATGGGGAAACAAATACTGGCTCAGCCAGACCCACCACAGGATAGAGTCAGAACACCCTCTGTCAGGTGACTTTGGAACATGAGGTGCACTTGTCTTTTCTCATTGCCTCTCACAAGGTGACATTGGGAGCTTCCTTTTTACCTGTTGCTGAAAACTTGAGCATCACGTGGGCTCTGGGTAATGTGGGTGACCAACTGTGCCTGGCACTCACAGAACAAGGAGAGGCTCGGGGGAGTTAGCTGACCATGGGATTTGTTCCCCAAGGATTGCTCTACCCTGGAAGGACTTTGCCTGGGCATCAGGCAGCTCCATCCTGAGGGAGCAGAGTTCTTCCACTCCTCCATAGCTCCAGGCTGCTGCTCTGTGTCCTATTTAATAACTCCAAGTCCCCTGGAAATTGCTGCTGGTGCAAGTCAAAATGAAACATGGAATAAATTGCCAAAGGAGAAGGTTTAAGGCATTTGTCACTATGAGTTTCTGCCTTTAAAAGGCTTATGGGTGCTGACCTAGGGATTAAAACTGGGTAGAAATTAGTACAGATTCTAGGACCCAAGCTGAACTTCACGTGCAGGAGGTGGAAAGGACAACCATTCACTGTTAGCTGAACAGTGCTGCCTGAGGTGCAGTCAGGGAAACACACACCATCTGAGGAGCAGCCAAGTGCACAGCAGCTCTGCCACTGTCTGGGTAGCACCAGAAATGCACTTGTCCAGGCCAGGAGTGCTCTGCTGCAGGTCACCAACCTCCAGCAGCAGCCAACAGTGCAGCCAGGGGCCCTTCTGCAGGAGCCAGCCAAGCCACGTGAGAAGCAGGGGCACAAGGAATAGGAGATGTCCTTTCTCTGGGACTGCCCCAGCAACAGCCACTGTTGTGGACCCAGCAGAAGAAACAAAGGAGACCAACCATGCACCATGTTATGTTGTCATGATCTGTTTTCCTTTGCCTCTGTGGCTGGACTGGCTCTCAGCCACATTTCTGCAGAAGGGTTTTGGTGCATGGGGTAGGCAGAGCAGTGGAACCTATTCCCCATAACCAGAGACGTTAATTTTGGAATGAAACTGTTTCCTTGTGTAGCCCATTCCAATACGTGCTTTGCTGGAGAGATGACTGAAATTGTGCAGGACACAGGCCTTGGGTCTCAAGTCCCCTGTTGTCACTGGCATGAGCTGAGATGTCATTGTAGGAAGATTAAGGCCATTCATGCCACGTAAGCCACCAAATCATGTGGAGACCAAGCAACTTACTGGGTGCAGAGAGTGTGTCCTTGTCTCCTGATGCAGCAATGGATCGTGTCTGTGCTAATGGAGCAAGTTTAAACAAGAGAGAATGACAGAGGTAGTCAAGATCCCAAACTCCAAATGGCTCATCCAGCAAAGTCTCACCTAATCACCATCCTGATTTATGGTTGCACTCAATGATTTTAAAGGTCTTTTCAAACCTTAGCAATTCTATGATCAGTGTCTGAAAAAGCCAGTTGGTTCTGAGAGCTGCTCTCTGTAACATGGGCTGAAAAGGTCTGCCTCTGCTTTTCCTGCAGAACTGATGGGAAGCACAGGGTTTGGGCCCTCAGTGCCAGGGCCCTGTGACAGATGAGTGTGATGCTTTGGCTTTGACCTGCTCCTGGCTGGGTGAGTTCAGACTCTGTGACAGGCTCCAGCTGCAGACACAACACGTGGCCATTTGTGTGCCAAAGCTGGAGCACACAGCAAAGCCCCCACACTGAGGCCACCTGAATTAAGGAAAAGGCAACTTTCAGGAAACAGTTAATATGTCCATTGTGAGTCATGTATCTGGTAGGAATAGAAAAAGAGGTTCTGTTGTAACTTTGGTGCTGGGGCTTGTTTTTCAGACATAATTTTTCACACTGTTGCATTCAGAGGCCAGCACAGGCTGTGTGGTGCTCACCACCTGCAACCTGACTTGTGATTTTGGGATAGTGCATTAATAGAAATTTTGAAATGTGGGTCTTCTATCCAAGAAACTACATCAGGAATCAGTATGTAAGAAATCAGTGAGTAAAGGCAGTGGAAGTTTTGCCTGCTTCCTTGAAAGCAGAATCTGCCTCCCTGACAGACTGCACTGCCAGTGTATTTCCTTTGCACACTCACTGATCTGATTCCTCTTTATGCCTTGCCTAATCCACCAAAGGGAAACTGCAGCGATTTGGCTGAGGCACAGACACATGCCCATCCTCTCAGGCTGATATGGACAAACCAGAGGGATATGTCTGGACCACTGAGGTCCAGTGCACACAGACTGGACCAGTGAAGGACCTGCCCATCCAGCTGTCACTGCTGGATGTACTTATTCATGCAGCCTCCCTCATGGAAGGAACCCTCATGAAGGGGTGCACTGGGATGGGGATGAGGTCTGATCTCATTTAACAGCTCCCCTGCCCTCTGTTACTGCTGCCTCTCCCTGCAGCTCGTGTGAGGAGGCAGAAGCAAGCGCCAGTGCACTGCTCCTGTGCAATCCAGCCCTGTGCAGCATCCTGGTGACAGGTGCTTTCTGTGCTCGGATCTCCTGCAATCATCGAAGATTTTTTCAGTCTCCTCCTACATGCCACTCCCCCACCCCTTACTGCCATGTACCCTGAGCACATCACAGTCTCCCTTTCCTCTCTCAGGAGCTGCTGCTCGGAGCTCTCTGCTAACACTGTGTCTTTCTAGGGTGAAAATCCTGCTTCCTACCTTGGGGCTGAAAGAATTAAAGAACAAAACAACTCAGAATAATCGCCCAAGACGGAAAAGACCCGCTGCCCTCCCTGCCTGACAGTCTGCACTGGTTCCAGGTGAGTGGTTTTGTCAGCAAATCTGAATGCATGAATAACAGTGGTGCCAGGTCCAGGGACTGAAGCAGGGAAGGAGGGGAGCAGGAGATTTCCTTGGGCATGTGAATGGGAGAGTGGCAGGGATAGCTCTCACCTGCTTTAGGACAGAGGGCTGCCCAGAGGGAGTGCTTTCAAAGTGGGACTGTGTGTTCTGGTCTGGGATTAATTGCCTGGTGGGCAGCTTGAGCGAGACAACTTTATCACGGGACCTTGGCATGAGTAGGGAGCAATGAGGAGAGCACTTGTCCTCCCAGTATTTGACTTAGGCCCCAAACCCGCTGTTCAGCTGGTAATCACTTTGTCATTATGGAGCTTAGCTTGGCTGAAATTCCTGCCTGTTCCAGATTCCTCCCTCTTTAGCTGGTGTTCTCGCATAGAGGTGGGTCAGCGGAAGGGCTTGGAGCAGATCTGTTCTCCTCCTGGGTCTGTTGTGGTAGGAGCTGTCTGGGTGAGAGCTGGCTGCTGGGTACCAAGTGGAAAACAGAGATGCCCTAGCACTTCACTGAGCAGAACGCCCTGCCAGGGGCTGCTATAGCAACACAGAGATGGCTGAGTTTACCCTCGATGGGCTTGTGAAGGAAATATTCAGCACAGGCACTTTGGCTGTACTGCTTTCAGCTTGTACTTGCCTTCCCAGTCTGCAAAGAATCCAAAGGAATGAGGGGTGAGGATGCCTCCAGCCAGGGGGTCTGCGAGCCCTGGGAGGACAAAGATCCTGGTCCTCAGGACTGAAAAAAAATGTGCAACCAATAGTGCAATGGCTGGATTCAATGCTCCTGACAACAGGCACTGAGCTATTGATGGAGGGAAGTCTGGTGGAAGTGGAGACATCCCTCCTCCTTGGCCATTCTTGCAAAGACGGTCCCTCCAAAGAACCTGTCACACTCGGGTGTCTGTAGTTTCCTGCTCTGGAGTGCCCACGGTCTGCCCAAAAGCAGGTAGGACTTGATAGCTGCTAATGGCAGTTTTCAGACCCCTGAGCAGAGTGGTGTGTCCCTTCCTCACAAGCACTGAGCCTGCCATCGCCCCACGCAAGGATGGGCTGTTTAACTCCTGCCCTCCCCTTAAGTGACCCAGCACCAGAAGTCCACCTTGGAAAGGCTGGAAGTGACCCCTTGCCTTGCCCTTCCATATTTGCCTTGCTTGTGCCCAGCTCATCCTAACTCCTCTTGTCCTGCATAGATTCCTCCCTCGTCTCCCACTTCGGGTGCTTCCCTGCTGGTACCTGCGGAGACTTCCCTCCACGAAAATCCTGCTGGGTTTGATTTTGTGCACAGAGCAGAGTTTCCTTGGAGACAAGAGAAACAGTGGCTCCAAGTGGATTATTTCACAGTCTCTGGCTGGCTTTCAGCAATGAAAACAAAAAAGGGAGTTGCTCTAGCAGGGGGAAGGGGGAGCCTGGGGCAGCCGTGGTTGAAGGGCACGCCTGGCTCTGACACGCTTTTGCAGTGCCATCCCTTTGGCAGCATGGCTTGACCGAGTGCCACGTGCTGTGCCCATGGCAGAGTGTGACAGTATGTGCTGTACCAAACACCACTGTCTTGGGAATATATTGCCACTCTTCTCCCAGCCTCTGGAGGCTGGTAAGCATGGGAGAGGCTTTGGGGTGGGCATTCCTAATTTGGCTGACTTCTGCCACTCCCAGGAGTAAAACTGGCTAATTAGATTAACCCCTTGTGTGTGTTTCTACACAGACATGAGCAACAGTAGGACAATGGTATAAAGTACTAGCATTTCAGTCGTTGTCTCCCATCCATTTGTTCGAGCACTGACAACCGGGTTTATCCTACCCAAGATCCTGAACCCTCTGGAGACTGGAGCTCTCCTCTGATGTGTTGGCTCTGCAGATTTTTGCCTTCCTTCAGGCAGGTTATTTGACCATTGGCTGATACCTCTTAGACACAGCAGTAATCAGAAAGCTGTGCCAGGGGCCGTGCAAGGGCAGAGGGAGCAGGCATGGGCTGAGTGCTGGTGCTCTGCCTCGTGGGAGAGCAGAGAACAGGGCCAGAAGGCACATAGAGTTTTCATCTGAGATGTCTGTTCCTCTCTCCCACCCCATACACCATGGCAGGAGTGCCCCGTAATGCTCTGTCTTGCCAGTGGCCAGGACCTTCCCCTTTCCCAGAGGAGGACATCACCCTGAGCAATGGCTCCCCTCTGCTGAGACACCCCTCGGTTCCTCACGATCTGTTCAACAGCCACAAATGGCACTTGGCTACTTCGACGAAGTGGCATTTTCTTGTTCATCTTTCAGTGTGGTGCAGGAGGGTCATGCGGGGGTCAGAGGATGAGAGAAGAGCAGAGAACCACACCATGGCCCTGTGCTAATTATACATGTTTATGAGCTCCAGGACACTTTCATGAATAGGATGTGTCAGTGCTGTCTGAAGTCCTGAAAGCCTTTTCTCACAGCACATCAACATGGCTGAGGTTGGCAGTGACCCCTGAGCATCGTCCAGTCCCACTGTCCTGCCCAAAGCAGAGTCAGTCACAGCTGATTGCTCAAAACTGTGTCCAGACAGAGTCTGAATATCTCCAAGGATGGAGACCCCACACCTTCCCTGGGCAGCCTGCCCTACTTATGTCAGTCTTGCGGCGACAAAGACTGTCCTTTTGCTTAAGAGAAATTTCCTAGTACTTCAGTTCTCTCCTCTGGTCACTGGGAAACACTGAGAAGGATCTAACACTGTCTTCTTCACAGCCTCCCTTCAGGTGTACACTGTTAAAATCCACCCCCCACCCCGAGCCTTCTCTCCTCCAGGCCGAGCAGTCAAAGCTGTCCCAGCCTTTCCTCATGGGAGATGCCCCAGTACTCCCATCATCTCTGCAGTCCTTCAGTGGGCTCTTTCCAGTGTGTCCATGTCTTTCTCATCCTGGGGAGCCCAGACCTTGTCACAGCATGCCAGCTGTGGCCTCAGCAGTGCTGAGTGAAGGGGAGGGCTCACCTCTCAGCCTGCTGGCACAAACATAGCAGAGTGTTTGGGTCCTGGTTCTGGTCCCACCCAGGATGTCCCAGGAGTTCTGTGGTCCCACACGTGATGTACTGAATGCAGGCCCTAAGAAAAGGCTGTGCTCTTTTTAAGGGTTTGATGTTGAGTTTCCTGTGGACCATGTAAAGTAGTGAAATGTATTTCCTCTTCACCCAGCAGAGCCTGACCCTGATCATTGCCTGGAGAAAACCAGGCCAGAGATCTCTGCAGTGTCCCCCATGCTCAGAACACTCACTGCCCTGTGACACCAGAGCTGCTGCAGGTCTCTGGAGCGAGGGCAGACATGTGGACAGCCATGGAGTACATTTTTTTCCCTATGTGTGGTTTCTGTTCCTGTTGTAAAGGAGTGCTAAGGCATGAGAAGCTTATGTGAAACAGTGAGTTGTCCCCTCTGGTTCCAAACATGACAGTGAAATGGGTTCTCTGTGGGCAGCAGAGCTTGTCTATTGTCCCCAGCAGAAATTCAGCGCATCAGTGCTGTGCAGAGCTGACCTCCACTTGCCAGCACCACTGACTGCTCTGACCTCTTAGGAGATGTTCTCCACGTGAAACTGTGCCCTCTCTTTCCCGTGTAGCTCTGCAGAGGCAGATGCAGCCCATCTCCTGCAGCTTCCCCCAGATCCTGCCTCCAGACACAGCCCTGGGCCCTGCCCTGCCCCAGCACTGCCCAGTGATGGGCACCATTCCCGTGGGGCTCTGCAGCGCTACCCCAGCACCAAGGAGAAGGGAGGCAGGGGGTCAGTCTGCCTGCCCAGAGCACAGACCACATTCATGACCTAGAAATTCCTAAGGAAAGTCTCCCTTTCACCTCTGCTGACAGCCTGACACGTGCAGGGCACAGGAGGAACCTGCTTGTGGGCTCCCATGGATGCAAACTGCCTTAAAACAGACAGTGCAAAACCTTTCACTACATGAAAAATAGTTTAAAAATACTTACAGCCTGCCTCTTGATGCTGCTGTTTGAATAACTGAGTGTAGGAACATTTCAGTGATGGCAGCTTTATAAAAGTCAAACTTGGTAGTTTTTTTTCTGAAGCTCAGCTTGCACAAAAAAACAGAGAAGAAATTGAAAACTTTCACAGCAGCTTTCCTAGAATCTGAGTTAAATGCAAAATTTCCTCAGCAAACAACTTAAAATTTGCCCCAACAATTTTTTCCTGTTGTTGTGATGTAGCAATGGTCAAGATGTGCATATGGGTTTCTGAGAACTGGAAAATCTCCACAGTTTTGAGCATTTAGTGTTGCAACATGAAAGGTGGATCATTCCCATAAGTGCAATTCATTCCTAGGCACTTTCACTTTATCACAAGACAAAGCCTGAGATTGCTTTCACACGAAATTCCAAACATAACACTGCACCAACTACTGGGAAATACCTGTCACAGCTCCACTCACCCTCTCAGGAGTGGAGTGTGCTCTGTATTCTCTGTCCCCTAATTTCTCCCGCAATAATTCCTTAGCACTGTTTTTCTGTCAGCTTTTCTGTGACCTTTCTGGTATCTTTTTGAGACACGAGTGTAGAATTAAGAGTTTTTCTTTCTATGTTTACTGCTCTTCACTTATTCACAGAGCAGATCATGCTCCCTGTCTCTTGTGAGCAGATGAACAACTCAGCCCTCTTCAGAGTTTCTTTTTGGATCTCACAACTGAAATCTCTGAAATCTCCTGTCACCACAAACAATGATGACAAAGGGATCTCCCCTTTCATCCCATGGTATATCCATTGCCTTAAAAACCTTTAATACACGATCCTTGACAAAAGTTTTAAAAAACTCTGGCTGATCTGACACTGAGAAATCCTCACTGAAGTGGGTTTTTCTTCAATTAGATGCATTTGAAGATTGCCTTTTACTTCTCCTGCTCCTAATTCTGCATTTTAACAACTTGGTCTTTTCTCCAGGAGCGGGGCATGGACAAAGACGTGGGAGGCTTTGTGCCTTTGCAGTCTGGAGTCAAACCATACCTTCAATATACTATTTCAAGGAGTTTCTCTGCTGTGTGCAATACTTTACTCTCTGATTCCAAGTGTGGAACTTTGTGGGGCCAACCTTATGCAATCTGTGAGAAGGGGATGCAACCCTGCCCCGATGCTCCTGCGCTCAGCCCTCCAGCACACGAGTGTGCCAGGGCCAGCTCCCATCCTCCTTCACCCGGGATTTTAGCACCTTCTGTCTTTAAAACATGCTCACAGGAAGGTGCTGCACACTCCATGCTGTCAGCTTTTCTCATGTTGGCTGCTTTAGCAGAGACAAGGCACAAAGAGGGTGAGTGTCCTTCAATGTCCAATACAAATTGGAAGAGATGCATCTCAGCTCATTCAGAGCTGTCCTGCTTTTGAGCTCTTTATAGGTCCTTATGGTCTCTTGCCCTCCTCCTCCCATGCTGGAAATCTCCCTGGGGAGATGGGAAGACAACAACAGAATAATCTGCAAAGAGCAGGACAAAATGTAGTGCCAAAGTCTTCCTTCCTCATTTTTCAGTTTCACCGTTTTCTGACTAATGCCCCTAAAATAGCCAAAATTCCACTGTTTATGTGAAACCTCACTGCCAGGAACTAGGCATTAGTTTTGCAACACTGAACTTTCTTGCAAAATATCCTGTGCCACTTCATTGAAGCTTCAAGTTACCTCCAAACCTGCTCTCTCCAGTACCTCAGTGTTTCTGGCCAAGGGGAGCCTGGAGAAGCAGCAGGTGGAGCAACCCCCACCAAGAGAGCAAAGCTACCGCCTTCCTCACAAGGAGCAAAACCCAAGCCATTGACAAGAATATTCTGATGGCTTCCTGCAGCAGTCCCGCAGAGATCTTCCAGCTGATGCAATACATAATATTTACACAATTCCAGGCCAGAGATGCAGAGGGAATGTGCTGTGGAGGGGGCCTCTCTATTGCAAAATATGCAGACGGAGAAAGGGAGCAAGTCAGCAAGAGGGTGGGGATATCACAGGAGCAAGATCTGCTGGTGGGTTCCTTCTGTGCAATCGGTTTTGCTCTGAGGAGGCTGCTGAGCACATGGTGGAACATGGAATCTGATCATTAATCCTGTACTTTCTCATATCGACATAGAAATTTCATTTTGTTTGCACGAAAGTACATTTTCCAGTGCACGAGAATGGGGAGATACCTGGAGAAAAGAGCAGGTGAGTCCCTTTACATCTGTAGGTTCTGAGCCCACCTTTCCTGCACAGGAATTAGTGCCATTGCTGTGGGATGGTCAAGCTCTAAGCAAGGCAAGCTTTGGAGCAGAGGGAGCCCATGTTGCCGAGTTCCTGGACCAACATGGGTCTCCCCAAGTCATCACAGTCAGTGGGAAGTCTGGTTTGTGTGTAGCAAGTCTGTCGAGGGTGATTTCAGAGCCACCAACGTGACTTTTTACTTCTCTAAAGAGTTTGGAGCTTTGCCCATTGAAGTAAGGCAGCACTTCACCTTACTGTGGTGTGGGGTGTTGTTTGATGAACAGCGAGTGGTTTGCAAGTAAGAAAAAGTGTCTGGGGTTTGAAACTTTCTTTGGTGGTTCTGCTTTTAGAAGCGATTGCCTCAGGTGGTCATTTGTTCTACTGCAGGAAGCTGTACTGCATCCCTGCAAGCCAACGCTCTTCCAATCCACCAGAAATGAGTGAGGGGAGACACAGGGACCTACAGACCTGTGAACCTAAAAAATTATGGAGAAGCTCATCCCGAGTACTGCTGGAAAGCATTTCAGGAATAATGCAATCATTAACCAGTCAACATGTGTTCCCAAAGGAAAAGTCCTCTTTAACCAGTTTGATCTCCTTCTAGGATGAGGTCACACCCTCAGCTGATAAAGTGGTGCAAGTCTAAACTGGGAGAGGAGTGGCTGGAGAGTGGCCCTGAGAAAGGAGCTGGGGGTGCTGATGGGCAGCTGAGAAGGCACATTGCATGTTGGGGACATCACAGCGTGACCAGCGAGTCCAGAGCAGGGACTATCCTGCTCCAGGCACCATTGAAAAAGGACGTGAAGGTCCTCCAATGTGTCCAGAGGAGAGGAATGGGGAGTGAACCTCCTGGTGAAGGACTGGAAGGAGATCCTGTGAGGAGCAGCTGAGCAGTCTGGGCTTGTCTTCTTCAGAGAAAAGGAGGCTGAGGGGTGACCTTGTTGCTTTCTGCATCTTCCCAAGGAGGGTTTGCGAGAGGGAGGTGCTGGACTCTCCTCCCTGGAATGCAGGGACAGCTCAACTGGGAGTGGTTCAAAGCTGTGCCAGGAGAGGATCAGACGGGACATTGGGAAGCATTTGAATGCCCAAATGAGAGGACAAGCAGTAACAGCCAGAAACTAAAACACGAGAAGTTCCACCTCAATGTGAGAGGGAACTTCTTTGCATTGAGGGTGGCCGAGCACTGAAACAGACTGCCCAGGGAGGTCAGGGAGTCTCCCTCTCCAGAGACATTCCAAAACCACCTGAACACACCCCTGTGTCACCTGCTCTGGGTGACCCTGCCTTGGTGGAGGGGTTGGACTGGATGATCTCCAGAAGTAATTTCCAATCCCAACTATTCTGTGATTCTGTAATTTCTTTAAGGACAGGGTGGTCAAACCCTGGAAAAGGTGTCCTTAAGAGGGAGTTGGTGCCCCAGGCCTGTCAATGTTTAAGAGCATTGGGACAATGGCCTTTGTGACAAGCTTTAACTTTTGGTCAGCCCTGAAAGGGTTCAGAAGTTGAAAGAGGTGGTCATTGTAGGTCCCTTCCAACTGGAATGTTCTAGTCTCTCATTTTCTATCCCTCCAGCTGCTGACAGTACAGACAATTACTTATTTCACTCTAAGGGCAGTAAGGTCTGGGACAGACTTCTAGAAATCCTGCAGGCAAAAGCAGATAAGGTGGATCACAAAAGGAATTATCCAGTGAGTCTGTGAATGAAAAGGATGAGATTAGAGGTGTCCTCTTCCTTGTAGGGTCAGTTATGGCAGTAACTGGCAAGACAGGTCACAAGATGTGTGACAGTCCTGGGTCAGTGGAACCTCACAGCTAGTAAAGTTTTTTGTCAAACTCTGTATCTGGGAAGCTACTGAATAAATAATACAAATCCATTCTGGGACACAGGTGATTGAATCCATAGGTTCTTAACCTACCGTTGAGTTCAGGAGGCATGAACTCAGTTAACTGAAGGATTATGTACTTTGCAGTTCCTTTTTTTCTCATGCATAGCTGTGAAAAGCAGGGCTAGCAATGAAAGGAAGGAACACAGGCAAAGTTTCCACACAGTCTCGTGTGCATTGTCTCCATCACCAGACAGAAGTGGGGTGGCCTACTAAGGCAGGGAATATGTGATCAAGCTGGAATGAGAGGACCAAAATCCACAGAATGCTGTTTATTGATCCAAAAGCTGCAGTGACCATGGAAGTACTGAAAGGTTCCTGCAGCAAATGCCCGGAATCTTTGCCAGTGGCCTTCACACAGCTCAGCATTGGGAGGGCTTAGAGTGACTTGGCTGGGCCACCACTGCTCAGAGCCTCATGGAGGCATCACCATCTGTGCAAAGAAACCCTCTCTCAGAATAGACATTCTCCTCCACCTTCTGTGGAAATGACCTTACAACCTTGTCGCATGAACCCCCTCCTCTTTAAGGTAATGTCTACAGTTCATGATAGACATTTATCTGGGTCTAGATGGAAGACATTACATGTGTATTTTATAGAAAACATAGTCTCAGTTGTAAGGGTTTCCTTGATTTAAATTTAGGATTACGAATGGAGTAGCTCTTATTTGATTTACAACACCAAAGTCAGGTCTTCCAGCACTTGATGATGTGCAAAGGTGACTTTGTTCTTCTTTGGTTTCATCCAGGCTTGTATTATCTTTGCAAACTCCTGGGAAGAAGAATCATTTTCAGATCTTGCATCTCTCGAGGCACAGTGACAGAAGAAAAATGGAACATGCATAGTCAGGCAAAAACCTTCCTCATGATAAGAACTGTTGGGTTGCCGGTGCCTTCTACCACTCCAGAGAGGACTGGTTTGCCTGTGTAGCCCCCTTGTTTTCTGTTCTGACAAATATAGGAATAATAGTAGAAAATAAATAGTTAAAGTACAGTAGAGTGCTCCATGCCTTGCAGCCAGTTGATAATGGAGGAGAATTGGTTCTTCCTTTACCTCTTTGGAGTAGGTTTGATTTCAGTCTTGGTGTTCGTGAGGACAGGACAGCAGGTTAACCCCCTCAGTGGAGTATGACAAGAGATACTACTTGAAAGTCCTGTTACGTTTCAAAGAAAAGTCAGTAAATAAAGTATTGGCGTCAGGCTCCATAGAAGGCAAAGGGATTGTGTTCCTTTCTGCAGAGCGGCCGGTGCCACTCGCTGTCATGGAGAAGGCTGTGGTGGCAGGGGCCTGTCCACCTAGGAGGTGTGGCAGAATTGTTTGCTGGTTGGTTTGGTTTGCAAGAGTTTGTACACAGGAAAGGGGTTTATTGCCAGGTGATAAAACTACACTCCTGTCCAAACTGATAAAACTCCTGGTGCCCAGGCCACCACCAGGCACTCTCCAGTGCAGATTCGGTGCTGTGGTTGCCAGAACTTTTCTAGAGGCACCAAAACAGTCACCACAAGACCCTGGCAGCCCATTAAATGCTTTACGTAAGGTCTGCTCCTTGCAGATGGGCCCCGGGGAAATGACCTAAAGATGAAGGCAAGGTGTGCAGCAGCTCATGCTTTCCTGCCTGTCCTTCTCACTGCCCAGCACAGGCAGAGCCTCGGCCGGGGGCGCGAGCGGCCGCGCTGACCATGAGCGAGCAGAGCCACGTCAACAGCCTGTTCCTCAACGAGGAGGCGGCCAAGCGGCTCCACGGCGAGAGCCGCGTGCGGCGGCTCCGGCAGGCGGTGCAGCGGCGAGCGGCGCGGGCCACCAAGCGCGTGCACAGCATCACTGCCAAGGGCGCCAAGAACTTCCTCAGGAGAAACGCCTTCGTCCTCCTCACCATTGCTGCCGTCTTACTCGGTACGATGCTGCTGGCAACAGCAGGCACCGTTGATAAATGCGGGGAAATGTTTGTTCGTTCTACAAAGATTTGGGTTTGCTGTAATGATTTGGCTGGGGCGGTGAAGCTGATGAGCTGACAGCTCAAAGTGCTGTCCACACGGTGAGTGCCTCTGTGTGCAAGAGCAACAGACCCTGCAGAGGGTGTGTAGGTGGGTGTGTGGAAGTTTGACCCTGGGCAAAACCAAAACAAAGCAACACTGTGCAGAGCTTCCCAGCACCAGCACAGGCCTCCCCCTCAAAGCCCTCCCCAAAGGGGAGAAAAACGGCAAAAAAGCCGAGGGGAAGGAGAGAAAACTTGAAAGCTTCAGACCATGAGGGGAACAGAGATAGATATATATATATATTTATTTACAGAGGAGGAAAAGGGAACTTAGCACTATATGCACACAACATGAATACCAGGCAAATACAGGGAAAGAGGGGTAACTCCAATGGTACTATATAGGTACTATATATACACCCAAGAAAGACAGACAAGGCACTGCATTACCCAAATACAGAAGTGACCAGCCCCGAGCTGTGATCCTTCCCCCCACCACCTGCCCGAGGAGAGGCTGACCTGGCCACAGGAGAAGAGACTGCACCAAAGAGACTGACCCAAGGAAGCGTCCGAAGACAGTGTGTGTCAGCTCTTCCTCCCTCACTCTTATATCCCATGTGATGTGAGATAGTCAGGAATACCTCTGATTTGTCAATGTATGTCACCTGACTTGTTTCCCAGGAAGGCCTAAAAAACAACAAACCCAGCCAAAGCCTAAAATTTAAAACTACCACAGGGTGGGAGTCCTTGCTGATCCTTTCTGGATAGTGTAGAAACAGTCTACAATAGAAAGGGTTTGATGGTTCAGCTCAACCAATCCTTACAAAAATAATCCACTTTTCTTCAGAGGCATCTTGTGAGTGCAGCTGCAGGCACAAGGGGTCTTCAGATTAATTCCACAGCTTTTGCCTGACAGGACCAGAACTATTGCAAGGGACCATGCTACAATGCACACCAAACCTGCTCAGCAGATAGTGGGTTGTCCCTAGCTCTTGATCCAGGCTATGTCTCTAAGTCACTGGCTGAACTCAGCTTTAAGAGGTGGATGGACAAAGACTTTAAACTGTGGAGTCACAATTAGTTTAGACTGGGAGATCACACCTGTCATCAGAGCATTTTGTGTTCGGGAGTTTCCTGGGAATGACCCCAGAAGAGCAACAGACAAGGAAACAAGGAGACCTGTGGTTTAGCACAAGTCTCCTGTGCACATAAATGTGTCAGAGGGAGAGAGAGCACAGAGTAAAAACTGGATCACAGCCTTTTAGAAAATGAGCATTTGTTCCTTTGGGGAGAGAGGGAGCTGAAAGGAGATGAGAAAGAGAAAAGCCATGCTGTAGGACTGAGGGACAGACCACTGGATCACACTGTCCCATTTCCATTCTCATCCCTTGCTCATCCACAGGGATTATCCTGGCATTCTCCCTCCGGCCCTACCAGCTGACCTATCGCCAGATCAAGTATTTCTCCTTCCCTGGAGAACTGTTGATGCGTATGCTCCAGATGTTGGTTCTTCCACTTATTGTCTCTAGCTTGATTACAGGTGAGAAGTGCTTTTTGCTGCTTTCAGCCAAGGCAATGGTCAGCAAAGGTGGCTCTTGGAGTACCCCTTTGTGCCCCAGCTGGAGGTGCTTGGATTAGCTTGGCTGATAACAACAAGCCCAAACCTACAGCCATAGTGAACATGATCCTCTCTCATTCCCCTGCTGGCTCAATGGGAGCAGACACAGAAGGCCTTGTGCTTTCTCAGAGGGCTGGGGAGAACAAAATGCAGTGGTTCCAATGCCCAGCACTTGAGCACTAACAAGGGATTTCATCCTACGTAACCTCAAATGTCAACTTTGTTTCCCAAGTCAGCTTCAGATTTCCTCTGTCCTAGAGAAGGCTTGTTTGTGTCAGTCCAAAAGGGTTGAGGCTGATCACCAGCTGGTCGGCTTCTTTCACCCAGATCCTCATGGAAGACATGCTAGACAGCCAAGATTTCAGACAGCAGAAGGGACTGCAAGGCATTCCACCTGCTGAAACATCCCATCATTAGGGACTGAAAGGTCCACTGTACTGGGAGGGGATTATTTCCCTTCTGAGAGCTTTGAAAGAAAATTGCTACTTTCCCAAATGCAGCCCGAGGCCCACCAGTGTTACGCTTCTTCATGACCACAAGCCACATTATCCCATACCCACATCTCCCTGGAACTCCAAAGTGTGCCCCTTCCATGCCATGCTTCCTAGAGACCCCAGCTCCCTGCTCAACTCATGCACGTGCCTTGCCCTTTGTATCTTCCTCGGGTTTCCCCTTTTTCTGTAGGACAATAGACTTCCTCAACTTGTCTCTCTGTGTGACACCCCAGGAATGGCCTCGCTGGATAGCAGAGTCTCAGGGAAGATGGGGATGCGTGCTATTGTCTACTACATGGTGACCACAATCATAGCAGTCTTCATTGGCATCCTCATGGTGATCATCATCCACCCAGGAAAAGGCTCTAAGGACAAGCTCCACCGAGAAGGCAGAATTGAGCAGGTGCAGACCACAGATGCCTTCATGGACTTGGTGAGGTAGGTGAACAAGACGGTCTCATGTTGAGACAGTGTCAGTGAGATTACATTCCTCCATGCAATGTCCTTTTGAAGTGTCACAGCTCTTAGGGAAAGGCTGAGTCTTGGCCAGCCTACTGCTCCTGGCTTAGTCTGGTTACCTGACTTTGCCATTCAGAGATTGAGCACTTGGCTTGGAGTACAGCCCTTCTGCTGGGATCTTAATGCAAGAGGCCAAGGTATGCTCAGCAAAGCAAGCAATGAAAACCATCAGTGGCTGCACGCCCTTCAGAAATTCACCCAGCAAAGGCTGCTCCAAATACTCATCTTCAGCGACCAAAGGAAATCAAGGGAATGGTTCCTAAGGCATTGTCCCTCCCTCCCTTGCTGTGACCTTACGCAGTGAATTGCAAAGCTGTACCACCTCAAGTGATATGAAGCCATGTTGCTGAGGTACAAGATAACAGAGCTCAAATGACAGCTGTAGAGGTGGGGCTGAGAGCAAGGAAGTCAATTAAACGTTGTAATAAGTGTTGTTTCAAGATTCAGTTGAGGTTGATGATGCTCTTACAATGTCCCAGTGCAGAATGTGTGGAGTTTCTTTCCCCATATCTGAACAACCTTCTGGAGTCTGAAAAGTAGCAGTGGGCATCCAATACAATACAAGAGGTGCTGGGTTCAGATCAGCATATTCCCTTCTTCTGTCATTCAGGCAGAAAGGGCTTGAGCAGACATTGTGACAGTTGTGACCTCAGACACTACTCCAGGACAAAGAAGTTGGCCAGGAAGTCCATGTTTTCTTCCTGGTTAACGGGGCAATAACTCTCCCTTTTTTTATTTACTGCAGGAATATGTTCCCGCCCAACTTGGTAGAAGCATGCTTCAAACAGGTATGACATCTCCCCTGGCCTATCTTTGGGACCTGGGCCTCAGCCATGGTCCTACCTGCTTTTCTGAGGGATGGAACAGTAATTGCTTCCCTGGGTGTGATTGTTCCAAGAGGCACTGCAGTCATTGGTCTGCAAGACCTTCAAGCTGTTGGTAGATGGGGGCTTCAATGTCCACCCCATCCCACAGAGGCAGGAAGTGTTCACACGGTCTCTGGTAGCAGGCTTGGGCTGGCAGTGAAATGGAACAGACTGCCCCAAGGATTTGTCTCTTCTGTAGTGCTACTGCCCTTGGAAGCAGCACAGAAGGTTATCAGAGAAGCCAGAATATCTCAGTCCCAGTGACATGAGATGTCCCAGTGGTCTCTTGACCTTTGGCTCTATGAAATTTCTGAACTTTCTGATGAAAGCACTGCACTGTGGAGCCTGAGAACAGGCAAGGCAAATTTCCCACACGGTTCAACAGCAACTTGCAGGACTCTCCTTACTTTAGGAAGGGATGCAAAAGCCTGGCATGAGTCCTGAGCTTCTGAACCAGGGCCTGTGAGTGTATCTGATAATCTGTGTCTTTTCAGTACAAGACGCAGTACAGCACCAGGGTCTTCACCAGAACCGTCCTCCACAGCAGCAATGTCACAGCAGGCGTGACAACCATGCAGAGCCCTGCGCCTGAGAACTTCACGAGCATCCTGGAGAATGTCACTCATGCCCTGGGGACCATCTCCGAGGTGCTGACCTTTGAAGAAGTCATTCCCATCCCGGGCTCAGCCAATGGGGTGAACGCACTGGGGCTGGTAGTGTTCTCCATGTGCTTCGGTTTGGTGATCGGCAGCATGAAGCAGAAGGGACGGGCCCTACGGGAGTTCTTTAACTGCCTCAACGAAGCCATCATGAGGCTGGTGGCCATTATCATCTGGTGAGGAGCACGGCCGGTTGGAGCAGGAGGTCTGCAGGTGCAGTTTCCACTGACACGATGAGAAGTGGGGTAGCTTTAAGGATGCCATGCACAGGAAAAGCAGATGGGCACAGCTCTCCTTTGGCTCTGTCAGGCTGGAGGGAAAAGTCTGGATGGGATATTTGTTCACATTTCATTTCCTGTTCTTTTTGTTTTCACCTTAGAAATATCAGGTACAGCAGGACTTGCTTTTACCCTTGTAAGACCAGAGAGCTGGAGTGGAAGATCTCTTAACCTTACCAACAGGGGTAGGGTGTGAGGCTTTCCCACTGAAAGCTCTCCTTCCAGCTCTGTTCCAGGAGTCTGCCTCAGCCATGAATCACAGTAACCCATTGCTACCTTCCTGCTTTTGGGGTGGCAGCTCCATGCAAAACTCTGAGAGCTGAGCTGGATGGAAAATATCAGCTCAAAGTTACTGCCTTTTTGTTTGAGGTCTCCCAGATCCCAATTCCTCTAGAGCTCAGCTTGTTCCTTTTTGTGTAAGGCTCCCTGTGACACGTGGTCCAGACAAGCAAAGCATTGCTGATAAGAGTCTTCTCTCAAAGGCAGGCAGTGTTTGGCCAAATTTTGTTATTTTAAGCTCTTTACCCAGGTAAGGCTCAAGGTTGTGTGAGGTATTCCAAAACAGGAGATGCAGGTCTTGCAGAATGCATGCAAATACCTGACAGAGAAGGAATTTGTCAGCCCCACACCCTCTCCCATTTTAGATCCCTCTAGCTTCCTTTCCTTGGTCTTATAGTCACAGTCTTGATTCTCAGAGCAAAATCCTGAGCACAGGGGGACAAGCCTTGCACAAGAAAGCACAAAGAGAAAGAACATCCCTGAGCTCATAGCAGAGTGTTGGGAAGCCCCAGCCACCCTTTTTACTCCATGTCTGAGCCAGAACTTGAGGCTTTGCTTTCCTAAGAAGAGATAAGAGTTGCCTAAGGGCACAAAAGAGAGAGCATGAGCACAGCAGAACAAGCAGACCTGCACACAACTCCAGAGACCTTCAACACTGCTCCTTCAACCTCCCCTTAGATGAAGGAAAGCAGGGTGTTGATGAATAGAACACTTGGGACACTGCCTGTGCAAATACAGTAGGTAGTGTCTGGAGATACCTCCTGACTCATAAAGACCCGCCAGTATGGGAGGCAGGACTGGCAGCTGCAATCCAGCACTCCTTCCTGAAGCCACAGTCTGCAGATCATCTCCCAGGAGCTTGTTATTCGTGGGGAGATGTGGTCACTGGCCACAGCCAAGGATGACTGCTGAGAGGAAGGTCAGAGGAAATGAAATATTCATGAAATCCTTTCCTGAAACTTTTCCAAACCTCCCAGGCTAAGTTGGAGTTTGGCATGTGGACCTCTGAACCTCCTGCATGAATTGCATGTGAGCTCTTGGGATGCAAAGGTTCAGCCCTGAGAGGTGTGGCCATGGAGCTGGCCCAGATATTATAGTAGTGCCCATGATTTTCTCCATGTCTGTCTTGCAGCTTCCTTTCTGTGCAGCCTCACTGCTGTTTGTGAGATGCATTGTTATGGAGGGGGAAAAGAGCCATGAGGAATGGAAAGGATAGCAGTGTACTTCAAAATGGGTTTCTATATGAGCCATGGTTGCTTTTACAGGTGTTGGCGTGCCCAGTCCTTCTTACACCATGCCTGGAATACCTGTATATTCCTATTCCCTAAATGCAAACACCTGAAGACAGCAAGGCTGATAGTCCAGAGCCTATAGGGCACTCTAACTTTTACTCCCTGATTCCCTATTTCTCCTGTAGTTTCCTGTGCTTCTCAGTAAAAAATATACTCTCAGCTCCATTAGGAAGGAAAGGGTCTCTGAAGGCTTCCCTACATAACCTCCCCTATCAATTCTACAAGGTGTATTGTAGAAACAAGTTAGGGAACCCAAAAGGAGGAGGAAAACTCCACCAGTGCCAAAGCTGTGCTGGAGACAGAGTGCTGCAGTCCCCAGCCATGCAACAAGAGCTGTTTTTTGACCATGTAGTGAACAAGTCCCAGCTCTCCCCAGGATTCTAGAGTATCACCCAGTGATTAGGCACAGTGAGCACTTACAGTGCACTGGCTTATTGGGGATTTGTTCAGAAAGCATGTGTTAAAGTTGGTGTGAAAGTGTGGGAGCTGGTTCTGACCATTGGGCTTGTGTGTCTGCCACAGGTATGCTCCAGTTGGGATCATGTTTTTAATTGCTGGCAAAATCCTGGAGATGGATGACCTCGCGGTGATGGGAGGCCAGCTGGGGATGTACACACTCACTGTCATCGTTGGACTCCTTATTCATGCCCTTTGCATCCTGCCCCTGCTCTACTTCATCGTCACTCACCAGAACCCCTGGGCATTCATTGCAGGGCTCCTGCAGGCCCTCATCACAGCCCTGGGCACCTCCTCCAGGTACGATGACCATGGAGGAGTGGGGTTGGGGCTGATGTGGGTCCTGCCTCTCAGCAGTCCATTGCTCTCAGTGCAGAACTGTGGTCTCACCACTCCTAGCATTAGCAGCTTTCTGCACTGGACCAGCCAAACTCATTGGGGAGTGGAAAGATTCACACTTCCTTGCCCCGAAACCCAGTCACAGGGACAGCTCTGAGCGTCAGTGAATGGCCCATATTCCTCCTTACCCAACACAGGAGTGACTTTGCTTAAAGCACTGAAATGCTGAGCTCAGGACAAGTATCAAATCCTGCTGGATTGCAGCGTTATTCCACATGCACATACCCCTCCCACACATGTACCTGCACACATTTGCACAGCTCAGTCTCCCAGGCACACAGACTGTATGTAGCTGTCCTTAAACTCCCTGGGGGCCTGGACAAAGGCATCAACACCAGTATGTTCAGTGACTTACACTGCCATGTCACACAGCCAAAGCAGGGGACTGTAGGTAGCTGTTGTTTCACTAAGTGCTGTATTTCTTGTTATATTCATTTCCTGGCAAGTACATAGCAGGCTTTTCAGTACATTCCCAAATCAAGACACACAACATTTTTCCTTCTCATGTTCTCCTTCAGAAACAATTTTCTGCTTTCTCAGCAAGGTATGTTCTCACACAGGAGTCATTCTTGTCTTACGGACTGAGAGGGGTGAGAAATGGATCAAGTTTTTTTGAATAGCTAGAAAAGGAGTTTTGGTCTTGAGGCTCTGTCCTACGTACTCTGAATCCTCCAGCATCACCTTCTTTTGACTTTATACCAACTTCCTCAGCCTAAGGGTTACACAGACTCTGTCTCAGCCCCATGAGGAAAGCCATGTCTGAGCATGCAACTGCAGAGTGCATCATAGCTGAGGAAGCCTTGCTTAGACTGTTCTTTCTTTTAGCAGCTTCTGGCCTCTGGCTCACATGGCAGGGTGAAAAAGCAGATGGGTAAGGTCATAAACCAGGCAGAGGCTTAATCCCTCTTCCAAAGTCAGCATACACCCAATTCCATGTTGTTTTGTAAATTCCTTTCAGCTCAGCGACTCTGCCCATCACCTTCAGGTGTCTGGAAGAAAACAATGGTGTGGACAGGCGCATCACCAGGTTTATGCTGCCTGTGGGAGCCACAATTAACATGGATGGCACTGCTCTGTACGAGGCCCTGGCAGCCATCTTCATTGCACAAGTCAACAACTATGAACTTGACTTCGGGCAAATCATCACAATAAGGTAACTTCTTGGGACTACAGGAAGGGCTTCTGTTCTGTTGGCTTATCTGAAATGTGATCAGGTTCCTCTTTTGCTCTCAGAAGATGCAATAAGATTAAAAAAAACCTGTGGTAAAGAAGGATTGTACTACAGCTCCAGATGACAAAGCACATCTGATTTGGGCATGACATCTTTGAGGCTCCACTTGAGCCCTTCTCACATGTCCAGGTCTTAGGAAAAGCTGAGGTGTGCAGTCAGTTATGAGGAGGTGCCTGGCAAGGGCAGTCTGACGTCATGTTGTTGTCCCACGTGTCACCATCCTGCTCAGTGACATGGGCAGAAGGACTGACAAGGTGTTTTGTAGGTGATAAATTTGAGCTACTTCCTGATATTTCTGTAAATGTGACCACCTCTTTTCTCCCCTTTGCTGATAGCTGTGCTTTCCTCTTCCCTCCAGCATCACTGCCACAGCAGCCAGCATTGGAGCCGCAGGTATCCCCCAGGCAGGACTGGTGACAATGGTTATAGTGCTGACATCAGTGGGGCTGCCTACTGAAGACATTACACTGATCATTGCTGTGGACTGGTTTCTGTGAGTTCTTTTCTCATCAGCATGCACCACTGTGCGCTCCTGTCAGTAACCTGTACCATTAACCTTAGCCACACCTGTATCCACGAGACTTTTGCACAGTAGCTCTCTCTGCCTGTGTGTGATGACCCGTCCCAGAAGGCAAGAGTAACACAGGTTTTTGTTAATAGACCCCTAGGGGTGCATTAGAATGAAATGACACTGAATGATGGGTGTTTATAAATATATATACAAATATATATGTAGGGTTTATTTTAGAACAATTTGGTTGCAATGGAAAGCAAGTATGTAGCTGTTTTGGTTATTATTACTTACAGTAATAAAAAAGCATAAAAGTAACACTTAAGAAAATGTATATGGGAAAAGAAAGAAAGAAAGATAAAGAAAGTATAAGATAGAAAGGTATATAGTCACTATATATATAGTTATATAGTATATATATAACAAGACTTGGTTGTTGCAGTTTCAATGTCTGTGTTCAAAGTGATGGTCACAGTCTTGATCCATCAGGGGAGAGATAGCCCATGAAACACAAAGTTTAATGAGTTAATATACATTCAGGTGGGAACTCGAAGGTACTTCCCCTGGGGTGGAGAGTTTTGCACTTTCTGATGTAACACTGTGGATCACAAAGCACTTTGAGAGGGTCTTTGATGGTTTATGACATCTTCTAAGACATTACAGCTGCCTCATCCTAGTTGAGCCAATTATGACCCATCACAAGGAAGGAAAACCTTCAGGCTTATGTGTGAATGTCCTGGTACATCCCCCAGGAGAGTTTTCACCCGTGAGCCATTATGTAAGGGAGGAAATTGCCTCAACAAAAAGCACTATCCCACCTCTCAGGATCCGCTTCTTATTAGCCCTGCTTGTCCCCTCCAGGGGTGGGTGGTCACCCCTTTGCCCCTGGATGGTTCCTCTGCACAACTTCAGCAAAGCACCTGCAGTTTTTGCAAATGGCCCATAGTTTTGAATCATTAACCATCAACATTACAGTCTCTCACACTGTGCTGGAGCCTGGAGCCTTCATGATGTACTTCAGTGAGTCATGGCATCAGAGATTACATCAGGCTGGTGACCAGAGAGAATGTCCTCCATTTGCTTTATCTTAAAAGGCACCCAGAAACTGTCTCCAGAGTGATAGGGGCTGGTTGTGCCAATAATAAGCAAATTCACACTGCAGAATGATTGTTCTGGAATATCAAACACAGAAAGAGGGATAAGACTGGGCTGTACAAAGTTGCAGAGTGTTTATATGGGGGTAGCTCGTCATCCACACTGCTACATTTCAGCTTTCTTTTGACCCTTGGGACAGTGATTTCCGAGGAGTGCTCCTGGAAACCAGCCTGAAGAATGCACTTGTGCACAGTCCCACCTCTCTCAGTGTTCTCAAACACCGAAATCCTGGCTGAGGGATACGCTCTGTTCTTCTGTACCTTGTATTGCTGGTTTGTAGCCAAAGCAGTTAAATCTGCTCCCAGCCATGGCTGACCAGCTGTGGACAGTCTCACCCAACACCTCCACTGGTCCTGTGGCTTGTGCACAAGCACAGGGCTGGCTGTTAAGAGCCCTGCCCCCTAAGACACCGGGTAACTTCAAATGCTTATCCACAGTAGCAGGTTTCAATCAGGTGTCAAAGGCCTTACTTGTTGTTACTGCTGAAGGATCTGATGGGTTGCTGGACTGGTGACAGCTTCAGCAGTTCTGACACACTGTTGTGGTTGTAGAGAATATCTCATTGCAAAAGGTATTTCAGATCTGCTCCTTTGCACTGTTGCCTTAAAGGACTGAGGGAAAAAAACTCCAGGAAAATTCAGTAGGAGATAAGATAAAGAGAGCAGAAGCTTTAATAAGCCTCCAGGCCCCAGGAATACAAACCCACGTGTGTGTCCTCTGACCCTGGTTCCATGATTTTATAATAATGTGCATCCAATCCCATTCTGCCACCCCCGTCAGTCCTGCCCCATTCCACCTCCAGCACAACCCATTGGGAATTGAGTCTGGGGGTTTGGGACCCCTCTTTCATCATCTTCATCTTCCTCGCAGCACGTCCGGTCCTTGGAGGCCTTCCAAAGTCCTAGATTTGGAGGTCCTTCTGTCCATGTTCTTATCTTCTGGTGCAGGCCTCAGGGTTCTGCAATTCTACCTTGAAATGAAGACTAAGCAGCTACTGGAATTTTGAGGGATTGAAATAGGATGGAGTTGGTGTGTGTAAACATTAAGCTACTGAGCTACATTAAATCTACAACTTCTAAAATCTACAAAATTAAAAAATCAAAAATCAAAAGCCCTGAGGCATCAGCACAAAGAATTTGGTGTCTCATCTTAGTGCCTGCTGTCATGAAATCTGACTTCACAGCAGCACTGTTGTAGGTTTGCACCAGAATTTCTGCACTTTTTGTAAAAGAAAATGCAACTGGAGTGAAACAGATGTGGTGAGGCTCATCTGAGTCTGCAGCAAGGCCTTGGGAAAGGGGAGTGTCCATGTGGAACCACAGGAACCTTTCTCTCATTTTGTGTCAATGAAATAAAACAGGAATGGATGTGAAGCCTGTGCTGAGAGATGTCGGCCATGTAAGGCTCTCTGGGAGCTGTTTTCCTGTCAGTGTTGAACTGTCAATTATTAGGGTGACTTAGAAAATAGAAAAGGTTTCATTACGTTTCTTGAAATAATCTTCATCCCCTTTGCTGTCACTGTGAAACTGTGCTTTGTTTTTCTCTCTGGTTTTTCAGGGACCGCCTCAGAACAACCACCAACGTCCTGGGGGACTCCCTGGGGGCTGGCATTGTGGAGCATCTCTCCCGGCACGAGCTGGACGCGCAGGACTGCGAACTGGGTAAATCCAGGAGAGAGGAGAAAGAACAGCTCTCCCACCTGCTTTGCCCACAGAACAACACCCAAAGGCACCTCAGCAGTGAGACAGCACTGTGAAATCAGGCAGCAGTGCACATTAATGCTGTAAAAAGCCAAAACTTGAAACAGAAGTCCATAGTGGAGGACAGAGAAAGACCCACTCTTATAAAGCACTCACTTTTCTCCCCCCTCTGCCACATGCAGTCTTTCCTGATCCTGTTCCTCCCCCGTTTTTCTCTGACTGGCATTAAAGAGGAGAAAATTAAACTGCAAAGAAAGTTTTACTCCACAAAATCCTGATTTAGTCATTCTTATGGGGTCCAAAAGTTAGACCTGAGTAAAGAAGACTCAGTGAAGTTGCAGGACTAGGAGTTGCACTGTTTCTGAACTCAGTGACCAGCTGGGCTGGGAACACCATCACCTGTGGACTGGCACCAAAATGCTGCCATGACTCTGCCTTGTGGGATGCAGCTGCAGTCTCCACTGGGTTAGTGCCTTCACCCAAGCAATCTTTAGAATTGATCTCCTTGCCCACAGTCCTGGTATTTGCACAGATAGGCAGATGATGCTTTTTGAGAGCTTCTCTGGCAACCCATCTGACTGCAGGTACTGAGTCACCCAGCCCCTGAAGGAACGTGGCACCATAGAGCAGGGACAGGGCTTACTCTGCTGGCTGGTAGCACCAGTAGGGGTCAATCGGCTTCTCATTAATGGAAGATGCTAAAGGATTGTGAAAGAATCAAACAATTAAAGAATGTAGGATATCATTTATTCAGTCTCGGAAATAGCTCTTCCCTCTACAAAGCTCTGCCAAGACAGTGAACTTGATCTCTCTTTAGCAATCTCTTCTTCTTTCAGTGAAACAAGAAGGGCAAATGCGAAGTTCAAGAACACTTTGCCCACCTGAGCATCTGACTGGTATGTCCATGCCAGGAATGACTCCCTGCCACTCTAGATTTGCTCAGAAAACAGTTCCACTCCTCATCACAAGTTCCCAAAGGAAATGGTTCCTGTGCTCCTCTTTGGCTATTTTCAGAAGTGACTTGCCCTAAGTCACATTGCTCCAGAAAGTGCTTTAAAATATCACTGGCTCAGTTGCTTAGAGCATGCTGCTAATAACACCAAGGTCTGTGAGTTCAATCCTTATATGGGCCACTCACTTCAGAGCTGGACTCGATAGTCCTTGTAGATCCCTTCCAACTCAGACTAGTCTGTGAAATCTGTCTTTCTACAGCTCCTTATCTTTGATAGGCAGAACCAAACCACTCTTAGCTTTTGCACAAGTTTGCCAGACCCCAAACTTACAATTTCAGAATTTTTCAGCTCCTGCAAAATGGAGTTCAGCTTCTGTTTAACATACTTAGACATAAGCACAAATGACACCCAAAACATCTCAGAAGCTGAAGCTAGAAGTAGGGACCTGCTTCATCCTGCATGGCCAGGAACACAGCTGGTATCTAACACAACAGTGAGCAGGACCACAAGGACTTCCTCCATAATACCCAGGTCCATGAACATCCAGAAAATGAACACCTAGACACAACCAGGAGGATGTTAAAGGCCCACAGTGTTGGGGCTGCTGTCCTGGTTTCAGCATGGCTAAGCTCAGGCCAGCAGGGAGCAGCATCCTGGCCCACAGCCAGACTATCCAAACTGGGCAGCTTTCCCTTGAGCTCTGCTCGTGATTCCCAACCCACTGTGTCACTCACACCCCCCACCCTGGCTCTGCACCCGGGTGTTTTCATCCCAACCCACAGCCATGTGCTCAGAGGTGCTCCCTGTGGAGGGCAGACCTCAGGAGCTGGAGGGCACTTTGGCAGCCACAGCTGCCCAGCTGCCCTCCCAGCACCAACAGAGCTGCCTCAAACACATCTCGTGAGATGCTCAGAGCCACATCCTGGGGCTCTTTTGGATTGCTCAGGAGCAGCAGGGTCACCTACAGGTGCTGCTGCATTCCATGGCCTGCAGGCAGAGGATTCGAGTTTTCTGGGCTGGGTGATTAATTAGGACCTGCACAGACACACCTCTCTCAGGTAAGAGCAGTAGCAGAGCGGGGTGACGAGAAGTGTGTGGTACATCCATGTAGCAGTGGCTGGATCCAGACCCCAAGGCAGAAGGCTCCTCCCTGACTGTGGAAGGCAGGTTGCTTATTTGGACAGGGAATCTACTCTAGCAGAGGGCAAGTGAGCAGGATAACAAATTGTTATTCTTCTATTTGCAGTGTTTTTTTATCTTGTATGAATATTTTTATAATGTCTGCTCTTCTCCTTTCTAGACTAAACAGACCTCGTATACCATCACAGGTAATAATCCTTCATGTTCTCCTCTGGACTTTTTCCTCACTGTTCCACATCTTCCTTGAAATGGAATGACTAAAATTTTATGCAACAAAATCCAACTAAAGACTTATGAGTGCTGAGCACTGAGGAAAGAGTTTTTCCTGGACATTAAGATTTAGATCTTTGACTCAGGTTCCCGTCCTTTAACAGCATGCTGTGCATTGGCTGATCAGGTTACCTGTCCCTGATCCACACATCCATCAAACTCAAGTCTGTTCATCGTCTCTTAGTGAGGTCAGACTCTTACTTTGATGAGATGGCTCTGTCTAAAGACTGGATCTTAATCAAAGAGTGTTAAGATACACTGCATTAGCTTGTATCTATAGTGGGCTAAGACAGCACTAGCTTATCATGAACACCACTCAGCTGACATGAGTCTAAACCTTCAAAAAGAACAGACCTGCTTATAAAACCCAGTAACATGCTTTATTTTTTAACAACAGCATGATAGCATTGACTCTACTCCAGTAATATTACATGATACTACATCATTTTAAGCAGAACTTCTGTCTAGCAATTTCCCAGTCTGTTTGTGCAGTTGATTATTATTACCTTAGTAATTTCAATTTGTTTGTAATGAACTCCGTCTTGGTTTTCTTTCTTGCTTTTTTTCCAGACTATATGTCCAACTTTTCAAGAAAACACTGAAGAGACTTCCTGTGTATAAAGGGCAAACTGAAGCATGAATCAGAAGAAAAGCTTGTTGGATTGAACTGTAGCTCAAATGGGAATTAATTTTGGGAAGTCCGATTGGCTTGGGTTAGACAGACAGTCAGTCACACTACCTGATCATAAGGGTCCCTTCTGGCTTTATGAAATATGCACGTGCTTTCTGGTTTAGAGATACTGCAAAGGGTCCTTCCAGCCCAATCATTTCTCAAAACTGTCTGGAAGGATCCTAATGATACTTTAATAAAACTCAGCAAGAGTCTGACCTGTTTTCAGTTCCTGTTAGCAGACATGTACACATATCAGACAAGGGACTCTCCATACCACGTTGCATCCAATGTTCCTACAAAGTGGTACACACCAAGCCTTGCCATTTGTGATTGCTGCTTTCAACTCAAGATTAACAGAGCACAAACAAGTAGAGGCCTCGTTTTCAAACACTGCAAACCAGTCTTCCATGGGGAATTTCAGAATTCAGTTGATAGTTTTTAGCTCTGGTGTTAACCAGTCTATGACTGGGATTATCTGTTTACAGCACCTGAACAGCAAAGTATCATCAGGAATTTGCATATACATAAATTTTATTTCTATATGCATATGAAAGGGGCACATGTGTGCAAGTGTACTATACACAGAATCAATTCTTTGTTGCTAATCCAAGAAGGAAAGCCAATACTAAACTCTCACTGTGTGTAAAGCTGCAGACTTCATTTTGGTGCCCACCTTAATTTACCCAATTAATCCCATCCTTAAACCAAAAGCAGAGGCTGCTCTAACTTCATTCCACAAATGAGTCATCCAAAGACAGGTTTCCCACGAAGGAGCTCAATGTATGGTGATTTTGATCTGTATCTGCTGGTGACATCACAAGAACTTCTCAAAGTATAGAGAAAATTCTCCACTTTGCCTTGCCTGTAAACACCCCAAAGATCCCCATCCCCGCTGCATCTGTCACGGCAAGGGACAGGCTCTCAGAACTCAGTGAAGAACACAAACGTGTTTGTTCTCCTTCCAAATCCATTGCTGACCTTGTATGAACTCAGCCTTCAAAACTGGATAACTGAGAGTATTAAATCATTTTATCCACGGTCTTTTGAAATTACCAGATATTTGAGAGCTTAAGCAGTCTTTTCTTTACTGCCATCCCGCTGCTTCAGCTTGCAGAAACTTTCTGAGTTTCTTGTATTTGTGAACGAATCTCTTCCTAATGATTAGAGGGGCAAAATTTGGTATGAAACAGAGAGCTATCTCCATGCATACATACACAAGGAACTCTTGGATTGGGACACATCTCTTCAAAATTAATTTGAAGAGAGAAAATCCAGGAAGAATACAGATTTTCAGTTAGGCCACGTCACATGTACATTATTCCAGGAGTCAGATCTGTCCATGAAAACTGACCTGAAATTGTATGTCCTTCTGCTCTGCCCAAGGGAGAACTGGAAGTCAGTACTGTACAGTGTGTTTGTGGCGTTCGGGCAGTTTGACTCTGTTAATTTCTGAGGGCTTTTTCTTCATGCTGTGAGTTTCACTGTTAATACAGATAGTTTGCATATTTGAAAAATAAAGGGAATGTTTTCCACGATTTTTTTTTCTATTATTTTTCCTCAGGACTGTGGCCTTACAAAGTCAGGGACATTACTTTTAGCATTATGTGTTATACTTCTTTTTCTCTATGTGCCTGTGTCATGGGTCAAATCCTAATCTCAGATTTTTACAAGGCCTTTTCCTAAAGCTTTTTCTTTGATGTTATCTTTGGCTTCTATCCCTAAACTGGCAAGGCTGCCTGGGGCTTGCTTCACATGCAGCACAGAGCACACATACTTCCAACTGGAAAATCCACCCCAAGCAAAAGGTTATGTGGAAGAGGTCTCTGAGGCATAAACAATAATGGGTTTGCAATACCTGCTAAAATCTTGCATTAATGGCATGGTGTCTGCACAAAGTGAAAGCTGTTAGTTCTCCCCTTGATATTCTTTTTCCTTGTCTTCTGTTCCCTAAGGGACAGGAACTGAGGTGAGTAACAGGGCTGCTGGGGCAAGTGCATCCCCAAACAGCCCAGAAAGGCACCAGCACAGACTCAGAGATGATGGCCAAGTTCAGCCCAGAGTCCAGAGCAAGAGACAACAGCACAGTGATGGGCAGGTCTGGGGCGTGGGGCCCGGGGAGGCTGCCCAGGGACATCAAGGACTATCAGTGCACTTGGGCTGCATCTGCAACCTGGTCAACCCCTCCTGCCCCCACCAGTCACGCAGACTCCAGGGTGGCACCAGCACCTGGGCTGAGCGATTGCTGCAGATCCTGCAGTCAAACCCCTCTGCTCAAAGCACGACCAGCCAGCACAGCCTGCCCAAGGCTTTGCCCAGCTGGATTTTGAACATCTCCAAGGACGTAGGTTTGTATTCGGGATGGACTAGATGTTGATGTTTTTTTGGTCTGTGTTTGGCCCAGCCATCTGTGAGAAACTTTATTCTTCCTGCCAAGTAGGAGAAAACAAGGGTTGGTAAGGGAGAACTTTGGCCTTGGAGGGAACATTGGTGTATAAACTAAAATTAATTGGGCTCTCACCATTGGCTTATGGCCCTGAGAGGGCATGTGGAGGAGAAAGTGAGGAGGAGGGTGATGAAGTAAGCCCCCAGACCCATTTTAGGGGGACCCTCTGGGTTGTACCACGCAGGCGCAAGGAAATTCCAATGCACTCACACATGCGTAGAAGGAGAACCGTTCCATAACCGGGGGAGGGACGTAAGGCCTCTCACTGGGCAGTACTGGCCACACCTGCCCAGGTGAGACGTCACCCAAAAAGCAGTTCAAAGGCAGATGGCTCATGCTTTGGCTGGGCTCGCTTCACATGAAGGCCAACGTTGCCTTGGCGGGGACGCCGCTATCCTGTGAGCCGCCGGCGCTGGAGGATGCAGCCCCTGCTCGGGGGAGTCCGGACACTTCAGGGTCGGTGAGACAACCTCG
>VWZG01005905.1:4407-23179 GCA_013396735.1 Grallaria varia | reverse complement strand
GTAGAGAGAGAAGGAGGACTGAAATCAGAACAGCTCAGTGAGCCCGACCCTTTAACCAGAAAAAATACTTTGGTACCAAATTAACATGATTAAAGGGGTAATCTCTGTTGTTTTGTCTCTATTGTGAAGCAAGTGCTTGAGCAACATCTTTACACGTTGTTTTTGTTATATATCTGATAAAGTTCTAGGCAAATACGTAGAGAAACAAAATGAAAACAAAGATGAACCATGTTTTGTTCTGCATTGCATGGTTTTGGTGATTATGGTGTGAAATTAGGTCTCAGTCTCTATCTCTTTAGCAGAGATTTAGTTTATCCTCTGCTGTAATGATTCTCTTCATCATCATGAAGCCTCTCTGGGTAACAGTTTGAGGATGTTTACTTATTTTTAACCGGGCAGAGTAGGAATGATGCTGTCTGTTGTCACTAGATGATCTCTTCGTTTCCTTTTGTTTCAGGCTGCATCTCTTTCCCCTCTGCTGAGATACTTTCTCTCCTTTTTAACTCCTGATATCCCCACACACCCTTGACATTTCATCAGTGATGACAAATGTTTTATTTTAGATAATTGCATTTTGGAAGCTCATTCTTTCTCATCTCAGTTCCTCTAAAATATGATTCTTGTGAAGTCTTACAGAAAGCAAACATTCTGTGCTATTTTATTTGGTGCCTGTTTTGAATCTTGACCCTGTAGTTCCCTCTGGGATCATGATATTTTAAATGGGGAAAACTGCCTATTGCTGAATCACCAACCATTACTTGCAAAAGTCAGTTTGCTAAGTACTTACAGCGTGAACTACGTAATCCTGTCTTGGGTTCATTAACTGTGGAGAAGCTCAGGCCAAGACAATCCTTGCTGTGTCTGTCTTTACATGAGTTGCAGCATCCTTTGAGATGTTGCATTCTATTGTGAGATGGCTAGAAAGAAAGGCATAGTGGGGTCTAGACAAAAACAGCAGGGTTGAAACATAGCAGTAATAAACCTGTCATGGACCAGGGAGAATAAGGTGGCTACTGTGAGCATCTAGAAGAGAACACCACAGAGGTACCCTCAGATGCTGCAGTATTTAATGGCTTTCTAAGGTAGTGTTGGCATCTTCTGCACTAAAGCAAAGCCCTGCACCTCACACTGCCTGGGTAAGGAAAGATGTTGTTTCCCCAAGCAATTTTGAATGTATTTCAGGCTTGCCTAAATGCCCAGTTAGCAGTGGTCTTTTGCTTTGGAGGGTTAGAAGAGCTCTTGATGCTGCCTTGGGAAAGGAGGGAAGGAGCAGTGTCCTGCCACAGGCCAGGCTGGAACTCACAGTCTGGGTGAGAACAGAGTTTGGGGGTGGTTGGAACCCCTCCCTGGGAGCTGTCAGTGGTGCAGGGTATAGGAGAGCCTGCTGTCAGGAGTGGGATTCTCAGCTATGGAGCAGAGCCACTCTGACCTGAGAGCTCCCCACCTATAAAATGAGAATGATGCAACAAGCTGACCTGCACTGTGGCCTGGTGTCTTCCCTCGTTGAAGGGAAAAGGATATTACAGCCAGTTAGATACGGAGCACTTTCTGAACTTTAGCACTTAACAAAAGTCTTATTTTTTAATGGCAATATTCAGTAATCTGTTGGGTAATGTTTGCATACAAAACTGAGGATGAGGTTTATTATCCTAAGGATGTTCTTTCAGAAAAGGTGAGGCCTTTTCTTGGCTTGAAGGACTTTTCTGTATAAACTTTTTCTTGCAGTTAATGACCACAGTTAGACACTGTCATCCTTTTAGTCCTCTTGTTTACTGAGTTTGTATCCAGAATTGCAAATGGATAGTGGGAACGAGATTTTTTACTTAGGATGGATCTTACAGTGCATCTGTTAACAATTATAATCTGAAACCTGACACCTATAATAATAATACTGCTTAAGTGTTCTTTTGGGATGTTACACTATCAGCTTCCATAAAAATAAAGATGCTAGAGAAACCGTGTTCTAACAGAGATCTAAACCCTGTCTTCTAGGTATTTCTTAATTTCCAATTACTTAAATATTAAGTATTTTGAGATGACTTCACTCAAACGTTAGGTGTGAGATTATCTTTCAGATCTCAAAAACAGATTTCCAGAAATCAGGGGCTAGAATTAAAAGGTATTTAGATATGAATTGTTACCAGTAGCACTTTTAGTGGAAGAAAAAGATATATTTTCCACATTGGCAAGCAAACTCAAAGCATTCAAAGCTACTTAAGGCAACAGCATGGGGATTGTAGTAAACTTTTTTCCACCACTTCGAGGTCTCATGTTTTAATGGGTAATGAATATCCTGAGTTGTTTTAAATATTTATCATTATAGCTTTGGAAGTGATGTCAATCCTGTACTTCTGGCAATCACCCAGATTCCAGTGCTGAGAAAGGAGGGAGTTTTTAAAAAAACGTTCACATCTTCTATATAGTATTTATTTGACTAATCCTTTGCAGCACCTTGTGTTAATCTGTTCGAAACAAAATACTGACTTAGATTACTTGTGTAAGAAACATAATTTCTGATTCCAAGCAGAAGGACAGATTTATGGTATTTAATTAAATATTTGATAGATTCTTTAGCAGAACCTTGATTTTTTTTTTATATTATTTGTTGACATTGCACTATTAAAAACATTACATTTAAAATATTTGTTGGTTGGACTTCATATTCTAATTGCCTTTAAATCTTTCTTTTCTGTACAGTTAACAAATATTTAAGCTCTGAAAATCCACTGTTCTTTGAACTACGTGCCAGATACCTTATTGCCTGTGAACGCATCCCTGAGGCAATGGCTCTTATCAAATCTTGCATAAATCATCCAGATATCAGTAAAGATCTGTATTTCCATCAAGCTCTTTTCACCTGTCTTTATATGTCACCATTAGAAGATCAGCTATTCCAGGAGGTATTGTTTGTCAGTATACATGTTTTTAATGAAGTGGTACTTTATACTTGCTGTATACAAGTTGTCAAGAGGAGCATATGGAACTCTGGTTTTGTAGAACCAAATGTCATAAAATCAGGCAACTACTGATGATGCTTAACTTAGTGCTGACTTAAGATTTGAAGAGCTAAATATTAAGTGCCTGCAAACCTTGTTGACCTAAATGCAATTTTTTTGGTTCAGATGTACTTGTAGATATATTCCCTAAGTAACTTAAATCATTAATATTTTGTAACTTCAGTGTATTGACTATTTTACTATAGACTATTATTTTAGTAAAAGCACTTGAGCTAGTGTTCTGTACCTGATATAGTTTTGTGAGCCTCAGATTTTTTTAATGATGCCCCCATGTGTAAAATGACCCTTGAGCTGAATGTGGCCCTACTTTGACCGCTGATAGCACTTATGAGATAACCGTGCTTTTCTTAGCCTTGTTTTAAGAACAGGCTCCCATCATGCAAAAAGGTGCTTTTGTGTAGTATTGTAATTTCTCAGACAATTATTCTGATGGTTGTAACTCCAAGAAATATGAAGGAACTGTAGATACCTCCAGCTATTCCAACGACATCCTATGTTAGTAGCAATTCCTGAAGTTTTCAGTAGCTGCTTTAGTATAGCAAGGTCTGGTAGGATTTTATTTCATGTCAGCAAATTTATCTAAATTGATTTTATTTTAATTGTATAGCACTTGTTGAGGACTGATTGCAAGAGTGGAATTGAGATCATCTGCAACACTGAAAAAGAAGGGAAGACTACCTTAGCCTTACAGCTTTGTGAATCGTTCCTAGTCCCACAGCTGCAAAATGGGGACATGTATTGTATATGGTAAATACTTTATTTCTGGGGAAGCAGCTTAGTAGGAAATAAATGCTTGTTGCCACAATGAAACTCATCTAACTTTAAGATGTAGCTCAAGTTTAAAATGCCAGATGAAGATGTTCTAACACACTTTTTAAACGTTCCTAGAGCATCTGTTGTGCCTGTTTGCCTTTTTGCACAGGGTCACATATAGGGGTTGCACTTAGTACCTAACACTTACTAATTGCTTTAGAGTAACAAAAGAGTGAGCCTCTACACACCTTAGGCTATAAATCCCTAGCAATGCAGCATCATTGGCAATGTGTAACAATGTGCAGTCTGTTGACTCTCTAGCAATGAAGGTATTTTGCTCTGTAACTGTAGTATGTGTCTAAGTGTGTCTGAAAAGAGAATACGTCATTCTGAAAATGTGCTGTTCATTATGGAAACTTTTACACCCTAAACAGAGCCATTATGTAAATGGTGAACTCTAGAATGCATTTAAGTAAGAATGTCTTCATACACATTGAATCATCTTAATACTCAGGAGTTTTTAGGGGTAAAAAGTGTTTTCTAGTGAGTTCTTAATAAATGTCATAATTTTGAGGACTAAAAGATGGCTAAGGAAGATAATCTTTCTGTTTAGTCTGTATAATTTGTGTACCTAAAGGAACATTTGCATTCCTTGATATAAAGTATGCTTTATTTCTTTGGTTATGTAGTTAAAGCAAAACAGTTTAGCAAGGATTTGATCTTTTTCTTCTATCAAATTATTAATCAGCATAAATAATTTCTATACAGAGTTTAGAATCTCGCTAGGATTTCTGTGTTCCCAGATTCCAGGGAATTGAAAAGTTTTTTTGTCTTGAGAAAATAATGAGGGTCAGATCTAATTTTTGGTTTGTTACTAAATTTTTTTCCTTAACTATTGGAAGAGTTTTGTTCAATCAAAACCTTTGGGATTATAATTGACCTACATTTATAATAGAATGTATTGGCAGTAGCTGGTGATGTTTTCATGCAGTCTGTCCAGAAAGAGGTGGACATGACTGTCCCCATAGGATGGATGTTCAACCCCAAAGGTACACAGTTTGTGTGAACCCAGTGACTGGCTGGGATGGAATCTCTTTGCTGATCCCTGCCCAAATGCTGCCTCTCCTGACTACTTCTTTTTTAGGAAATGGACAGATGCAACCAACATGTATTAGTAAAGTGCTTTCTGTTTCGGGTGTTCAGTCTTTTAAAAAATGCATTTTTGATACTATGATTAAACCTTACTCTTACATCTCTTTCTATAGTATCCTGTTAGCCTTGTTCTTACCCAGCTGATCATTGTTTTGCATCACCCATTTTTGAAATCACTGTTCCAAACAAGAGGTATCTCCTTATGTTCTGGCAAAGCACATGTCAAAGATGAAATTCCAGAAGAGACTCAAGTACTTTTGGATACTTGTTTTAGAAGGAAATATTCTTGGATCTCTTAGTATTTTAATCTTCTATTCAGAATATAGAACTTGAGGATCTTTGAAATCAGAGTTCAGAGCAGTTATGTCTGTGCAGCTGAAACAGCTGTTTCATTCTTTACGGATGCTGAACCTTAACAATTGTACTGTAATTCAAATTTTTAAAGAAGTAGAAGCCAGGTTAATTTAACTTTCAGAGTGTATTTTTCCCTGGAGGAGATTTTAATGTCTTCAACACATCATAAATCATCTCACCTCGTTTGGAATTGAGGGCCTTGCAGATATAGCAGCCAACACCAGTGGCAAATTTAAGACAACAGAGTAGATTAGAAAGTTGTAAATAACAGATATTTGCTACCTGTATGAAATCTTCAAGCTGAAACCATTAACTGTCATCTCAGAGGAAGATGAACTTTAAGCAGCTCTGTCGCACGACTCTTATTTTCATTGACTTTAGGAATAAATTCTGGATTTAGATTAACTGAATTATTTACAAATTAATCACAAAGCAAGCAGTGTTTTGTCTTACCTTGTACAGAAATATTTCTAGTATTGGTGAGAGATCAGTCCACAATGATGTAGTATCAAGGTGATGTCTCTTCAGAAAGACTTTGTTTTGATGGAACAGTCATAAACAGGCATAGCAGAATTGCCTTCCTTCTCTACCAGACAAATTTTAAATGCTATTTTGCCTGTTTTCAAGTGATTACTATGCTGCAAATTCAAAGTACGTCAAGGAATTGCTACCACATTTTTGGTCAGCCTTTTGGTAAAGTGTGCTCTTTATACCCAAGGAGAGACAGACCTTGTACTTACCAACAGTATCAAAGGGTTTAGATCTATCCAAGGTAGGCTGGGTTTAATCATCATCTTACTTTGCTGGTGGAGACATGCAGTAGTGTTGGTATTCTGTAGTTAATTGAGGCTGGAATGCATGGCTGCCTCGGGTAAGGAGGTACTGAGTCTGTGATCTGACAATAACAATTTCAGTTGCCTTAACACAAGTCCATAAAAATTTAGTAAAGATCTCGGTGTGAACTAAGTTATACCATCCAAGAAATAAAATCTTTGAGCACTATACTGCTCTGCCATAATAATTGTGCAAATAGAAAACTACCCCTGCCTATGTCATCTCAAGTTTTATCATCTGTGTTCTGGTCAGTGGCAGTGAAATATCTCGAGTGCTGCTGAGTTCAGCGTTAAAGTTGGTATCTAGAGCATAGAAGTGGTTGCAAGAGTCCAATCAGCTCTTCAAGAATGCTTTAGTCCTTGATGGTTGTCCAAGTCAGGAATGTGCTTCAGAAGAAGTCACCAAGTCTACAAGAAAAATAAAGACTAAACTACTAAAATACTGATTCATGTCAGGATCAGTCAAGTGGTTGTTAACACCTTCACCCATGGAGCTATTCCTTCTGCTTTCAGTTTTCTCCATTCCTTTTTCAGCTCTTTCCTTGTCTGAACATGACAAGCCACTTTAACCACTGATCTCTCACAAGGATAATTTGAGTTTTCTTGCGTTTTCTGGGATTAGTGTTGAAAGGCTTTCTCTGAAATGGTATGAGACAAAGCATAGAATAAGCTGGATTATTCAGTTGTGGTAACATGTAACAGCAAAAATATTCAGTTCTTACTTTTGTACTTCAGATTGAGACTTTTACTGAGTTGTTATGAATGTCCGTGAAGACACTAGTTTCAAATTTGTGTATGAAGTTTGCAAAGATGTAGAAAGCAGATTTCCAGCCTGGTAAAGGCAGAAGTGAACAGCTTGTATCTTTAGAAAACCAGTAAGACTAATTATTTTTTTTTTTTGTGCATAGAGCTGCTTATAAGCTCTCCCTTTTCACAGTTTCCCCCACGTAAGCTTGATCTTTCTTTCAACTCTAGTTTTCTTCGTTCTGAATGAAGGAAAATAAACAATCTAGCTCTTAAAATGTCAAGCAGAACTGTAGAGCTGTCCTGAATTTAAAAGTGAAGTTGATGTTTTGTCATAGGCAGTTCTGTCATTTCCCTTCGTTCAGACACTGACCTTACTAAGAGAAGCTTAGTCTCAAAAGGTTTGCTTTGTACCTGGCACAGAGTAGAGACTCTGGAAGACGAGTTAACTAGGTTTGTTTTCTGAGGGAGGAGACTGGTGGAATAGAGAAGTGTCTTCTTCCAGAAAATGAAAGTCAGTTGGTCCTATTTTCAGTGTAATCTGGTGGATTTCTGCCTAAAGAGTCCTAACTGGGTCTGCTCCTCTGTGAAATCTTTGTGCTGTGAAATCTTATACCTAAAAGTTAAGTCCACTTGCCTTTCCGAGTCTCTGAATTAAAGTGCACAGACCTGACAGGCTGTACATTATGCAATGAGCTATATTTTACAGGCGCAGCACATTACCTGGGTAGGAGCTCTGCTGCAGAGTCCAGCAGTCTGTTCTTATGTTTCCTTGTCTCAGGCAGGAATGTTCTTGGACTGAAGATCACCGGGATGTACAAATAGCTGTAGAGCCTGAGCCCTTCCTGTAACTGCCATGGGCAGAAAATTGTGTTGTAGTGCACATAAGTGGAGAGAGAACATCACGGTTTCCTGTCACTGGACCACATCAGAAGTTAGCTTTGTACAGTGCTTCCACTTCCCACATTCAAAAGCTTCTTTTCCTGAAGGACTCTTCATCCTTGCACTGAAAGTAACTTAATCCCAAGAACACACAGCCTGCTGTTTATTGCCTGTGGTATTAAGGGTTAGATTGGTACCATCTGATTTTATTGTCAAGTTCTCTGAAACTAAGCTGAATGCATTTATATTTTGTTGAATGTTTCATTGGCTCAGTGATAGGAAATAGCCTGAATGCTTTAACAAAGTAATTAAGTTGCGTTTTTCATTGTGCACATTGTGGTGTTAATTAGATTGTCACATAAGATTTTAGTCACAGAATATGCAAAGAATTGTCTTTAGTAATGCATCATGCTTAGTGATAGAGTTCTAAAACCCAATCTAATTGGAATATTTTATTCTGTACTTAATAGGGACCTGATCTTCATTTGGAGTAAACTGCAGCTTAAATCCAACCCCTCAAAACAAGTATTTGTCGACCACTGCTACCAGCTTCTAAGAATTGCTACAAATGTCAGAGTAATTTTCCCTTTCATGAAAGTCATTAAGGATGAAGTAAGTTTTGTTTGTTTTTACCTCATCCACCATTTTTTTTTAATAACTAGTTAAAGTGATGTTTCTATTGTATAATGACCAGGTTTTGTGGAAGGACACTATTATCCTAAAAAATTTGTCAAGTTCCAGAATGTGCTTCAATATTATGATTGCTCTTAATTAGTTGTGTGTTTTTAGGATTTTTTTTTCATACTGAATTCTGAACTTCTCTTTTTCTGCAGTAAGTTTGAGGAGTGTCATCCTCTATAAATAAATGGAAAAATTAATAATAAGTACATGGAATAAATGTGAAAGATTTATCGGTTGATGGAGGTTTTCTCAGCCTGGCTTCTTAAGGAAATAGGACTTGTGTAATTGTATCCATCCTTCATCCTTGCTAAATTCTGAATCCTTTCACCAGTTGTAATCCAATCTGAAAAAATGCTTAATATCACATAAAGGAAGAGCTAGAATAATACAGGAGAAGACAGTATTTGGTTTCAGAAAATTGCACTGTATTTCATTCTTTAGATGTTAGTCTTGTGTCTCTCTGTACAGACATCTGCAAAAGATGTCACAGAATCTTGAGCTGGAAGGGACCTCCAGGGATCATCAAGTCCAGCTCCTGGCCCTGCCCAGGACCATCCCCAAGGGTCACCCCCTGTGCCCCAGAGCATCATCCAAACTCTCCTGGAGCTCTGGCAGCCTTGGGGCTGTGCCCACTGCCCTGGGGAGCCTGGGCAGTGCCCCACCACCCTTTGGGGGAAAAACCTTTTCCTGAGATCCAACTGCTCATTGGATGGAGGGTTTATCAATTCTGACGAGTCAAGCCTTGTAGAATACTTGGCCAGGGGTTGTTACGGTTTCTTTCCCTGGTGGTGGTTGTTCAAAATTGCAAGCTGTATTACCCTCATTTTTATGCAATCCAACCTAAATTAGTTAGAACAGGAGCAAAGTATAACTGTCTAATTAGTGTAGGAGAGGCAGACAGGAGATACTGAGAGATCAGATATTATTTCTTGCAGTTTTGGTTTATAACCCGAAATAATTTGTTGTCTTTAATAGTAGAACTGCATGGGACAAAAGTATCTGAGGCTTTGTTGGCAGCAGCTGTGTAACTTTGGGTGCAAACCAAAAGTTATTTTTGAGCACTTTTTGTATCTTGTTTAAGTGATATTTAAAAATGTGCATGCTTTTAGGTGAAGTTTCCTAGCAGGATGCTTTCTGAACTCCTGTTTTACAAGTAGGTAAATGTATATAAATACATGGGATGTTCATCTTTGGGTATTGTTTTTAGTAGTTGTGTTTTGTGGGGTTTTTTATTGTGGATTTGATATTTTTTGTTTTGCTTTCAAGCTGTAGACTTCAGTAAGCCCATAAGGAAAACAGCATTATGCATAATCTTTAATAATTGTGTATGCTGTAATTTCCTTTCTGCAGGTTGGTGAAGATGGTCTTCAGATATGTGTTGAGATATGTGGATGTGCCCTACAGCTGGACCTCCGTGAAGATCCCAACATGAAAAGTCTTATTTATAAAGCAATTGCCCATTTTCTGCCAAATGACTTGGAGATCCTCCGAATTTGTGCTCTTTCAATCTTTTTTCTTGAGCGCACTTTGGAATCTTATTATACTGTTGAACATTTATATAAATGTGCAGATGAAGAATACAATGAGTGCACTAGTTCAGTTCAAAACCGTGTACGTTTTGAATTGCTTCCAATTTTGAAAAAAGGTTTGTTTTTTGATCCCGAGTTTTGGAATTTCCTGATGATCAAGCAGAATTGTTTAGCATTGTTGGGGGATAAAGCCTTTGATGGTTTAAGTGAAAGCACACTGGAGAACTCTGCTGCAAATGCAGAGAAAATAGGAGAGTGCAGGGCTCTGAGTGAGGAACGTGTACGTTTAACAGATGTGAGCAACGGGGAGCTTGAGCCTGGAAACTGCTCTGGAGCCCGCTCCAAAAGAAATGCCAAAAAGAACCACGAGGCTCTTGAGGCATCTAAAGTGTCGGATCAGAGCGAACCGAGGCACCGCTGCGTGATATGCGACAAGGAATTTCTTGGTGACCACATCGTGAAACACGCACAAGCTCACCAAAAAAAGGGCAGTTTCTCCTGTGTACTTTGCACCAGAAAGTTCAGGCAAAAAGGACTTATGCTGAAGCACCTGAGGAATCATGTCAGGAAGATAAAAAGGCAACACCTTGCTGCAGTTGAGGCTGGTCAGCAGGCTCCTGCTCTTAATGAAGTAGAGTGTTCTGATGTTTCTCTGTCTCTTGAGAATGGGAATTCTGATGGTTCCAAAGATCCTGAACCAGAGGCTGCAGTAGCTCCAAGTGCTGAGCAAGTGGTCCAAGAGGAGGATGGGAACGCAGAACAGGTTTTTGATGCAGTGGAAAACCATCTAAGTGACCAGGATGATGCTACTGAAAACAGTAGTGACAGCTGTTTTAATAATGGTCCTGATGCTTTAAGTACAGAAAGTTTGCCTGAAGATGATGAGAGCTCCAGCAAAGAGTCACCTATTCTGCATAAAGTGAATGGAGCTTTTTGCCCTCAAAAAGACATTGATGCTTTGGATGAGGAGGGAACCTTTAAGTGCCCTGCTAATGGTTGTGCTCGAGTGTTTAAAAAGATAAGATTCCTCAATAAACATGCAAGAAAAAGTCATCCAACTGATCTGAAGGTGCAGCAACATATAATGAAGTGGAATAAAGGAAAATGCCGGTTCTGCCAGAGAAAATTTGCTGATTCCCAACATTTTATAGACCACCTGAAGAGACACGTGTATCCAAATGTTTATTTTTGTTTACACTTTAATTGTAATCAGAGGTTTAAGCTCTCAACTGAGCTTGCAGAACATACAAAAAGTCATAGTGTGTTCAAAGCTCAGTGCAACTTTTCAGACTGCTGTGAGCTGTTTGAGGAGCTCCCTTTGCTGTACGAACACGAGGCTCAGCATTATTTAAATAAAACACCAGAATGTTTGGAAGAGGCAAGTGAAAAAGAGTCTTCAGATGATCCTTCAGAACTTTGTAGTTTCCAGGACGATGATGAATCTATTAATGAAAAAGAAACTGTAGATTTACCGATTCCAACGTGGAAGTCGAGGAAGGATTCTACAGAACCAAAGACATACATACAAAGCGTGGAAAAGAAAGCAAATAATGTAATTCACAATGGGAATGAAAGTTCATCTGAGGGTAGTGCTACAGTTTTAAGTTCAATAGACCAAAAGACACCTGTGTTACAGCCAAATTCTGAAAACTGTAATGTTGTTAGTGACCAACTGGTCAATGGGCACAGTGACCTAGATCAGATGTCCTCAAAGTCATCACAAATACCTTTGGACAGAGTGGCAGATGAAACAAGGACAGAGAATGGGTCAGTGTTACCAGTTTTACAGAATTGTCACGATGCACCACAAAACAATGCTGCTGCTGCTGCCTCACAAGTACCTTCTAAACCAAATCAGACAACAGAGACTACTTCATATGGTGTCATCTTAACAAAACCCTACGTTAGACCATTGCCTCCAAGTTATCTTGATGAACGTTACATTAGCATGCCAAAACGCAGAAAAATTTTGGCTGATGAAGTAGATGCTTATTCTGAACAAGATAAAATTTGTAGCAAAACAACAGAAAGATTTAGATGTGGCAACTGCTTGACCATCTACTGTAATTCAGAAGCACTTGAGGCTCACCTTGCACAAAAGAAATGTCAGACGCTCTTTGGATTCGATTCAGATGATGAAAGTAAGTCTTCTGGTCCTTCTGGGTTGGTTTCTTTGGGGGTAAATACTGATCAGAAAATGGTCTTTGCAAATAGGCAACCTGATGGAATAGCTAAGACAGACACAACTTCAAAGCAATTGCAGTATGCTAGAACTTAGACAATTAGATCACAGTGCTCTGCTAAATTGGACTGTTAAATTGGACATGCTGTTTAGAATAAGAGGTGGTGAGAATTTGTAGGCAACTCTGATGGAAAAGACTTCTCATAAAACAGAAGGGGTAATTCAAACTGTCTTTCCTTGCATATTTGAAACTAAATATGTTGAAAAACGTAAGCATTGTTGTAGATTAAAGAACGATTTGCTCTCTGATCCCAGTGCATTCTCTTTTACAGGTGCCTGATTCAAATGTTACGGAGAAAAGTATCAGCTAAGGAGTGGTGTAAGGAAACACTACATGAAGAAGCATCAGTTTGTTTCCCAGTTGGCCTTAAACATGAAGCAGTCTCAAATTACCATAGAGAAACATGACCTTTATAAAGACAAAGCACATTTTCTAGACAAAACTCACAGAGGAGTAACAGGAGCTCTGCAGGTCTTGAGTCCAGAAAGGTTGCTACAAAATCCCCAAAGTACCAGTTATCCGACAAGCCATGTTCATTCCAAATAAATGATGGAAGCTTAATGGCACAGTCTTGCTAGCAGGAAGGTTTAAGTGAAACAAGGCATACAGTTGAGCAGGCAGAGAAAGCGGAGATGTTAATTGCCTCTTGGAAGTCAAACCAGCCAATTCTGCAAGCTGCTTTAGTTTGTGTCATTAATGGGGTGTCTGTCCACACAGCTGGGAAGGAATCATTCAGGAAGGTGTTATGTTATTATACTGTGGAGAAGAAATGCATAGGAACCATGCGTTCTTTTTTCAGCGTTCAAGTGTGTGAGTCCATTATATGCTCATTTAATGAACTTACACTCAGAATCCAAAGAGGAATGTGGAAAGAAATCTAAGATAGATGGATTGCTGGAATAGCCAAAAAACTTGAAATACAGCACATGCAAGGAAAAGTGAGTTGATGTGATACGAAGTGTGAAACACACACAGTGGAAATCAGATGCATGCAAGAGAAGCCCTTTGCAAAGCCAAGGTAAAGGTTTACATAAAGAGGGTCCTGTCAGACATCTGCCCTAAGTGTGGGAAGGCCAATGCAAGCAGTAAGTGCACAGATTGGGGATTTCCATCAGCAGAAACTGATGGAAACTAATGCAGAATGTTGAGGGGGGTTAAGCTTGCATTACAGAGCAGAGTTAAACTATTATTATGCAAATACAGGAGTCCCTCAGCTGTTGGTATGAATGAAAATAACGCAGAGAAGAGCAGAGCACAGGTCAGGTTGGGGGGAAAAAAAGATCAGGAAGAGCCTGTTCACATCTTTGATAAATGGTGGTAGGCCACAACTCAGTACTGTAACTACTTATTTACTGTCTAGAGGAAGGGAGGAAACAGGTATGGACTCAATCCCCGGACACGCTGTAACCTTATTTAGTAGCATCCCTTGAAAAGATAGCCTTTTCCAGAAGCTGGTGAAGGAGTTACTTAAATGTTAAGCACTTTATTAGAAATTCACTGTTCATAGAAGCAATCAGAATGTGAAGGCAGGAAGTGAGTCTTTCAGCTCCGTATGGAACATGGGAATACAGGACATACGGAAACCCAAAGGATGCCATTGTAGTTTTTGGTCTTCCCACCCCAAGCAGAGGTGTGGCAAACATGCACATTGTCCGGTTACTGTGCTAATTTATCCTCTAATTTATCTTCTACTGTCTTGCCACCTAACAACTTTTTATTTGGGATCACGTTCTGTGCAGGTAAAATGTTCGTGTGACTGTAGGCAGGGGAGGTGTAGTGGTGAAAACTGGTGTTGAGTGGTGGAGTCATCAAAGAAGTGTGGGACAGCAAAGCCCAACTGCTCCTGCTCAGCTGGTTTATTTATGGAATAGTTCCTCACAGTGTGTGCAGGGCTTAAATCAGCAAATATGTAAAAACTAATGCTAAAAACCCAAGAGGTGCATAAAAAAACCCTGTTCTTCATAGCAGTGGCTTATGCTTGCAAACCCAGGGGTTTTGCTGTAAGATAGGCTATGAAGTAGTTCTGGAACTAAACTCAGTAGTTCAGTAATGCCTCTGCTAATAATCCTCTGTGAAAAGAAACAGATATTTGCATTAATTCTGCTTTCCTTTCCCCTCCTGGGAGGTAAAAAGAATGCAAGTTCAAAATCTTACTCCTGAATTCTAGAACATTTTTTGCCTTAACTTTGAGTTGGATTGAGAAGAAAGGTGATAAAATTATGATCACAGGTATGTGTGCATTACATTAATACTGATGATGGCCCACTTTCAGAGATTTGTATGACGTTTGAGGCACCAAAGAATTTTTTTTTTTGCAGTTGCAAAAAACCTGATTTAAATGCATCATTCGTTATATATACGTATATACACACTATATATATATTTACATATATAAATACATTTAAAGTTTGTTTTTAAATTAATAAGGTCCTTATCAGACAAATGCACTTTGATATTTTTTGCTTTCAAGTTACCAACTAATTTTTAAGGACCCAGTTTTCATGTTGAATGTTCCCAGGCTCCCCTTCTTTGCTTAACATTGTAAATCTAGTTAAATTTGCTTAAATATATCTGGAAAAAAAAGGTTAATTTTACAGTATTACAGGTCTAAAAATCTGAAAACTGAGTCAATATATATGACAAAAACGTTTGTGTAAAATCTTTTCAATGTACCTTTAGTCTTTGGTGCTTTTTTGCCTTTTCCCTGGAGCTCCATGTGTTTGAATATGCTTTAAAAACATGATTGAGACTTGTATTTTCTTTGGTTTAAGTGTGTACATGCATAAACAAGCATCTGTGTACATGCATAAACTGTGACCATAATTTTTTGTACCTGCATTAAACTCATTTTTGTTCAAAGATGCTTTTCTTGGGCACCAGCATTTTTTTTATATCATGTGTTCAGTATGTACATGCTGGAGAACAGGAGACCTGAGTTCTTCTGTCGGTGAAAATTAGCTCACCTAACACCAGAAATATGTTAAATTGACCTAAAGTGGCAAGTGGGTGGTAACATTTTTAAGTCATGATTTTTACTTCAGAAGACATTGCATTTTCTTGTAGCTGCTCTCTCATACCTGCTGGTACTCTCAGATAGTTGCAATATTAGGGAACTTTAATCAGAAGCAAAAAGATACTTGTATGTGTGGGGTAATTCTACATGCTTTTTAAGGATTCTTTAGTATGTTGAGTGTTACCCTATACTAAGCCTGCAACTTCTAGGGCTGAAAAAGGTTAAAAATCTAGGCCTGAAACTTATTTTGGTTTTTTTTTTTCCCCAGGCATTAAGCATTGTATGATATAATTGGAAATCCTTCAAGATGTATCACTTTGATTCAATAAATACTGAAGTACATGCGTAATGTAAGCATGCAACTCGCTTAGAGCTGCCTGGAGTTATACATGAGTGTGGGAGCTTTGTTGGATCAAAGTTTGTGCATTCATTTTTGATAATTTTATTCTAATAACATTCCTCCAGTTGGCTGTGACTTGGATTTGGACTTTCCTTTTAGGACTCTCTTCTCTAAGCTGGTCATGTTTCACTGTTAAAGATCATGTAAGTTGGAATTTCAAAGAGTTGCTGCTCTGTAGGCACCTCTCACAAAAAAGAAATACTGAAAGTAGGTTGAAAGTGGTCATATCTGTGGGGAAAGGTCACTGGTACTTTGGTTCTTTAGCCATATTCATTAAAGTTATATAAATTGTATAGTTTGGATAATTTATAACATTAAACTTTGTGATTTTAATATCACATGGACGGTTCAGCTGTACTCATTTCCTTTATTGTTTAACACCAGTGCTATGGACAAAAGACCCAAAGGGGGTGGTAGTGTTACTATTTTCTTAATTTATTTTGTACTGTATAACACCTTTCTGATTAAATGCAGTATATGCATTTTGGGACTCTTAATTTGTAAAAGCTGTTACAGGTTCAGCAAGAAAGGAAATTTGTGCTTCCTTGTTGAATGTTAAATTATTTTACTTTGCATTTTATATAAGAGTACAAATTAAAACTGAGCCATCAAACTGCAATAAATCTACAGTAGTGTTTCATTTTAAAAACCTTTTTGTACTGTACATAGATTTGTTCAATAAAATGTTGTCTTTGTTGTTGATAGAAACTGATCTTGTCTTTTGCAGAATCACTCTGAAAATACTGCTGCAATATTCATAGCTACTGAGTTATGTTGGTATGTGACAGTTGCATGGCACCTGTGTAAAGATGCCAGGTCTTGATGTTCCAGGTGTGTGGATATTTGGATTTGAAGAAACTCAGCTTCAAAACAGGGCAGGGTGGGAGGGGCATTTAACTGCTAAAGCAATTTCCTAGGGCTCAAAAGCCAGACTTGGGATCACACACATGACTGGGTGCAGCTGTCTTAAGATGCTTCTGGTTGGTTGTCCTCCTCCATCATAAAGTAATTCAAGTTCTTCAATGATTTTGCATGACAAGTACCAAATGCTGGCCTAAACCTCTTGGGAAGTCGGGCTGGCACTGAACTATAGAGCTGAGCCTCAGTTGTTGTGCTCTAAGAACTTTTTATTTGTTTCTGCTAATGTTGCTAATGGAGCTGTAACCTCTGGTGTGATACACTGATGTTTCCTTGTTCTACTTAGTCCCCTTGATTGAATGTAGTCCAGAGTTATAGACAATGCAGCTGCTTTTTTCTTTTGCTTCTAGAAGTTCAATGCTGTAATCTGAAAGTGCTGGTTAATTATTTAGAGTTATTATTCACAGTCCTGTAAATTCTTAGTGTTCTTTGAGTTTAGTGTCTGGTGTTCCACAGCTGGATTGTGAGGACTAAACATTGAGCCTTGAGCCCAAGGGAAAGTTGAGGTGCCTGGATCAAGGAAGCATCTGAAAGTTAGACCTTGAAAGACCAAAGAGGTGCTCAAGGGTGCTTGAAATAGTCTACGTAAGTGTCAGACAAATGCCAGCTTTGAGGTTCTTTGGTGTGCAGATAACTTTGTACATACATGATTCAGTATGTTGGAAAGTTGAGAAAGATCACTGGGAACTATTTTGAGGACTGTGTAAGAATATCTCTCAATTATGGCAGATAGGAGGTCTGGAACGTATCGATTTGTAAGTATATATATGAAGGTTATGAACTGTGATTGAATGGGAGGTACAGTGAAACTGAATATGCATCATACGGTTACTACCTGCTGTTCTCTATTTTTATTATGGTGTTTTCAGCAAATACCCCCATTGGCTCTCAGCATAATCAACGTTACTGTAAGCTGACTTGCTGAACTGCATGGCTGGACAAGACTGGGTGTGTGGGCTCTGCGTCAGCGATGGAAAACTTGTCACTGAGGTAAACTCTGGTGAGAGGTTCACTTTGTGTTTGCCTTTGCTTGAGGAGGGTCAGTCTGTGTGCCCAGAGTCCTGGGGCAGGTGGGGTTGGAATGGCACCTCCTGGCAGGAAGGGTGGGGAGCAAAGATAGAAATCATGGAATGACACCACAGAATATGCTGAGTTGGAAGGGACCTACAGAGATCATGACTCCCAACTCCTGGCCCTGCACCGGACCATCCCCAAGGGTCACCTCCTGTGCCCCAGAGGATCATACCAAGGCTCCTGGAGCTCTGGCAGCCTTGGGGCTGTCCCCACTGCCCTGGGGAGCCTGGGCAGTGCCCACCACCCTCTGGGGGAAGGACTTTGTCCTGAGATCCAACCTGACCCTGCCCTGACAAAGCTTCACAAAGGTCTGCCCTCGGGTCCTGTCACTGGTTACCAGAGTGAAGAGATCACCTGCCCCCCAGGACAGGGACGTGANCTGTGCCCCAGAGGATCATACCAAGGCTCCTGGAGCTCTGGCAGCCTTGGGGCTGTCCCCACTGCCCTGGGGAGCCTGGGCAGTGCCCACCACCCTCTGGGGGAAGGACTTTGTCCTGAGATCCAACCTGACCCTGCCCTGACAAAGCTTCACAAAGGTCTGCCCTCGGGTCCTGTCACTGGTTACCAGAGTGAAGAGATCACCTGCCCCCCAGGACAGGGACGTGACCCCCAGGACAGGGATGTCCCTCTGGGCCCCAGGACAGGAACGTCCCTCCAGGACTGGGATGTCCCTCCCAGGACAGGGATGTCCCTCCAAACTCCACGACTGGGATGTGACCTTCCAGGACAGGGATGTCCCTCCGAGCTCCAGGACAGGGATGTCCCTCCGAGCTCCAGGACTGGGATGTCCCTCCGGGCCCCAGGACAGGAACGTCCCTCCAGGAGAGGGATGTCCCTCCAGCACAAGGATGTCCCTCCGGGCTCCAGGAGAGGGATGTCCCTCCCAGGACAGGGATGTCCCTCCAGCACAAGGATGTCCCTCCGGGCTCCAGGAGAGGGATGTCCCTCCAGCACAAGGATGTCCCTCCGGGCTCCAGGACAGGGACGTCCCTCCAGGAGAGGGATGTCGCCCAGGACAGGGGATGTCCCCAAGGACAGGACAGGGATGTCCCTCCGGGCCCACCCGCCTTTCACCTTTCCCGGATTTCATCGCAGCTCCCCGATGGGGCGGGTGGGAAGGGCGGTCCCTCTCACGCACAAGTGACACATCTCTGTTTCCCCTCGCGGGCGGACCCCCCG
>VWZG01005902.1:0-10731 GCA_013396735.1 Grallaria varia | reverse complement strand
ATAGCTGTCCAATTCCAACAGGAAGCCACATCTTGACATTGATTGTCATGCATGTAACTCACATTTTTACAGGAATTTTAAATAATAACACAAAATTTTCATCTCATCATTCCCATTCATATACTAATTTCCATTTTCTGGTGTAATTTTTCATTTCATTATAACTCTATGTGTTTTCCCTTTATACACTGCATTTACTTCATTTTTTCCTTTAATTTTGCTTCCTTTGATACCCTAACAGCTGGGTTTAGGAAAGTGTCACTTATATTTTTTGTCACTACAGGCAAGGAAATTAACACCTTGATGGGAGGGGTACTACGTGGAACATACAGGCATTACAGAGCTCTTAAACACATTTGACTTCACTGTGATTAAAAAAATTTAAACGAGGCATCAGCCACTTTATTTCCTTTTCTCCCATTTCTGCCTTTGCAGAATGACAGCCATAGAACTGCACATTATGAAAAGCAGATCGAGCCTCGCCTTTGACAGTGTTGTCACAGGACAGCAGCAATGATGAACTTCTGCATATGATTTCAGAACAGAAGGATGGTACACCAGCCAACTGGCTGCCTTTCTAGTCAATTCTCCACTGCAGTGACAGCTGTTACCTGTGAAACATCCCAGGGTTAACTGCAGTCAGAGCTTACAGGCTGGATCATGAGCAAAGTCAGGAGCTGAAGGGGCAAGAAAGTGGACTCCATGTACCCACTTTCAGGGAACAGCAACCTGTGATAGACTGAAGTGTCTGGTTGGTTAATGACTCAAACAATTGTCCATTTGCAAAACCATCAGGATCCTTTTTTGAGGCCAGATTTGCATCCCTCAACCTAAGGGGAGAAGGAGTTTTGGGTGTGGGGTGGGGAAATCTCTGATCTGAACAAAAACAGGCCAGGTGCAGAGGGAGTGAGCACCCATAATCAGAGGACAACCACCATGACAAACCATCCTTTGTTTAGCAACAAGTTGGATTTTCAGCCAGGTGAGACAAAAGGCCAATAAGAATCAGGCCCTGGAAGGAGAAATAATGGTTTTTATCATGCCCATGTGCTCCCTTGCACAACTGGCTCAGGTATGAAAATTCCCCTCTGGGGAAGCGCTAGGACGTTCACACATAGGCTTGAAGGTATCCATCCCTTTTCATGGGGCACAGTTGGCTCAATTATGCTGCCTTGAGAGGCAGGTGTCACATCTTAGAAGATGTCATAAACCATCAAAGACCCCCTGAAAGTGCCCTCAGACTCATTTCTAGGACCTTCCACCTGAGCACTGTGCATTATCCACAGAGTTGCAACAGATCCACAGAGTTGCAACAGATCCACAGTGCTGCATCAGACAGTTTTAAAACTCTCCCCCAGAGGAGGTGCCTGAGTGTTCTCACATAAACATGAGTGTATATTTATTAGTCCACTGAACTTTTTGTTTCAAGGGTTTCCCTTGCCCACCCCCCGACAGATCAAGATTGTGACCATTCACTTTGACCAGCTCACATCAAAATTGCTACAATTAAATGTCATCACTGGATCCACAGGTGGTGACATCTTTGTGCTCTTATGCTTTTTTTTTTTTTTCCCTTATATGCTTTTCTATTGCTATATTTCTACAGATAATAACCAAAACAGCCATATATCTCCTTTCTATTGCAACAAAATTCTTTTAAATAGAACCTATATACAAAAAACCACCAGTCATTTCATGTTGTTTTGCTCTAATGCCCCCCTCCAGGGGATCTATTAAGAAGACCCTTGATTATTCTCACCTTCAGGAGAAGGTCGTAACAGAGTCTGTGCAGAGAATCATCTAAGAACTGCTGGAGTGGGATTAAGTTGTTGCAGACTCAGGGAGTGGACACCCTCGAAGATACCCTAACAGAACTAGTCAGGCACCACCAGCATGCTGCACAGAACAGGAAAGTAGTTCTTCTTCATGACACTCCGGGAGAAACGTCACTCACTGCTTCCTGGGGACAAACCGACTCCCCATTGTAGCTACTAGCTTTGTAAATTTCACCTCCCTTTTCTGTAGCAAGATGGACTTCTCGGAATTTTCTAGAGATGCTTCCCAGAGATACTTCCCAAACACACAAAGAGAACTTTTCTTTCAGGTCAGGATTCCACGGCCTTTGAAAAGCCACAGTCCATTTTTCCAGACATGCAGAGAAACATATGCAGTGGTAAAATGCTGCTGTTAACTGATGTGGTACTCACACTACCTAATTTTAGGCAGTTTGTGTAGGTGTTTGTGTCCATGCTCCCCTAGGAAAATGATCCAGGGCAGAAATGAGCTCCAAGTTCTCTGAGTTTTAAATACATGTCTCTCCACAAACCACAGAAAGAACTTAAGGGAAGTAGTCTCCTAACACAGGCACTAAGGATAAACCCTGTAAAATTAATCTGTTTAATATGCATACTTCATGGATAAATAAGGTAGAAAATTACATGCCTGGTAGCTGAGAGAAAATATGTCGGTGAATATTAGAGAAATATAGCAAATATTGTTATGTTAGGAGGGCCCTGTATCAAGTGTCAAAATAAATCTAGCACTCTGTGTGGTCCCTCAACATTTTTAAAGGGAGCAAAAGACGCTGGAGGACTCAGAGGCAAGGATACTCCATAATCATGAGTGAGCACTGTTTTTTCAATCTGTCCTTGATTTTGCATCTGGACCTTGGTATTCCAGGCCAGGGAGTGCTGTTGACATTCCTTTTAACGGATGCAGGCTATTGTGCTTTGGAGATTTGGGGTGCCTTGGATTCCAAGAAACATCATGTTTTTCTTTTCACAAATAAAAATAAATAAAAAGTATAACTGGTCCTGCTGCCGTTATACCTGTAGTCTAAACTGTGTTATATGTGAACAAGTATGTGAATGAGTCCTTCTGCAAGACATTAGTGAAAAGCCAGGCCTTCTGAAGATATAGCCCCACTCATGTAAAGTATTTAATAAATAATCTAAACAGCCCCAGAAATGTCATACATGTTATCTGCTTAAAATCAAGCACATGTTCAAAACTACTCAGCCTCATTGGAATTTTCTGCTCACTTCTACTGGTTCATTCAGCTGCATTTTAATATCTGGCTTTGCTTGCTCTTTGTTACTCACCTCTGTGGCCTTTTCACTAGATCTTAAGATGAGCTGTTGTGCTTTATGTGGAAAGCTTTATAAACATCAGGAAGGATTTGAGCATGCAGGCATGAGACTGAGGTGTTTAAAAACAGTATAAAAAAGCTTATGTGACCAACTGTAGCACTTAGGTATGAACCTAAAAATAGACTTCCTAAGCCACTTAAACCCTGCCATGAGAAACTATGTAGAAGCTGGCAATTCCTTATACTTTAGGCTCTTAAAAGTGAAATACCAGTAGATCATTTCCTCTCAATTTCCTACTCTTAGTAGACACTGAATCACTATTCCTACATGTCTTTCTCGCATCTTACTTTTACAGAATCACAGAATCAAACAGGTTGGAAAGAATCACAGTGGGTCATCTGGTCCAACCTCCCTGCTCAAGCAGGGTCATCCTAGAGCATGTCATAGGATTGCATCCAGATGGGTCTTGAGTTTCTCCAATAAGGATGACTCCACAACCTCTCTGGGCACTCTGTTCCTGTGCACAGTCATCCACAGAGTTAAAGAAGTTCTTCCTATGGAGGTGGAACTTTCTGTGCATCAGTTTCTGCCCATTGTCCCATTGCTTGGCACTACAGAGAAGAGCCTGGCTCCATCCTCCTGACACCCTCCCTTCAGATACTGATAGCTATTGATGAGGTCCCCTCTCAGTTGCCTCTTCTCAAGGCTGAACAGACTCAAATCCCTCAGTCTTTCCTCAAAAGAAAGATTCTCCAGACCCTTGTAGCCCTCTGCTGAACCTGCTCCAGGGTCACCATGTCTCTCTTGTTCTGTGGCGCCCAAAACTAGACACAGCATTCCAGATGTGGCCTCACCAGGACTGAGCAGAGGGGCAGGATCACCTACCTCATCCTGCTGGCAGTGCTCTTTCTAATGCACCCCAGGATTCCATTGGTCTTCTTGGCCACATGGAAATGCGGTTGGCTCATGGACAGCTTTTTGTCCACCAGGACCCCACAGTGCTGCTTTAGAGCAGGTCAGCCCAAATTTATTGAGGTCCTTCTGAAGGGCTGGACAGTCCTCTGCAGGTATTGATCTCTCTCTACTTTTGTGTCACCATCAAACTTGCTGAGGAGGCCTCTGCCCCTTCACTGAAGTCATCGATGGACATTGCTAGTGACAGGTCTCTAAATGAACTCTGTACCTCTGATCATGAACCTCTGGGACCTGCCACTTAGCCAGTTCTCAATCCATCCCACTGTCCAATCATCCAACCTGCATTTATTGAGTTTGATTATGAGAATTTAATGAAAGACAGCATCAGAAGCCTTGCTGGACTCAAAGTAGACAATATCCACTGCTCTCCTTTCATCCATCCAGGCAGTTGTTTCATTGTGGGGGGCAATCAGGTTGGTTAAACACAGAATCTCCTTCTCTTCCATGAGGGTAAAAATGGCCCCCAGAATGAGGTGCTCCATCACTTTTTCAGGGATTGAGGTGAGGCTGCCTGGCTGGTAGTCCTCCTTTTGCCCTTCTTGGAGATTGACGTGACATTTCCTCTCCTCCAATCCTAAGGCAGCTCTCCTGATTTCCATGACCTCTCAAAACTGATCATGGGAGGCCAGGCTATGATGCCTGCCAGTTCTGTCAGCACTCATGACTGCACAGAGATCTCTGGTTACTCCTGTTTGTTCCCCATAATGCATGTGTTGCTATACAGGCATTTAGTAGAAGTATTTGACAGAGACAATACCCTAGTGGTTTTGGTTTGGGTTTCTTATTCTTGATCATGGTATTCCCTCTCAGCCTTCTTTTACTTCTGGGGAGTCCACCAATGTTTTTCTGCTGGCTTCTATTACCTCAGAAGCCCTTGGCTGATCTCTATAACACTGCAGCTGTGTTCCAGTGTGGCTGGTACATCCCAGAGGGCCCTCACAAGTACTTTGTCCCTCTAAATGTCCCTGTCCCTCATTATTCCTAGTTGCTCTTTCTATAACAGTACAGTAAGAAAAACTACTGAAATCCTTGATCTCTGGACTAAAGACAGAGATGACGTCTCATTTTCAGAAGCTTTTGCTATGCTTTCACAACACAGAAGGATTCTGTCAGCAATTTAAAATGATTTTGGTGTGTTACAAGGGCATATACTGTACTTCATTAACAGGGTTGCTGCGAAATTAAGAAACATTTCAGAAAAAATTGCAGGATATTTAGAATCATTTCTTCCTGAAAATATGCAAAGCCCTTTGGGGAAAATGTAAGCAGATGGTGTATGAAGCATTCATTGTTTTCTTATGTAGAGATAAACAAACACTTTAAATTAAGATTCATAACCAATCTTTGTGAAATTTCATCTTGAATTATACATCCAAATAAAGACCTTCAAATTCCAGCTTACCTTTAGGTCTCTAGTGTTTCCCTTCAACCTTTTCCATTTCTCAGTCCATCCTGCTGGGAAATGACCTGAAGGAAGAACTTTTGGGATAGGTACTCAGGTGGATTATCACTCAGGATGACATTTAAGAAAACAGAGCCATGATAATTAGCAGAGGTGGTAAACCTGTCCTTGTAACTTACTGGGGACAGATGACGGAAATAGTGCTCCTGCTGCTGACTAGCCCGTGGCTAAGCTTTCTTGCTGCTTACAAGGCCTGCATCATCTGCAATTTTGTGTGGCCTTCTAAACCCTCATTGTCACATATCTCAGCTTACCTGACTGTAAAATGTGTCCTTCAAAAACACATATAAAGTTGTTTGAATCAAAGATCACAGTGTTTGTAATAACACACACCAATTAACCTCAATGACCATGGTACCATCCTGAAGAGATATTACCGTAGTTTATCACTGACTAGACTGTTTTCTGTCCAACGAAGGAAATCAGCATCTTACTGAATGTGAAGATCATGGTATGACAACTTTGTGTTTGCATATTGCCAGGCATTGCTGTCATTACAATCAGAGCAATATGGCAATCAAAGCATGGAAAAGAAGAGGATCTGTTCTCACGATAAAAAATAACACAGCCCAAAAAGAACATATGTTTGAAAACATTTTGTGTAATGAATGTTTCTATTTCTTTAATAAAGTGGGTTTTTTTCTTCACAACAGTAAAATGATTCTGAAGTCTAATAAACTAACAAACTCCTGGTGTTACGTTTTCCTTTGAAGGACCATGATGTAAATTTGCTGCAACCCCATTGACTTCAATAACAATGATTAAATGAGTTTATCTATACACCAGTGTTACTGGAAGTACAGTTTAGCCCACAACACAATTAAGGATTTACTAGTACAGAGTACCTGCTATTCAGTGGGGATATCCCACCCTGTGGAAACAGCACAGTGAGCTAAGGTCTGGCAAGGGAAAGAAAAGGAAAGCATGTCCGACACTTACAGCCCTGGAGTGGTATTTTGCAGCTGGATTTTGTCTCATGCTTTCTTCAGAAATATGTTCTCTGTCTCTACCTCATTTCTCCATGTGTGTTATAAGTCTCTCAGTCTTTTTTTATTATTTTGTTTATATCTGAAGCTAAATTTTGAGACCCAGTGATTCAGAAGACAAAGTTATGTCACTCTTGTGTGTAACAGAATAGCCTAATGAAAAAGGGACACAATAAGTTTGCCAGATGGAAAACTTAGGGACTACCACAGTACCCAGTATAACAAAGACTTGGATTCACCTGAGATACTCAGTGTCACATGATCATGAATACTAAGTTGTCAGCAGAGAAAGTTAAAGGATAACACAGAAATAGAAGTTTTGTAAGCAGAGGTGAAAATAAGCAAATCAAATGCACTCAAGTGCAAGTACAACAGAATTTGAGCCTTCAGTTGCTCAGGTTAGGGCTCTATATTGAGCTGTTAACTTGCTATGAATATTCATGTCAACCAAGTGAGGAAGACTGATGTATGATGTAAAGAATGCTAAGGAGTATCTTTAATTCTTCCTTGAAGGAAAGAGGGCCATAACATAAAAAAACCCAACAGCAAGACTGTGAAATCAACCTGCAAATCACTCAGCAAATAAAACAATTCACAAGCTACAGACATCTCTAGACATCATCATGTCCTAATCCCTGTTCAGAGAAGGATCAGGATTGCCCAAACCGATGTTCAGTTCGGTTTCGAATGTCTCTAAGGATGAAGAATACACAGCTTTTCTGGGCAACAAGCCCCAGTGCTCAACTTCACTACAGAAAAGTGTTTTCTTCTGTTTAAATGGAATTCCCTACAATTCAGTTTGTATTTCTTGGCCTTAAATATAAGCAAATAACTAAGTAAATAATTGAATGAGGCATAAGAGTCCTGCAGATTTTGGAAAATTAAATGAGTGACATGTATGTGAATAGACTAATATATCTGAATATTGAAAAGCAGAAGCCCAGTATGCAGGCTAACACTAATTGGTTTTCTTAATTTACTGTTTCTTGTACATTTCCAAATCTCAAACTCCCATATGAGCTGGTGAGCTATTATGTAGAGGCTGCCTATTAGATATAAAACTTTACAAGCTCATTGTGGATAATGCCAATGTCATGAAGAAAATTCAGGCCAGTTCCAATATGTGGTACAAAGCTATCTAAAATTGTAAGTGTGGGCGTTTCAAACGTGGGTCTTGCCTCATTTGAAATTGAAATATGTTTGCAGTGCTTGAATGTGGGAAGATTAATTAGCACCTCTGTTTCAAAATAAGAATCACAAGGAACAGGAAAAGTGACACTGTCGACAGCTAGGAAGAAAGGGTTTTTCAGCTGGAAAATAGAGCAGAAAAGAAACAAATGCCTCCATTTTACTAATCTAAAGACAAGGAAAGTGATATTTGGTACCAGCTGAGTTTTTCAAAGCAATTCCATGGTCACATTTTTATAGCTGTCAGATAACAGCAAACTAACATATTGAGTTAATTCTCAGGGAGCTACTTAATGATTTAATGATATTTCAAGGTATCTACTTTCCAAAACTCTAGCTCTTAATTCCTCCAAGAAGGTAAAAGGAAGTTAGAAGGCAAGCAAACAAACAAGTACTCATGCATATTATGGCACATTTCACTCTGACATTTCAGTGAAAGACTAGGACACATTAAGTAGTCTTAGGTGTCATTTGAAAGCAGCTCTCTGCTGTAGTTTAGGAAATAGAAGCTGCTGTTTCCCTATTTCATATTTTTCCTATGATCCTCCACTGGCTGGGGACAGTTGCCTTTGATATCTCATATAGGGTCACTCACGGATGTTTCTTTTATTCCTTATAAAAGCCGTCTCAAGACACATATAGATGGTACACCCTGCATTTACTATCAAAGGATCTTAATATAATGTACTAAAATGACATTGAAAAGAGCCTTTTCTTAGTGAGATGAATTTGCTAATGTGATTTGGAGGTAGCAAGGTGGGTACCTATATCATGTCATACAGCAACAAGATGAAAGCGAAACTTTCAAACCCTTGAAACCCCTGCCATCCCACAGGTGGTTCTGTGTCTTGCTTCTGGTAGCTCATAACACTGAAGCATTTTGTTTAGATCACAGAGGAACAACATGAAATGTTCCAAAGTGTAATTTATCAGAGAAAGTGAGCAGTTTATGTAAAAAAACTAAACAAGCAAACTAAACAAAACAAACAAACAAACAAACAAAAACCAGCTGAAAATCAAACCAAAACTAAATCAAGAAAAAAAATATAATAAAAATCTCCCCCAATTAAAAACCAAACCAAACCAAAACCCCAACTCCAAAGCTCTAATTCCAATTGTGATTTTGCAAGAAGTAAAAGTATTCATGTCACAAGAATTTTTGACATAGAAATACGTGCGTAAAACCAGTTTTGTTTCACTTTCCCGCCTAGCTGGATTCCTACCTTCTCCTTGCAAATGTTCAGGAAAACACCCTCAAAGGGCTAATTTTGCATATGCACCTTAACAGTAAGAAAGTCTGTCTTTGAAAAGGAACTAGCATTCCCCTACAAACAGATTCTTTTTTTAAAGGAAGTTCAATAGATCTTACTGATATTCCCCACATAAATGAGTTAATTCTGAATTTTGTATAGAATATGAAAAATCTGGAATCTCAATCAATTTTGCAGGAAATATTTTATATTTCACTGTAATCTGTTGAAAAGAAAAAGGCATATTTTGTATATACTCTGCACAGAACATCCTTGAATTCACTGTTACCTTTTTTTACAGCTAATATAAGCCCTACAGGGGCAATTTAGTTCAGTCAAAGTCAAGCTGCCTTCTGTCAGTGTTCACATCTTCAACAATACCTCCTGAATTTGAGTATGTTCTGTAGTATCTTGACAGTGATGACATTGAACAAAGCAAATAAAATCAGTTTGATTCTCCTAAGATCAGATTAATCTACAAAGCACAAAATAATAAAAACATTATTTTGACTATCAAACTGAGCAGATATGATGGGAGTGTTCAGGGGAAAGCATATGTCATGCACATACACAAACTTACCACAGCAACAAGCTGTAATATTTTGTACCAGTTCTGCTTTCTTTCCAGGAGCATCTTTCTCCAAGATGGCTTTGGGAAGAGGAAGGATGGAAAAAACCTGAGAACTAAAAGGCTTGAATTGATCAGAAAGAATAAATATTCAAATGACAGCTTAGGAAGAAAAATAGTGAAAAGAGCCCCTAAAACGAGTTCTCATTTTGAAAATTACCCATCTGTCACGAAGGAATGTTCCATAAAAATTGTATGCATGGAAAGTTACCTATCCACAGGACAAAATTTATGTGTACCTATACAGCTTTCTCTAAGATTTAGCTGGAAGGCAGCATTTATCTGAAAACAGTTATCTTGCAAAGTCTGTAGAACAGTCAACTCAAGTTCTTCAATTCCTTGTTGGCTTTTTCCAGTGACCAATTAAATAATTAAATTTGACAGGTTTGGGGGCTGAGAAGCCCTATCAAAAGCAACTATCATACCCAGTTTCTAAGAACATAAAGACCTACATGGTTTGAAGTGAGACTTGGGTTTAGGATTCCAAGATTTGTCAGAGCAGGGAGAGGTGTATAACCAGCACACAAGAACTTTGCATTTCACCAGACACAGGCAGAGTCTTGCAGGTAAGAATGTACCGATGCTGAGTAATGTTCTTAATCAAGACAAATTGGAAGAAAAACCAGACCCAGACAGAGAGAAAAAATAGAGTAATGCTTCTGGTATCCGAGATATTAAATTACGTCATTAAATTTTTTTAATCCAATTCTTATTATTCTACAGAAGTCTAAAGAAACTGTAAAAAAGAGAAGCCTGGCAACATTCTGAGCTGCAGAAGGAATATCATACCATACATAATGATAGAAGACTAATTAGCCTTATTTTGGAGTATAATGATCAGAAGCTATGATTGTGTGTTTGATTTCTTATTTCAGGTCTTGAAGTACTATAAGAACTTTTTTTCTCTTGGGTTGCTTTTTGTTGTTGTTGTTTTGGTGGGGGTTTTTTTGTTTAGTTTTTTAGGGGTGTTTGTGGTGGGGTTTTTTTGTTTGTTTGAGGGTGGGTTGTTTTTGTTTGATTGGTTTATTTGTTTTTGTGGGAGAATGACAACTGTGTGCATGTGACTAAATGGAAGAAAGATTCTGTAAATAAGTAAGTAATATTTGCATACATACATAAATTATGTAGTACTTGTAGTAGCACAGAAAATTAC
>VWZG01005895.1:4152-32143 GCA_013396735.1 Grallaria varia | reverse complement strand
GAAAGCCTATCTCCCAACAGTTTTGTTCTATTACACAAATTGTATTGATGCAAGAAATGCAAAAATAGCATGTCCAGTGCTAATATTAACATGACTGAACAGTACCATTCTGTGTCCACTGTGGTGGTGTGTTTTTGAGGAAGGTAACCATACAGCATTTCTTATTCTTTTTTTTAATCTGACTTTCCCTTGAAAATCAGATTGTCTATGTTCTAAAAACCTTTTAAAAATGTATTTTAATTTATAAGTAAGGTATGCCTCCTTTCTTCCTTTGTTTTGTATTTATATCCAAAATTGCAGAACTCCAATTTTTATTTAAATAGAGTATGTAAGTGCACGTTCTTTTGTTGTTTTGCTGTTACTTGGGGAAACTGTGAGTCCCTTTGTTTCTGAATTACACATAGGTTTCATAATATTTTGGCTACTAACATCTGACTAACTCTTACTTTTCAGAATGGCTCCTCATCACTTCATTTTACCATAGATGAAGAACGATTAGCTGGGTATTGTCAAGCTTGTGAGGTTCTTACCTCGTCTTCTGATGATGCATCCCAACAGGCAACTCCATATAGTCAAATCCACAGCTGTATGAAATCTGGCAACTATCAGGTAGGATGCTTAAATAAGCCCACGTATGTTTGAGGTTTTTTTTCTGTCATTCCACATGGGTGTTTCCAGCTGAACTAACAGGGGTTTTGATAAATTTAAGTGTTCCAGTTAACCATTAATATACTGTTCTAAACCCACATGTTTAGGAATGTAATGTAATATGGTACGTATTAGATTAAAAGATCTTGGATTCTATACAATGTAAACAATTCCTGCAAGCTGAGGTATGAAATTTTCAGGTGGACTCTTGTTCTTTGGGTTTCAGGGAATGTTGCTGCTGAGATGTACAAGTTTGTTTTGGTTTTTTGTTTTTCTTTGATTTTTCTGGTGATAGAGAACTTATTTGTCATTTGATCCTTTTCAACTTGTTTAATGAATTTTAGTATTAAATCTGGGTGCAAGCTGTTTCTGTTAGTTTGATCATTTTACCGAATAGAAAATTACTTTGTTTCTTTTGCATCATGCATTGACTCTTCCAACTGTGCTTGTGTTACAGGATTTAGTGAAGATATTCCTTGAAGATAACCTAACCCTCAGTTTGCCTGAACAGTTCAGGCAATCTGTGTTGAGAGAACTCTTCCAAAAAGCTCAGCAAGGGTGAGACATTAAATAATGATCTGTTCAATGGTGATGAAAAGCAATTTTCATTAGTTATGTTTTTCATGGAAAGTGTGCAAAATCTCTTAACAACAAAGTACATCCAAGAAACTTCATCCTTGATTTCTGTTAGCAATAGTCTAAACTCCAACTAAGGAGTTAGGGTGTGATTTATCTTGTTGTGGCCATATATGGAAAAAATTTAATGAGCACACTTAATATTACCACTTTACTGATTTTTTTTTTTTTTTTTTTTATTTTATTTTTTCTTATTGGCTGTGATACCCACTCTTCGTTTGTCAGAGACGTTCTGTGATCTTCAGTTTTCTGTTCATGCAGGAATGATGCTCTGGATGAAGTCTGTTTAAAAATCTGCGTGTGCAACACAGTCTGCGATGTATTGCAGGGTCGAACAATTGATATTCAGTTTTGTCAGCTGTTCTTGAAACCCAGCAAAGAGAAAATAGACTTCCTCCTGGAGGTAAAAATTTAATCTGAAATTAGAAGAGAAAACAGCATTTAGTGAGATATCTCTTTCCCCATATAACTGTATTATTGTTGCAAGTAGTCCTCAAATTTCTGAAGCAGGGAAGGGTAACTTCTTGAGCATTGTTCAACTTGTGTGCAGTTAGAACAATTACACTCAGTAATCAGTCTTATCTATATTCATAGCGCTATTTCCATCTGTTGGGGAGGAGCTAGTGGTGAGCTGTTGCTTTAGCTTGTACTTGAAATTGCTGCTATTCCTGACATCATTAAATTATATAGAGATATTGTTGAATATTTGGTTTCAAGGAAAAAAAAATCAAATTCTCCAAGACAGAGAGAGAGAGTAGAAATAGAAGTATCTGTTCAAGAGGACCATTTTTTCCTCACTAGCTTTGTTGTAAAAGTTAGCATGTCTTGAAATGTTCCTGAGTTACTGTATGTGGGAGTTCTAGACTGTTACCCTTGCTGAAGCTTTTTATGAAACTTCTTGCTCTAACTAAACTTAATCCTTTTGTTGCTCTGCTGCAATTTTTGTATCTTTTCTTAATATGAGCATTGTCTTTTGCTTGTCTCTTAAAGCATATGGTAAAAATGATTGACAGTACTCTGTATTTCAGAGCAAGTAAAAACTCTTCCATCAGCTGCTTGTATTAGGACCAAAACATACTTCCAACAAAAAAAATTCTTGCAAGCTGTCAAATTCAACTGTGAAGTTACCTTTCAACTGCTGCTTTAAAAAAAAAAGTAGTGAATCTTACTGTTTTGCACTTATGAAATGTTTCATTTTTAAACTCATGCACTTAGTGGTCTTGTGAGGCTGACTGATAATGTGGCACTGGGCACCAGCACACCTGTTTACCAGAGGAATAGGAAGAAGGAATGTGAATTGTGTCTGAGGGAAACTCGGTTGTCTGAAATGCCCTGCCTTGTGTACAGGTTGAAAGAAATTCTGATCCATGTGTAATGGCTACAGTGTTTATTATATTTCCAGATACAGGAAGGCCTCCCTGTCCATGATAGGGGGGTTGGAACTAGATGAATGTAAGGTCGCTTCCAACCCAAACCATTCCATGATTCTATGATAACTTTGTTGCCTCCCTTGAGAGAGGGGTTTACTGGCTGATAATAGTTGTGGGACAGCTGTTCTGTAACAGTGTTAACAGTGTCTGTAACTATGTATTTTAAGTGTACAAAGAGAACTGCTTAATTATTTTCTGCTTTGTTTCCCAGGTTTGTGCAGGGTCAATAGATTTGGAAAATGCTTCCGAAGAGTTGAAGAGAAAAATGGCAGCATTTCTCAAGTATGTACCCATATTAAGATAACCTCAATTTACACTTTGTAAGCAATGCATTAAAGCACAATAAATATTTTGAGAACTCGTAACTGGAAAAATAAGCACCACCTTCTTGCTCATGTATTAATGTTTTTATTTGTTTAGAAACTTGTGTTTGGGCATGGAAGATCTTCAGTTTGTCTTCATGATTTCGTCTCATGAGCTCTTCATAAAACTGCTGAAAGATGATGAACGGAAGCTGCTCATTGATCAAATGCGGAAGAGATCTCCTCGAATCAACCTGTGCACAAAACCTGTGACTTCTTTTTATGATATCCCAGGTAATTTTCACAGCATTTCTATGAACTTATAAGCAGACAGTGCCCTGTTTCCATGCTTGCGCTTACTAAGTGTAGGTCCGTTCTCATAAAAGTTGAGAGAGAATGCTTTTAGAGAGAATACTTCCCATTGTTAGTTGGTGCATGTCCACTTTTTGAAGAAGGTGGCTGTTATGTGCTTGTATCTCAAGTGAGTGTAATAGAGAAACTCAAATGAATGCATCCCAGGTGACCCAAGTGAGAGAGGCGTAGTGTTGGTTTGAACCAAATGTGGCTCCGGCAGCTGTTCCCAGAAAGAGAACCCTGCCTCTGGACTTTACACGTTAATGATCATGTGACTGTGTGGTAAGCTGGACCAGGAGTACCATCTTGTTGAAGTTTTAAACTTACCAAAGTTAAAAACGGATTTTCAACCAGTTCATTTCCCAGATAGAGTTGGCTGGCTGTGCAGCTGCACAAGTCAAAGCTACCATAGGAGATGCCAGGTGGTGACTGGAACTGGAAAGAAATTACCTTTTTAGCTCTAATGCAGTCTTGCAATGACTTGAGTCAGTTGAGAAAAGGCTTATTTTCACTGAGTCAGTATAGGAACCCTTTTTAACTGCAGATTTTGAAGCTATTGTTTTACTGTAACATGAGTACTCAGAGCTGCTGGAGTGAGAAGAGGGAGCATTGCAAGCAGCCCTTTAGGTCAGGGATCGGAAAAGCTACACAAGATGTTTGTGCAATGGCACAAAAGAATGAACTGGGCCTACACAAGCATTGATGTGTCTGCTGTTCTTACTATGTTATCATTAAAATGTTATAGACTAAAGAAATGTGCTGGAGACCTGGTTGCTTTTCTTCTAGCTTCAGCAAGTGTCAATATTGGCCAGCTTGAACATCAGCTCATACTGTCAGTAGATCCTTGGAGGATTCGCCAGATCTTAATCGAGTTGCATGGTATGACTTCAGAACGCCAATTCTGGACAATTTCAAATAAGGTAACTTGTTTCGTGTGGTCATTAGAGACTGTAATACAAGGACTGGTAAACGTTATCTCATAGATAGTGGTTTATCTTTTCCCTCTCTGCATTGTGGTGGTTTAATAAGAATGATGATACATTTCTACGCTCGCGTTCTGTGTGAAGAGCATCACACCAAAACCTATAAACTTTGTTTTAAGGAAATACTGGCTGTAGCTCAAGCTCTCCTTGTGAGAAAAGATGCTTTTGTAACTTTTGCTTTCAGTGTTCTGACTAGTTAGTAATATTGTTTTAGCTTAAATTTCTGTCTTTAAAGGTGGGAGCAGGAGAGAGTAAGATTTTTTGTTGTTGTTGTTTAAGTAAAGGTGTATTGGCTTTTATTTTGGTTCCCCCTCCATAACTGTTGCATGTTCAGAGCATGAACAAAGAGTATCCAGCCATTTTTATTGTATTTCTACATGAGCCATACATTACTTGTGACTAGATGTAAAGACAAGAGTTGGCATTTAGATGGCAGTAACTTTCAATATTTGGGGTTTGTTTATAGTGTTTTAAGCAGTGATGTGAATTCTAAAACTTGTTTCTGTGCAAATGTCCTATGCATTTCTCTCCCAGTGGGAAGTACCAAATGTTTACGGCAATGTTATTTTAGGAATCAAAGACAGTCTGACTAGGGATTTGGTCTACATCCTGATGGCAAAGGGACTGCACTGCTGTGCGATTAAGGTGAGCAAGCCATCTGAGGTTACTGGTTAGTTTGGACAGTTGAGTCTTAACAAAACAAAAATATGGAAAGCCCTTTTTGAGAAAAAGAACTGTAAAATTAAGAGGTGAGGGAGGTTTTGTAACAAGCTCTCTGCGTTGTATTTCTGTCTCTCAAAGTCCATCAGCAGAGCAAAGATAGTGGCTTTCCAGTGAATTGAGCATGGGGATAATTTCATTCATACAAAATTTTGATTATGATGTACTAAATCATGTAGTTTCTAAATTCAATGATGATTTGACTTACTGATACACAAGTGCTGTTCTTTTGGCTAAGTGTTTTACATAAGGAATTTATTGGAATGCTGTTTTATTTTCTTTGTCATTGACAAGTTTGGTAAACTGCAACTAAAACAAAACTGTACCAAACATGTCAATAGCTACTTCTGGTATGTTTTTTGCTTAAAATTCCAGATTTTTCAAACAAAACAAGAACTGCTAAGCTTTAATAGCAAGTCCAGAGGACTCAAAATAGTTACTGTGGGATAGCTGAGCAATGCTCATGCTAATGGATGCCAAGGCATCCAAGATAGAGCTGAGCTGCACTTTAGCTCTTAGTATGAATCCATTAAAAGTCCTTAATGCACATAATTTTTATTGCAGGATTTTGTCCATGCTAAACAGCTTTTTGCTGCTTGCTTGGAGCTTGTGACAGAGTTTTCTCCAAAGCTCCGTCAAGTCATGCTGAATGAAATGCTACTTTTGGACATTTACACTCATGAAGCTGGAGCTGGTGTTTCTGGAGAACGTCCTCCTTCTGATCTTATAAGCAGAGTCCGAGGATATTTGGAAATGAGAGTACCTGGTAAGTACATTCTGTCTTTCCTAGAAGGCAGTAAAGAAGAAACATTGAGAAAAGGGGGAAAAGACTAACAGAAAATAAAACAGAAAATAAAATAACTTTGTATTGCAGATTTACCATTTGGATGTGTAAGTGGAAAAACAACAGTGACATTGACACTGGTTTTACTGCACCTTTAAAAGTTTGATTAGTTTTTAGAAGCTGGAATTGAGGGCAGCAGCATTGTGATGCCTACGTATTGCTAAACATTGCCAGTTTCTGTTTAGTGCCACTTAAAAGAACTTGAGCAGGATAAACATATCTTGCACTTTTACATGGAAAGTTTTACTAGTCGTTAAAGCTTTCCTAAGGGTTTCATCCTGAGGGAGTAATGTAATACTGCTGTGGTTAGAGGATGCTGTTGTTTCTCCTAATTTCCAGAGGTTAGGTCTCTTGTAGTGCTAAGCATCATGTTTTTCTGTGATAGCAGTGGAACAGAAATGGCTAATTAGAGGGAATAGAGTTTGCTTGTTTTCATAGAACACTGCTTTCTAAAGAAAAAACAAGTTAAGCAAGGAATCCATTTTCTTTTAGATATTCCTCTTCGACAAGTTATAGCTGAAGAATGTGTTGCATTCCTGTTAAACTGGTGTGAGAATGAGTATTTGACCATGCAAGTTCCATTACCTCTGGTTCAGACTAATCCTTACGTGAAGGTAATGAGTGCTCAGTGTCAAAGCTTGCTCAGACTGTAATTGTCTTCTTTCCTGGTGAAGTCTTTTGTACTTACCAAAGCATGTACCCTTCTGCCAAAGAGTGTGGGGCCTTGTGGCTGTAATGAATTAAGTCTGGGATAGAAGAAAGCAGTGCTAAGCAGCAAGTGTGTTTAGTGGTTGACAAAAGACATGGAAGCGGTGCTGCAAGAACAGATGGAACAAAATGGCCCTTATTGGCTGCTGGCTGAGGTTGGTTCTGTAAGCGTTGGGCATGTGGGGTTATGATCCATGAGCTGATTAAAACCCTGTAGCACTTCCCTAAAGGACTACCCCCCTCAGCTGGAACTCAGCCTAGATTCGTGTAGGTGGTATCAGAAGTGTACAGATTTCAGGCTCCATGTCTGCCTTCTTTTCTGTTCATAAGACACTTGTTTTCTAAATGCATTGTAGTGGTTCCATTCTTGAACTGAACACCAGTGTTGACTTTTTTGAGACGTTCACACACTGCCTTTTTTGAAACTTTGCTTTCCAAGTGGTTTTACAGCAATGTTTCTTCTTCAGAGTCAGGTCATGGAGCTGAAGGCAGGTCATATTACCAGACAGATTCGTTTTTGTCCTGCTCTGCTTACCTATGATATTTCCTTGTTTCTGTTTTGAGGTTCAGCTTTTTTTGTGCAACATTGTGCCGATTTCAGTTCAGATTAACTGTTATATGGAATTTAAGTGAGTTCTAGAGAGCCAGTCTCCATAAAACTGTATTTTATAGAGTTTAGGGTTTATGCGATATATTTGTTTTCTAGAGCCTGTGGTAATGAAACATCCACTAGGGAAGCTAATGAAGGAGAAAATGGTCCGGTTAATTCCAATCTTCCAACTTCTTCATTGATGTTCTTTGCTGCAAAGTTTAGTCACATTGCTGTGTAGTCTGTAACTTAAAATCACTTACTCAGCCCTTTTAAATGCCGTTAATTTCTTTGCTGTAGTCAATATGCAAACAAGCTGTAGTTACTGTATTTTTTATCTTGCATCGCATAGCTGGGCCAGTTGCTGGCTGCTACATGCAAAGAGCTTCCAGGTCCGAAAGAAAGTAGGCGCACAGCTAAAGACCTCTGGGAAGTTGTTGTACAAATCTGCAGTGTATCCAACCAGCACAAACGGGGGAATGACGGCAGAGTGAGTTTGATAAAACACAGGGAGTCTACACTGGGCATTATGTACAGGTATGTTTTTCTAAAGTTACTTTTAAAGATGGTTTGAATTGTGTGTTTGACCCCATGTTCCCTTCAAAAACTGTCTGGATTCCACTATCAGTGTGTTGGGAGCAGCTAAAGATCTCTCAGTAAACACCTTGTCCACTGCAAGAATTGGGTATTAGCAGTGACATGGTGGCTTTCCTTTTCAGAGGCAGAAGAGGAGTGTGTGGGATTCAAGTCACCATGCAGACACCAATGCATACGTGCCTGTGCTCACATTACAGCCAGTGTAGATCTTCCAATAAAGTCAATGGCATCTGTAGGACAGTTTAGCTGACAGGCTGGAGGTGTCTGCTTTGCATCAAACAGAGCTGCTCTGTATCAGTTAAATATTTTTATAACTGTACTAAACATATAGCTCACAACTATACTTAGATTTGTTTCTGAGTCTAAAGCTAAATGTTATTCAATCTTGAAATGAAGTTATTGTTCAGCTAAGCTCAGTGGAAGAGAAAGGAAAAAGGTATCCTTGATTGGACTAATTTCATTGTCAGTCACCTAAGCACTGCCAGCCTTAGCTTCAACTGACTGAGTTGAATTCAGGACTTTTTGATTTGTCCTCTCAGTGTTCTCAGCCTGTTCCAAAGTCCAAGCCTGATTATGAGTTGTCTGATACAGTAGATTTTGGAATGTATGATTATACTGAACAGCTGTCCATGTTAAACACTTTTTCCAAAGTGTCTCTGTCAAACTTCTCGCTGTTTCTTTCTGTCCTTGAGCTAATCAGGTTAATGTGTGCCTCAGGGCCAGCTGCTTTTGATTACGCTGCAGTGGGACAAGTGTAGGAGGGTACATGCGTGCTGTAGGTTTCATTTGTGCACTCTGGCAGGGAAAAGGAAGCAGTACAGGTGTACTCCAGGTTACTGAACCTTTTGTGACCCCTCTGATTCAAACAGTAAAGGACAGTGACTACTCTTTATTAGCTGTTGTTGTTATGAAAAAGAAGCAGTGAAACCTTTTCCAAATAGGCTGAGCTTGTCTGGATTGTCATATGGTGACAATTTCTGATGTGCATGACAAGGAAATCAATGTGCATTGTAAATGATCACTGTATACTCTCTTCTGTGAGTCTATAGGTCATTATTCCAATCCTAGCTTGGGGAATTACAGTGCAGTTCAATTGCTTTCCATTTTAGAGTCAATGGTTGACTTACATAGCAATTTTCTTTCACGCCTTTTATAGCTTGATGGAATAACATACTCCTTATTTAAATGTTTTAAATGTAGATATAAAGCTTGGTAACTGTATTAAAAGTAAATGAGCTGTTGAGTATTTTCACTTACATACCTTGTGTTTGTAAACTTAGAGGTGAAGGGGTGTTCTGGCAGATAAAGAATTTGCTCTTCTGACTCTATTTCTGGTTGTTTAAGGTTACATACGTTCTTTGTTGTGGATGATTACTTACATGGGTATTTGTGTCTCTATTTTAGGAGTGAATTGTTGTCCTTCATCAAAAAGCTTCGGGTAAGTCACAGTGATGTTGAGAATGTGTGTGCAACCAGAACTTCCTTTTGGTATAATATTTTTCTTGACTTTTCCTGTTAAACTCCAGGAAATTTAACAGATATGTAGGATGTTTTATATGGCTGAAAAACTTCTGAATTTACTGTACCTGGCATACAGCAGCATAAAAAAAATTGTCCTGAATTCTGACAGTGGAGACATGTTAACATTGGGAGTATATTTCATTGCATCTGTCACGAAGCAAAGCATCCCTTTTGGAGGGAGAAGGAAGCTGCTACATGCATCATACTAAGCAGCAGAAGTAAGAGGAAGGGAAATTATAGCTCGTGGGTTTGTAAATGCATAGAAAGATGTAGTATACCTAGCTTAAGTTTAAGAGTTAGGCAGTAGCCACAGAACATAAATATGTTTAAAACCCAAGTAGAGTTTATAATCAAGAAGTTAATTGGGAAAATCTAAATCTAAAGACTTCCTACAGAACCTTTCTCACAGTATCCTTGTGTTGCAGGTCTCTTGACAAAATACTGTCCTATTTCACTAGGAAATTATAATGAACTTTTTACATAGTTTTAGAGCTTAGGGAAGAAAGTGGAGTTTGGTTGGTTCATATGAATACCTGTTTTTTCCCCCCTACAGGAACCACTGGTTTTAACCACAATATTGTCCTTGTTTGTCAAACTTCACAATGTTCGGGTTAGTATATATCACAAAAATATTTTTTTGTTTTCTTGCAATGTTTCGCTTTGTAATTTCTCTTACCATCCATCTTTTCTTAGGAAGACATTGTGAATGATATTGCAGCAGAACACATTTCCATCTGGCCCTCATCCATCCCCAAGTAAGATGATGATGATTAAAAATACAATTTTCAAAATATGCATTTATGTAGTGGGTTTGGTTCCCAGTTACTGTGTGTTGTGTGATTTCTGCTATGTCATGGTATCACTGCCCCGTTCTGTCCATAGGAAGGTTGTTCTGCTTGCATGGAGAGTTTTCTTCCTAATTTGATGGTCCTAGTGGAGATATGGGAAGAAGAAAGAGAAGAAGAAACTGAGGGGTTTTTGCTATTTGTTTTATTAAGCTATATGTAACTATGTGAACTATATAATACTTAAAGATGAAACCATTAATATTTTTGAGGTGTTTCAGTAATAGCCAAAATATGAATTGGCAAATGGTATGTATTGATTTATTCTGACTGTATTGAACTTTACTTCTCCCATGAAGAGGCTCTGTGGAGGTGGACCCCCAGAATCTGTTTTAGATTCCATGTATGCATTGGAGGAGATTACTCTTGAGAGAGTGTGTAATGCATAGTGGGCTTTATCTGTCTGTAGTTGGTCTGACTGGACAGCCTTGTTATTGGTGTAGACTTCAGTGTATACTGTAAGGTCAAGCAGAAGAAAGTTACCAGAATTTAATAGTAGGGTGAAAAAAACATATGGTTTTTAAAATGGAGTCCACGTAAACTTTGGGAAAGGCTGCCCAAAGAGTGTGCCAAACCATTCCCAGCCTTCCTTGCTGAGCTATCTTCAGAATTTTCAGAGTTTGCTGTCTCTGGCCATTCATGCAGGTGCTGGGATAAATTTATAGTGGTTTAAGATGTTGTTTTCAAACTTGGAACTGAGAACATATATTCCTGCACAATCTTCTAATGGTGTCATCCACATACAAGTTCTGACTTTTTGTCCAAGTCTATAAAGGATATATTTGTTCTGTTGGATTTACTCTATTGGAACAAATGAACAGTAGTCTTAGTCAACACTAAATATTTTCTGGAGTTATTTTTGCTTGACACTTAATGCTTAAAATGGTTAAAAAAGCCAAAGCAATCATTTGGGAATTATTTTTCTTCCTTTTTTCATTTAGTCTTCAATCAGTGGACTTTGAAGCTGTGGCCATTACAGTAAAAGAGCTTGTCAGCTATGCGTTGACTATCAATGCAAACAACCACTTCTGGTTGATTATTCAGGCAGATATTTATTTTGGTAAGTGAAACCAATGTCTGTTTTTAGCATGTGTGTCGGGGTACCTTGCTGCTCTGAGATTTACTTGACATAAAATTATTTGCTTGGCTAAAATTACCTGCTGAAACCACATTAATGAAATTCAGCTTTCAAGCCAGATTGTTCTTTTCTGGCCATAAAATGGTTTGTTCTGTGCCTCTGGCATCTACTTTGCAGTGCTGTGGGCTATGGCAGAGTCAAGGTGCAAGTTTCCAAATCTTTTTTTTGGACTGGAAGGATGCCTGTGGTGTGCAGTAAGATGTAGTCTTCCAAAGGAGACCCATTCATCTAGAAGGTGCTTCATAACACTTGGGGTGAGCGTAGGGGTCTAATTCAGTGTTCAGCACTGTCACCTTATATATGGGAGAGTGATTCAGGGTTATAGACTGGCAGTTTACTGCTTGTACAAAGTGTGCAGCAGCATCCCAGATGGAGGACATTTATGTGGGGAGCCTCAAATCTGGGACCTGAAAGAACAGTGGCTGGAGCCCTCCTGGCGTGTGCCAGGTCTGTACTTCAGCAGCGCTTGGAACAAGCAGGCTGCTCCTGCTACAGAGGCCCTGGAGGCTGCTGGCTTCCCCTGGGTTCAGGGAGAGCTTACTGGGAGCGGAACTAGTGCTGAACCGTGAGAGGCCTATAGTGGCTTCAGCTGTTCCTCTCACTTGCAGCAACTCAGCTCCTTCACTACCACTGTGTGCTAAGTTCACTGAAGGCAAACTTCTTTTCCACTCTTAAGGTTGATGAATTCAAGATTAACTATCTGAAAAAGGAAAGTGATTCTCAAAAGGCAGAACTTTACCTGTGATGCTAGTTTTCCTGGTTGTGTGATTTTCCATCCATTGCTGTGTCTATGGTTTTTAAACAGTGATACACAAGTCACTTTCCCAGTAGAATTCCACCATGAAATATATGTGTCTGAGTAATTCTGTGCACAGTCTGATTATTAAATAACTGCTGTATTCCCTTTCAAGAACTTATTTTGTTTTTTTTTCCATGGCAGCAACAAATCAGTATTCAGCAGCCCTTCACTATTACCTACAGGCAGGAGCTGTATGCTCGGACTTCTTTAATAAAATGGTGCCACCAGATGTGTACACAGACCAGGTGAGTTAGTGGGATATAGGTTTACAAAAATCCCTGTTTGGATTCAGTCAGCATCCCAAGTCTATGTAGACACTTCAGATATCTTGTCTAAACGCTTCTGAAATACTCTGCTCCAGTTAATGTGGATGAGGGTAAGTAGTATGGATCACACCAGCAGTGAGATCCAGACAACACGCACTGGTTTTCCCACGCTCTGACTGAGCAGAGCTATGCCTGTGCTGTGCAGGGTTGTCTAGAAAGGGGTGGGATTGTAGTTTATCCTTGTTAGAGTGTGCTGTATAGCACAGCATGTGCGTGTGCACTTTGCAAGTGCGTGTAACAAGTGGCTGGTCACTTGCAAGTGGGCCATGAGTGAGAGCTCTGTGTCTCTGTGTTTTGGGAGGGTCTTCAATCCCAGCTGCAGCATGTTCTATGATGACGTGAGTTGCCTTAACCTATTTACCAGGCAGTTGCTTGTTTGTTCGGAAACCATTGTGTTACTTGTAGATTGTTTTGGTAGGCAGTAGGAAGGAACTGTCTAGAGCCAGGGAAAGGGGTGCCCTGGCCGATTGCTGCTCCTTTCATGTTCCCATTTATAGGGCAAATGAGAGCCTCAGATGCCATCTGGGAATCCTATATGTTCACCGCCTGGTCTAAGCCGTGCCTCATGCCAGGCTGCTGTGGTGCAGGAGTCCCAGCTCAGACCCTGACTGTCACACAGGAGCGCGTGCCTGCCCTGATCAGAGCTTTGTCCATGCTGGTCCCACCTGCCATGCCTTTCCTGGGGCAGCAGGACATGAAGGTGAAGTGTTTTGCCTGAGCATGGCTTGGCTCCCTCACAGAAACACACTCTGCGTTTTCCTGCAGCACATGCTGTGCCCTTGGGACAGCTCTGGAGTCGTGAATACTTAGTTGATCAGTGCATGTGCTAAAACCTGAGTTGTTAGGAGCCTTAGAAGAATGTAGATAGCTATCTAGCTGGTCCCTGGAATTAAAAAAAAAATTGATAAATACTGCTGGTTTGTGTTCTTACTTTTCTGCAGGTGATAAAAAGGATGATCAAATGTTGCTCTCTACTCAACTGTCACACCCAGGTGAGAGCTGAAACATGGCATTAAACGTAAAACGTTTCTGTGTGCGTATTTTGATGATAAAAAGTGGAGAGAGAACTTTTCAAAAAAGACTGGATCAAACTTTCCTGGAAAACAAGCTGCACTAAAGTAGATTTTGTTGTTACCTTTGCTTCTAGGATACTTGAAAGACTGAAAGTAATGAGGAAATAACTTGGAAATGTAAAAAGTGGAAGTCGTCTGGGAGTATTTTGTCCTACTTTTCTTATAATATTGATTTTTCTTTTTAGAGAAACAGTAGTGCCTGGGGGGTGGTGTTGGGAACCTGGCCTTGTTCTTCATGATAACCACAACTGGCTGTTGCAGTTCAGTGGGATTGTTCATGTTCTAAGAATTAACAAAGCTTATGTTAGGCTCTGATTTAAAAGCTATTACATGCATTTAGAAACCTGGAAGCCAAGTCTGTCCCTTCAGATCTGAGTAAATCCTTTTTTCTTTTAGCTGTTGCTGCCATTGTTCATGTGCTCAGAACTTGCTTGCTGTGGAAACAAAGACTGGATTAGATCCAAAAAGGGACTAGGATTAGCAAGGCATTGTGCAGAAGGTTTAGGTGGAGTCACTGTGAATTTTCCCTTACAGGTGGCTATTTTGTGTCAGTTCCTCAGAGAAGTAGACTATAAGACTGCATTTAAGGCACTGCAAGAACAGAACAGGTAAATGGTATAACAAAGTTTACAGATGCATAAACACAGAATGCAAATGTGTTAACATAACCTGCCTTCTCCTTCAGTCATGATGCCATGGATTCTTACTATGAATACATCTGGGATGTCACCATCTTGGAGTATTTGACATGTATCCTTTTGGTGGTATGCCACTCATACTGGATGGTCACTGTGGGAAAGTGTTTCCTACCTAAGTGACTTTTCTTGACTGGCCCTCAGATCTCCACCACAAAAGAGGAGAGACAGACAAGCGACAGATAGCAGTAAGTGAACCCAGGGTGCTAGGATTTCCTTAGCATGTCTTTCCCTCCCCAAAACCATCATTAAAAAGAACGGCCACTTCCAGTTTTGGTTTTGTCACACAATTCTTTTAGAGTGTGTGTGCTCTTGTAAGGTTGTGGCTGTAGGGGAGAGGGGTGGCAGAGCATGTTACAGAAATAAGTGTCCCAAATGCCTTGAAATGGAACAGCTTTACTGGAAGGCCTGTTGCTAATGGTGTCTCCTCTTTTGTGTCAAGATAAAAGCCATTGGCCAGACGGAGCTGAATGCCAGTAATCCTGAGGAAGTCCTACAGCTTGCTGCACAGAGAAGGAAAAAGAAATTTCTTCAAGCAATGGCGAAACTTTACTTCTAATGGTGGAAGACTATTATAAAATGTGTAAAAGTGAAAAAAATCTTCCAAGACTTTATTTTTTAAAATTCATTTAAATTTTTATACAACATTTACAGTCTAGTATCTTTCTTCTTAGAAATAGATGAAATCTTATAATAAACCCCTTATTTTTACAAACTGTACAGAAGGCTGGAAGCAACTTCAGCTAGTTCCCCAATGGCTTGTTTGAAGACATGAATTCAAGTTTGCCAAGTTGGTGTGAGTGTAATGTGGATGTGGGTGGCACCTGATGCTCAAGTGCAGCTTTGTGGGCTGCTCAGTGTCATGTAACACTTGTCCCTGGACATGGGGCACAGGTAGGAGCATCATGGAAGAGGGAGGATACCCATCTTTCCCAGTACTGCCCTTCATCACAGAAGTGACTCAGAGGTAGTGAATATTCCAAGGAAACAACAGTAGTTAATGCTGTTTATAAACACTGATAACTTACAGCTCCACAGTTTAAAATACTGTTCCTATGAAATGAGTGGTTGTAGAGTACCTGCAGTACACTTTATTCCATACCTTCTCCAGTTCTTCTTATGCGTTCTTTTTCAGGTTGGTAGCTGGGTTGTATAAGGTAGAGCTCCTTAGTTCCAGGACTGTACTTCTTCCAGTTAGTTACTTCAGCAGCAGGTTCTTTGCTGAGACTCTTACCTGAGGTCAGTGATAATGCTAAAACTGAAGTTCATGGGAGGCTGAAAGAGTTACCTTAGATTTATCAGCCTCCTCTGGAGCTGGAATTTGATACAAGGCTGGCTACACTGTACTGCACCAGCAAAGTGGTTTCAGAGATGTAAACTGCTTACCCACAGGCCTCTGTAATACTGCACCTGAGTTGGGGGGATAACTGACAGGCACTGAGCTCTGACCTTACCAAGAGAAGAAAAAAGTCAAGAGGTAATAGGTACAAGCTGTCAATAAGTTCTCCTGCACATCTAGCCCAAATCAAAGCAAGTTTGACAGGAAAACTGAGTGGACAAATTTTGCCAATCAGCCCTGTTAAAAAAGTTCTTGAAATTAATAAGTTAGGAATGGTGAGAATTGAACTATGTCAGAATGGACCAAAGGGGTCCAGGCTCCTGTGACAGCAGGGTGGAATGCTTGGTTGAACTCTTTTTGTCAAGTCCAGAGGAGGATGCTGGTCTCAGTTTCCATCTGCTGCATCTTTTACTGCCCAAGTCTTGAATAGCAGTAAAGAACATGAGTAACCTTTAGTGTGGTCTTGTTCTGAAGCACCAAGTCCTGTTTCTGAATCTGCTCAGGGTGTTTGACTGTTTCATTTCTTCTCTGTGCTTTTGGGAGGGGTTATTATTCCTCCTGTTGACACAGGCGATAACTGACCTGGGGCCGTGGACACTACTCCACTGTTTACTTCTTCCTGTGTGTTGGGGGAAGAAGAAAACAGTTAATAGCTGTGGACAAGGTCTGGTCTTCTGTGTCACTAGTCAGCAGTACTTTCTCACACCCTTTGTATAATGAAAGTACTCCAGAGTTACAATACAGAGTAAAACCAAAGTGACCTTACACAGCAAAGTAACAATTATTATCTTGGGAACACCTCCCCTGTACTGCTAATCCAAGTGGCTTGCTTATGGCCTGTGAGTTTTACAGTGAAACACATTGTTTACAACGTCACCAGTGGTTGGGCACACTGGCTGATCTGAGCCAGGCCAGGTGTGAGCAGGGAGAAGGGATTTGTAATGCACTGCCAGCTCTCTGAACTGCACATCCACAGACCACCTACCAGCATGTCCAAGTAATTTGTGTGTGTCTGGATATTATGTCGATCTTCTGCAGCAACCTTCTTAAAGTTCTTAAGCTTCACAGGGAATTTTTTTGCCACGTTCACAAAAGGAACCATCCATTCTACACACTCTGAAATGTTGTCCCAGTCTAAACCTAGAGTGTAGAACACAGGAATATATTGAAAAATCATGAAGGAGTTGCCATGTTCCAAAATGGCCCTAAGTTTAAAAACACAGTAACAGCGCAGATAAAAATTCAGAAGCATCCTCCCAGAAACCAGTAGCATTTCCTTATGCTTGTTACTTGAGAGGGCGGTGAGTGCAGGTCACGAGGGTTCTTGTTGCTTTTCCAGGGAAGGCAGAAGCAACTTACAGCTCGAACACAAGGTTTTGGGTTATGCCATAAAAATATACACTGAGTGCTGCTGACAGACATACATGACTGCTTGAGAACTACATTTTAGGAGAAAAAGTAGCCAAATATATAGCAAATGATCCCCCCAAACAACAGGAAGTCATAGAGCAAGTATTAGCCCAAAAGCAAGAACAGTAAATCTGCTTAATTTCCTTAGCAAAGACTGCACTTCTGAAGGGGTTTATTTTTTGAATCTTTGTAACATTTGAAGCGGTAGGAAGTGAAATTAGGGGGAAAAGAATAGAATAGAATTAACTATTAGTGTCCATGTAGCTTTTGCTCCTTGGCAGCCTGGCAAACCAATAACACCCTTAGCAGCCTTGGGCCTGTGATAGCTTCCGGAATTCCCTACCTAACAAGGCCAAGCCTAATAAAAGCATCTTACCTGAAGCTTTCTTAACTATTTCAATTGAGGTATAGTGGCAGAGTGCTGCAGCAGCTAGTGTTCTGTACTGGAAATCCAAAGAATTCACATCCAGAATACACAGGTCTAAAAGCTGAAAAAGTGAAGAGTAACAAATTTTAGCAGCTGATACTTTAGCATAATCCTGTCTCAGAGAAGGCTATGCATACAGCAGACCTCCTACATCCTCTGCCCTGGAACAGTGCTTTGCTCCAGGAAAATAGTTTCTTAAATTTAAATACTACTTATTGTAGGTAGTACAGCATCACTGAGCTACCTAGCTTCAGTAAGCCTCTCCGAGGCTGGGCACAATACATGCCCATAGAAACTCAACCACAGCACTTTCATAACAGTCAAAACACTCCCAGGCTGCCTTCTCAGTCATTACACAGAACCACTGTTAGGGGCAATACAGTTAAAAACAGCTGATTGTCTGTAGGGTCCTAAATTATCCACTTTCCTCTCAGAACTGTTTACAGAATGCTGTAATGTACAGTGATTTAAAAAAATAACATTTTTATTTTTCCAAGGGACAGAAGTGACAATACATGAAAGCAAGGACACAAGAAGCACAGGCGTACTAGTCCTCAACACTGAGTATGAACTTCAGTGGTAGAGTCAAACTTGCACATTCCTTAACAAAGCAACTGGTGAGGGTAAACAAGGGAACACTTCCTTTCATGGCTTTTGGGGTATAATGTTCAGTTGTCATCATCACTCCAAGAAACATTTTCAAACAGTTTACTACTTACCTGTGCTATCTGAATGAATTTTTCCTGAGAATACTGAGGTAGCAGCACTTTAGGAACATCCTTCAGAGCATCCACTTGAAGATAGAGGTTTAGCCAAGAGACAATTGTCACTGGACAGAGTTCCCATTTTAAAGCCTGCAAATATTTACCAAACAGTCAATCGCCTTGAACCACTTGAGGATAGTTTTGTGCTTTGACTTCTTCACATACCTCTGCTGAGATTATTGCCCAGATCCTTAAAAGACACTAAAGAATATGTACAATTTCAAGTACAAATAGTCATTTTAAATTACAGTCTCACTGCTTTTTGAACTGGCTGTGCTACAATCAGCACAAACATGTATCCCTATGCCCTTGCAGTTGGATCTTGTGTATCCTTCCCATTCAGAAGCTGGGAAGTTAGAGAGTATTTCCTCAAGCCTTCAGGCTAGTTGCCTGAACCTTCAGCTCATCTCTGTTAAGGAAGGACAGATTTATAAAGAGTTCTGTGCTGGTAAGATGGATTCTTTCCAGCATAAGAAGCACTCAGTAATGCCTGGTCTTCATCTGGCACTCTAGAGGGCCCTGTTCCTGGACAGCAAGGGACCTTGGCAAGTGCAGCACATGACAGTGACAGCCTCCTAGCCCAGCCCAGGGCTGGCTGCCCTAGTAAGAGCCTTTGTGTTCACACAGGCAACCTGCTTGACTTCTAACAGTCAGAGGTGGTACACAGACAATTGCCTCAGAGGTCCACAGCACGTACAACAGAGGTTTCACTCCAGAAACAGGGACATACTAAACATGTTCCTTTTCTAAGCAAGGAAGTGACATTAAAACACAAGGCTCAGTCGGACAGAATTTCATCCAGCACTTAAAAACACAAAGTTATTACCTTTAACATAATAAGTTCCATTCTTACAATATCATCTTCACTACAAGCACCATCGGTGACATAAGCAAATTCCTGTATTTTAGGAGCGTAGATTTCCTTTAAAGGAAGGGAGGGAAAATGAAGATTAGTGTCTTACAGTTCTAAGAAATACTGAGAAGATACTGATAAATACTTTTCTGTCCATATTGGCATATTAACATTTCTTATGCTACAACAGTGACTTGAAACTTACAGAATGAGGAGATAGCAAAAAACAAGTAGGTTATATGTTATCTGTTGTAAGACACAATGGACTTATTGCAACTCTTTTAGCAGTCAGAACTCTTGCATTTATACATCTTTCTACTCAGGCATTCCAACTGATATGAAAACATGCACCATCCCAATTCTTGTGCAGGATACCACTGTGCTAGAAATGGCTGGCTGGTACAGGTTACATGCAGTGTCAGTGCTGATGTAGTCACAAAGTTTAAAAAATAAAAACAAACTGGAAGAAGATAAGAGAAGTCCCACAACCATCCACTGTAACTGGAAAAATCCATGGTGCAGACACAGTTAACAAGGAAATTTGCCAATCCAGTCATGCCAGTTGGGGCCAAGCATAGCTAAGTGTGTCAGTAAAAGAGCTTGCCAGCAAAATTCCCAAAACTCCTCCTCTACCAGCTGGCTCCATGGCCACTCTGTGGCCCCACACACTTCCTTAGGACAGGTAACTGCTTGTAGCACACAGCCTTGGCTTTGGGAACAACAGTGAGATCTGAAGGTTCCCAGTATAAAAACATATATCCCAAGAGTTCCTTTCAGCCTAGTCTACCATGCACTATACAAAAACATGCTGTTGGCTCACAGATGCAGCACACAATGTAACATATCAGCCTTGCTGCACTTTAAAACTCCACTAAATGGGTTCATAAGGATATCAGCCTGATGTACACACAGTTAAAAGACTTCAGCTTGGTTTTGTTCAAGTTCCACAATCATTCCTGAGATTGTTTGCTAAGTGCTGTATATTTGGGAAAAAAGACAAAACAAAACTGTTTTTATCATATTTGCACACCTTTAAAGTTTTAGTAGTGTCCTTCCCTGCTGTTGAGGAAAGGGAGGACAAAAACTACACTCCAAGAAACTGACATATGCACAGCTGAAGAAGACAGAAAAATTTCCCCTTCTGACCTTCAGTGTTGTACACACACCATCAAGTCCAAAAGATTCAGACAGAATAAATGTTACCACTGTCCTTTTAGTTACTCCAAATTCAATATCCTCCTCCCTGTAAAGAGAGCTTCTTACCTCAAGTTTGGAGGCAATGAATAACGAGGTAATTCCTATGAGCTGAAGCATGCTTTTGTTAATGTTCTTTTGTGTCAACATGAATCTGTCAAAAAAGTCTTGAGCTAGGTAGAAGGTTTCCCGGTGGAGGGCATACACCTCACACACCTACAATTGGGGAGAAAAAAAATAAATTCAGTTTTCTGTTATAAAACTGTGCACACACATTGGAGTATTCAAGTTTTAAAGCAAAATGCAAGATACACTATTTCTTCTTTTGCACACACAAACCGCCACATACCTAGGTATGTTAAGATGCAATGGTTAGTATGGGATTGAAAGAGGTTTCTCAGGCTCCCACCTAAACATGAATTGCCTATGATATACTAACATACTTTCAAAAAATACTTTTGCCAATTTAAAGAGCATTTTTCCTAAAAACGAGTAAAGCAGTTTTCCACTCAAAGAAGCCTTGTTGAGGGAAAAGAAACCAACAAAACAGCAACACATACACTAGAGTGATTAAGAATACTACGGGCTCAAACCTCAAGTTAAAATCAGTGAGGAAATCCTCCCTGTATTCCTAGCAGGTCTGTCCCAGGGCAGAACCACTAAGAAAATTATCATCTTTGGCTCTACAGCAAATAAGACTGAAAGCTGCTGCTGGAGAGGGCTCTGCTGGCAGGCCAGGAGCACTGCCTGCAGCCCCTCAGGCTTACTGACAGCCTCACTAAGCAGGAACAAAACTGCAAGAGCAGCCATCTGCTCCATCCCATTGCAGGTTTCCCTGGCACGGAGAACATTTAATACTCTCATTGTGTCAAAGTGTTTCAAATGCCAGTTGAACAAAAAGGGAAAGGAGACTGCCCGGGCCTGGAAATCCTTGGGGGAGCTCTACTTCCTCATTAGTCTCTAATTGTATCTGGGTGGGACTACCACAACTACAGCTTAGCTGCAACTCTGTATCCTTTCCACAACTAGAAAGCAGTTCGCTATCTATAAATTACTCAAAATCTACACGCAGTAAAGAACAAGAACAGAAAATAATATCCAAGAAATAGACTCCAAGTGCCTCATTATTTTACTTGGAAACAAAGTCAGAATAAAAATCTTACTACTACTATTTCCCAAAATAAGCTCAGTTGCAAATTAAAACCCCTCCTGACTACAAAAAAATTTAACTAGTTGGCAGAAATAGCACGGCCCATTCTTTAAGACCTGATAGAGTATGTGCCAATTGATGTGCTACTCTGACATTATAAACTACGTCTCCAAAGGACATTCAAAACCAGAACTGTACAGACCAGCCCCACCCATTAAAAATGGAACAGTTATTATAAAAGTGAATTTGTCCAAACATAACACTTGGTCATGGTAAACAGTGACTCACTTATGTTACAGAAGACTGCATTAGGAGCCACTGGAGAACTCTCAAAGTTGCTTGGATTTAAATCCACTGTGGCATATAGAACCACTGAGTTAGACAACAGCAAGGCATTGTTGATATTCTTGTTTGGAAATGATTTCCTAAGAGATCAAGACTTCAAAAAAAGCGCAACAAACCAATTCAATGGTGGTATGTAAATTACACTTTAGGGGAAATAGTGAAGCACACAACTGGAATAGTTTTCATATTCAGGCCATATTATTAACATTTAAAAAATAATCTTCCCTTTATCTTGAAATTTCCTGCCCTTAGCATTGAAATTTCCTGCTCTTAGCACTGACTGCTCCACCAAGACAGCAAGAGTGTCACTGCTTCCTTGGAGTACTTGATAAGGAATTGATAATCCTGCAAGGTCCCTTCTGCTGATGGGCAAAGATTGCATGAGGCAAGGACTGCTTTTGGCAGTGGTGATGGAATCTGCTCAATATACAGTTCTTGGAAACACATCCAAAACATAACTTCCCATTTACAACACTGATACTCCTTCACATAGGCTGCCAAGATTGAGAGCTTCCATTTTATTTGTCAACTGGAATAGTCTAAAGTAAACCAATCAGACCTAAATGTGGATATGATTTATTTGTAGTCCTTCCACATAGGGATCTGTTCATATCAGGAACCTTCAGCTGTCTGTCACTGATGCACTACTTTCTTCTGCTCTCTTCACATGATAGAATTAAAAATTCACTATGAAGTGACAAAACAGCATCAGGGGCTGGCTGACAACCACAAGCTCTTGACAGGAACAGGGTCAGGGTGATAACTCAAGTCCTCAATACAGATGTCTCATGGCTTAATACAGTCTAATGCATAAAGTTAAGAGTTTCATACCTGTTCTGTCTATAGCAATTTCAGTACAAGTGTCTCAAAATAATATTTCTATCCCTTGCAAGAAATAGTATGGTAAGAACAAGAGTCAAGTACTATTGCTCACTGTCCTGTGTGGAACATTCAGCACCTCCTGTCAGGAAAGGCCTGGCTGTAGCTCACTAAGGGAGTCACAAGCATTCACTGGTTTTGTTGCAAAACAGTTTTGCCACTTTTCATGACTGAACACATTGCTCTTAGATCTTTATGTCAAAGCTGTGCTTCTACCTGCCAACTTCACAGTCATGACATACGGCAAAGTAACTAATAGAACACACCTCTAAGAGCCAGTCTAAGAGTATGGATCTCATGTGAGGTTGCAAACTGGAATGTAGCGATGTGAAGTGTTTGCAATGAGCGTATCTGTTCTCCTTCATCAGGATGTTGAGCCATACATCTTTGGAGTTTCCCCAGCTACAGAATAAAGTTGCACAAAGCATTATTAGGTATATACACAATTCACAAAAGGAAAATAAAAACATTGTTTACAGACATTCAGAAACAAAACGAAAAATTCCGCATACTAGAAGATCCTGATGGTAATTGTCAAACTGCAGGTATACTTCGGACATTTTACAGCACCACAACAGCAGCCTGCCAAGATCATCAGCAAGTCCAGTTCTATAGAACAGACAAAACTTAACATGTGCCTACCAAAGCCGCACATGCAACCAGAATTTCGTATTTTGCCTAGCTGGGTAGCCATTTAGAGAGCAGGATAAAACCAAACCCTACTACATAAAAAAGACAACACACCAGCTCTCCAAGAAATATAAGACATACATGAAGTCATCCAGTTCAGTTTGAGAAAAATACTCACAGGTCACATTTTAAAATGTCTCGTCCATCCATCCCTTTATTTCCTAGCCTATTTCAAGACTCAGAAACAGGCTACTGAGAGGAAAACAGAATTCTGGTTTATTGCTAACTTTTAATTTAATACTACTCCAGTTTACTTTGGAAGTTGATGCCTATATCATCAATATCGCTTATTTGTAACTGTTACCATTAACTGATACGGACTTTTTCTTAGATTTACTGCTCATCTTGCAGGTACTAAGAGGGTCAGCATATTAACCAATGAAAGTATGATCACTTACTGAAATTTTTGGAGTTATATATTTATCTTTCCCCAAGCAGAAGCAGAGACACAGAGCTGATCACTAGTATTGCCTACAAATAGGTTTCATTCTGCTGCCATCACAAGTTAAAACCTGGAGAGATACTTTCCCGTTTAATGCACAAGCCTCCCAACTTAAGTATACAGGCACTAGGAAATCAATTATGATCTTCCTACAGCAGTTAGGAAAGCACAAAGAAGGCAGAAAAAGTAAATTATCCTCTTATTCAGCTAGTCAGAAAGGGTGGATCTCAGCTTTACCAGATGCCTATCAGCAACAAGATTAAACACCTTGCGTAGAATTTTGTATCTGAACAGGTCTTTGAGGCAAAATATCACCAGGCAGCATCTGATCGAGTTCTGGCCTGAACAAAAAAAACCCAAGAAAGAAATCTAGAAAGGTTCTCCTAAAATAATTCTTCACATTCTGCTTCTCTTCTTATTCACCTCAGCAGAAGTTTTCCCTCTTGCAGTAAGTTTATGGCCTCTTTCATTAAACCCCAGGGTGATACACACAGCAGGTGGTACCCATCTAACACACCTGAATGTCTAAGGAATTCTGACATTGAAAACTAGGATTTAGTTATCAAACCTATCCCTTTGCTGACAGGAAACTTTCTAGAACTGATTGCATCAGGCATACTGTACTGCATTAGAAAGCTACTTGTGCAGCAATATTGTAACAAGTTTAACTGAACATGATAAAGTCCTTTAAAAAAATTTTTCTTCCTATTTTTTGGTCACTCTGTTCTAATAGCACTGAAAGAAGTTTAACCATTATATGCCTCTTAACCACTTAGAGTCTTCACTGTTAAGTTATTAAAGGACAGCTCTGAAAGGTGAAAATTTTCTATCTGGTAAGATAATATACGATCGGGGAAAAAAAAAACCAACAAAAAACAACAACCAAAAACCAGAATTTTTGTTTTTTTGACATAAAATTTTTTGTGGGATGAGCAGACAAGCAGAGGTGTGTATTATACAAGCGTATACATGTTTTATTACAGTAGTTCAGCATATTTGATAAGACATCAACAACTGCTGCATCTGGTAAACTTACTTGAGTTCTGGCAAAGGTGAAGGATTTATGAAGAGGTTCCTGAACCTGTATTTTTTGAATCTTGAGAAGTCAGTGGTTACTGATTCTTTGTGAGGTGTTTCAATAATTATGCAAGGTGAGATGCCTCCTGTTATCGTGGGCGGCCAACAACTCTGCAAAACAAGAAAGGTACCTTTAAAATGCTGGTTTTACTGTAAGAAAGGCAAGAAGTAGATTACAGTAACAACAATATATGTAATACATGTTAGTCTTTTTGGATCGCAGCATCAGTTCAAGTACTGAAACCAATAACTGTCAATAAAAACTTTCATAGTCAAGATGGAACGTGTATAAACAGATTTGATGGATTTAGGGATTTAGCTTTGACAAAGACAACTACTTTTAGATTATGAACCCACAAGTAACCTGCTCATAGCTAGAGTTGCTCAGTGCAAAAGGCAAAAGATACTCATTGCTGCTAAAACACAAGACTTTAGGTTGCTAGTCCTATCTACTTATCTACTCAGAGGGGAAAGGAGAGGGTGGAGGTTCTACTGTCTCAGTGAAAATTGAGCTATTTGTTATCTTCCAGTTGAGTGCTCCAGAGAGGAGCCACCCATCTCAGCTCCAGAGCTAGATAGTTCACAGCTGCTGCTCAGCTCAGTGGGTATCTCTCAGCTTGTCAGTGCCAAATATGGGATGCAATGACTCAAAAGGAGAAGAGTGCAAAGGTATCCATGCAGAAAGCCTCAGAGAAGGAATTCTAGACTACTGTAGTTAACTACAACTTGTTTCACTAATGCTTGTTTGGCTGTACATAACAAATACAAGTAAGGAGGTATCAAATCCAAGGAGCACATGCAATGCTCTAATGGCTGACAGCCTTCAAAATGGCAACACATTCACAAAGAAAGGCAACAACAGCCCCTAAACACAGGAACTTTTCCTGCACAGCTGACTTGCAAAGTAAACTACATAGGATTCCCTTAGTATGTCTAAACCTATTTATAGCCAGACTTCAGCATCTTGAGAGTGATGTTACATATTACAGCAGAATTAACCTTAATGCACGCAGCCAAGAGGAAAGAGAGGTCCTACTTCTCCTTCTCCCCCGTGATCCTCACTGACTAAGTTCCACTCCATCCTTCTTTTGTCAGCTTAGATGTTTTTCAGCCCCTCTGCTGGATTGATTCAACACACTAACCTGGCAGAACATGAACTTATTTTGTAGTGCCAAATTCGCAAGCTGAACCTGCATACTGCATCATTCAAAGAGAACCAGAAATGGAGCAAGGCAGGGGATGGACTGTATGGCCAGCTACCAAGGAAGGAGACAGGGAAGCAGGATTTCCCCCTGTCAGCAAAGGTAAGCTGTGACACACAGTGTCATCCCAAGTACATATTTACAAAAATGACCTCACAATTTCACTTCACCTTAGCTGTTAGTCTCATTTACTTCATAAACAGAAAAACTGCACACAAGACTGTTTGCAAGAGAAACTTAAATTATTTTACTAACCAGCTTTAAAATAAACAACTGTAAAGCCCTTCACTTGTTTTAGGGGTAGCCTGTGATAACAAAATCAGATTCCTAAACTGATTTAAATAATCAAAAGAATTGTTAAATGAAAGTAAAGACAGCCTGCATGGTTATGAGTCTTAACTAAATGGCCGTGAAACCACACCTAAAGTTAAAACAAGTGCAGTGATCTTGTTTAGACTTGCCTCTAGGCCTTACCTGCTTTACATATGGAATCGTTCTGAAATATCTGGATTTATTCTTTTTTTGCACCTAACCTTACTCTGCAGTAGTTTTTACATTGAAGGATCCTTTATCTGCAACAAAGTCATATGTAAAGAAGGCAAAAACATCTAAAAAGATGCTAAGTTCCCATAGCCTTTAATAGCTGAAGATACAAAATTCCCCTATTCAGTACTTTCTGGTGTGGAATGCATGATTCACACCCACCAACATAAACCAGATGGAGTCCCTCACCTAGTTTGAACTGGTATTCAGAAGTGAGTTACCTTAATCTCATATTGATGTTTTTTAGCAATTTTCCCATCTTCTTTTTTCTTAATCTCCTGCTGAGAAGAGACACACATCAATACACTGGCAGTGACAAGTACATTCCCCCTCTAGAGATCAGGCAAACTCTCACTACCCCTTCCCCACTTTATAACTTGGCAGAATATCCCAACCACTTGCACTGGAGAACTTTCAGTGACATTAAATCTTCAAGTTGCCCAAATAGGTCACCTCTGCTGTTCTCCTTTTTCTGGTCTGGAGATATTCTAGTGCTTGCAGTTCTTCTGGAGACTCTTCTTGACAGGACAGTGGCTGCTGCTGTTTGGCTTGCAAACGGCTACTGCAAAGAACAAAAAGATATTAGACATTAGGAGAGCAGCAGTTGTTGGAGGAGTACAGACAATTTGGGTACCACACTAACAGCTTACCTGCGTCTAGACATCTTCTTTAGGTTATAAGATCTCTACCTGGACCAAAGGAATAAAGTAAATTCAGTTAGTGCATCTTCATCGGATTAGGACTAATTTCCCTTCACGAACTCATCACAAAAAGCAGCATGGTTTACACAGCTCAAACAGAAGGGCACAAGTGTTCTGCTGGCCTGTGGAATGCCCAAGCAGAGCATGACTGTGGTATGCAAGCACACACAGCTCCATGTCCTGCTGCAGGGTGCCCAGGTGTGCCAGTGGCTGGCTGAGGGTGTGGGGGAAGTTGTAAAGGGACATTTCCCACACAAGGGGATGTGGGGGGAGGCCTCGGGCTGTGTGACCCCTCCAGTCCCCCCCACTCCCCACTCCAGGTACCTACGCAGACACGCGTTTCGCCGGTGCTGCCGCTGCCCCCGGGTCGATGCCCCCACACCTGCCGGGCCGGCGGTGCCGCGAAGGGCCGGGCCAGGCGCCGCCCGCGCTCCCGCCGCGCCGGTTCCGCGCCAATTTCCAGCGGGCGGGGAGGCGGCGGCGGCCTCTGCCGGGTCAGGCTGGGCTGAGGCACCGCGGCCCTCCTTTGCCCTCCCGCCCGAGGGGCCCGATCCGCCTCCCACCCACTCCCCAGGGTGCCGAGGGGACGCCTGAGGGGCACGACCGCCGCCCCGCCTCCCGCGCTCCCGCCTGGCCGCGAGCGCGGCTCCCTCCAAAACCTGAGGGGAGGAAGGGGCTGCCGGGACGGCGCCTCGCATGCGGGACACCCTCAGCGGGACCCGCCGAGGCGGGGACGAGAGCTGTGAGGGCGTCCCCAGGGGCACCCC
>VWZG01005894.1:7693-55659 GCA_013396735.1 Grallaria varia | reverse complement strand
AAAAAACAGAAATGCAATTAGGAAGTCAAATCGGTGTCTATGGGCTGTCTATAGCAAGTTGGCACATTCCTCACATGATTTCTATTTTTGCCCTGAAAAGAGCTAATGCACTCTTTGCATGTGGTCTGGAACGAACCCCCGGCTCCTGTTTGCACTCTTTCAGAAACGTTACCTTTTTTTTTGTTTCCCTAAGAGAGGCTTAAAAATTAAAACCAAAGCAGACAAGCTTGAGAGTGAAGGTAAATGTTTTATGAGTCATAAATGTGTGTATAATATTAATTTCAGATAACTTCAGATGCTAGGATAAGAAAGGATTCTCAAATGAAATTTCTACTAAAAATCAGGTTTGTAGAATTGGTGTTTTGGGCCAAAATGGATTTTTCCCATGATGCAGACACTTGCCAAAAAAGCAGGGGTGGCAACTGTGGAATGGCTCTGTGTTGCCAAGAGGCTCTGAGCAGTGAGATGTTGCAAAGATGTTCAGACACTTCAAGAGGTACACAATGAAAACTACCTAGAACAGGATAAAATCCAGTTAGGTATGTAAGAGTCTGGTCTGTCTGCCTGTAAAGCTGTAAGAATAAATTTTCTTTCCTGTCATCTGCTAAAGTTAGTTAGCCAGGCATTTTTTTTCTGCCTTTTTGGTGAATGAAGGTAATTTTTCATTCACTTTATTTTACTACAGCATCAGAAACGCAGTTTTTTTGTAAGTCCTGGAAATACTCGTGTCTCTACAAACCGAGAATGTGGGTTTCTCAGATGAATTTTGGTGGTTCTCTCTGTTGAAGACCTGCATGTTCAAGGGAGAACAGGTTATGCTAGGTCAGCTTTTGCTCTTTAGTACCAAAACCATAATATGAACACCATGCATAATGGTGCATCCTCATCTAAACATGCATGAACCAACAAACTCTATAGGTATTCATATTTTAGAGAGGAAGTTTCTCAAAAAAGGAAACCTTTGCTGTAAATAGTCTATTTTAGTAGATCAAAACCTGACTTTAGTGCATTCTGGTTCTAGCAATAAGCATGCTCCTTGATTTGCCCCTGGGAGCAAGCATATTCATTGTGCTCATGACATGTAAAAATATACAAGAATAATACTTCTGAGCTTTCACATCCTTTCACAGTGTAATCAGAAGACCCAGGAGTAGATGTCTGAGCAATGATAGGAGTGCTGTGGAGTCATACGTTTCCCATGGAAATCATTTGTGACTTCCCGCTCTTTACTGCCCCACATCTTCAAAGCATAAAACCAGCTTGTATTCTGAGCAGAACAATTATTTGCTTTACATCAAAGTTTCATGTGGTTCTTAATTCAGACTAGATTTCAAAGGAGCACAGTTGATGGAGGTCTCTGTAACTCAGGCAGTGATGTGTTTTCCGCTCCTGGTACCCTTTCTATTGAGAGACCTCAGTATACTTTACAAACATTAATAATTCAGCTGCTTGCCAGAAAGAAAATATGGTTCATTGTTTCACAAGAAGATTTATTGCCGATTCCTTCTACTTTTTGAAGCATTGTAAAAGCAGTCGTCTCCATACCTGACCTGCTGTGTGACTGTAGTGTGGTTATGGTGTGATGTACCTCCAGGTGTTTCAGTCGAAGTACCTGGGTGGTCTGGTCCTACAGAGTCTAATTTTGCCTCTCAGGATCATGCCTTGCTTGCTGCCTGCATTGTTCCTGTGGGTCAGAGTTTTAACAAAACTGGCCTGCTGTCTTATGTTTAATGGATTAAACTGCTGTCTGAACAGGTTGTTTGCCATCACACTTACAATGCAACTAAAATACCTGGGAAATTAATTAAAAACAGAAGTTAGTTTACTCATATTATAAAAATATGTATTTTTACAGCAAGAGTTTAACAACAGAGACAACCATTGAATGTGGGTGACATAACCCCAGTTTTCAGAACTAAGTATAGATGATTTGTTTCATCCTCAAAATAAGAGTTCAGTGTTAACTAGTTAGAAACGTGGACAGTAATAGTGCAATATTTGTGCTGATGGGATCACAGAACAGCTCAAATCCTTGTCTGTGGTGGCTTGGTAAAAATTGTGTACAGTGTTTGTCACTGTGGCAATGGGACCCTCCTGTACTGTGGGACTCTCAGATCTGCCCCTGAAAATTGCTGGTTCTGCATATTATTTGCAGAAAGTCGGTCATGAATATTTTGCTTTTGAAATTCATTTGTGTAATCTGAGTGTTGCTTCTGTTTCCTGGAAGCATTAAAATGGCTTCAGTCCTGTAATGCTTTTACACTAAACTATAACATTTGAGCCCTTATGCCTGTAGTCCTTTCCTGAAGCTGTGTGCCCTCCTAGGGCAAGGGGCAACAGTAGCTGGTTTTCAGTATTCTACTGGCCTTTATTATAGCCCTTTATTAAAGGGCTCTTTAGACTTGATGTTTTTTAACTGGCGTTAGGTCCTCGTTATGTCCAAGAGCAAAACAAAGACAAAAATTGCTTTCTTTTCTACTTGAGTTCCTTGTGCTCAGGAGCTGAGGTAGCAGAAGCATTTTGCTTTCCAGGCTGCTGTTCCACCAGTGAGAGCAGAAGAGATGTCAGCTACTGCAGATAAATAGTTTTCTTCCTGCTCATGTGACTTCGATGGGCGAAGGCTCCTCTCGGAACAGGAACCCTCACTCCTCCGCCCTCAACTTCCATCTCAGGTAGAATCCCAGTCAGGAGCAACAATTAAACATTTCTTCTTAGTGTCTGCCTTCTTGCTACAAAGCTCTGCTAACTCTGCTGTTTCATGTTTTTACTTTAAACCTCCTTTTTCTTTTTTTTTCTACTTCGAGACGCTCAACTCTTCAGCAAGGTGAATTTCTTTCCAGGCTAGCCCAAGAGAGGAGTCTTGTAAAGAGAAACAAAAATGAAGTGTCTAAGGGGTCCAGTTTAAACGCTGTGCTTTTCATCTTATCTCTTCCTTGCCTTAGACATCTCTGCCTGCCTTCAGAGTGACTTGTTTGTTCAGACTGCCAGACTTGCTGGAGTCAAATCCAAGGGGAATAACATGAACTCCATTAACCCCGATGCATAGCCCAGTTCTCACGTGGTAACTCCTTAGTGGCTCTGTCTCTCTGAGCAATAATTTCCATAGTAAGGGACAGAGAACCTTGAAAATTTAAGGTGTTTCTAGCAACTACAGCCTTGTGGAAGTCATCATTCCCTTATTCTCCTTCAGCAATGGACAGGGTGAATTTGCATGTTCTGTCTTTCTTTTTTTTTAATTTTTTGTTGTTCTTTTTTTTAATCCCCTTCCTTTTCTCCTTCACAATGGATTTTCTGTCAGGATGGCTTTGTGGTGTGGCTGAGGGCAAGAGAGCTGCTTCCATGCCCAGCTGTGTGAAATACATGTTGTCTCATGAAGGGAGCCAGCTTTTGGGAACTAGAGGAAGGAAATACTTTTCCTGTTATGTATTAGCCCCAGAGAGTCTAAAGCTACTTTTGTGATTAATCCAACCAAGAGAAGTTTGTCAGTAGGAAGAGGTGTGTGTGTTGTTAATCTCTGAACATCTTTCTTCATCAGTATTCAAACATGGTATGAAATCCTTGGTACAGGCAAATTTCTTTTAGTAGAAAAAAAAATGGTTTATTTTTTTCTTTAGTCATGTAGTTGTCCATAGATCACAAATTGAAGATAAAAGCACTCAGTGACAGGCATACTTCATGCTTTCTTTATCTCAGATATTTTATAGAATTTTTTTTTTCCTAAAAATAGACTTTATTCAGAACAAAAGTTGCCCTTAGAGACAATTTAAAAGATGAGTTTGAAGGATGAGGCAAAGTGTGCTTTGTGGGGAGGAAATGATTAAGGATTGTTTCTAATTCTTGTTATGGCCCTTTATGTGGCCCTGGAAGTCTCGGTGGGAATATATTCCAGTGAAACTACAAAAAACATCCCTTACTTTATCTACTGGGTGGTTCATTCTTTAGCAAAATAATCAAAACAGAAAAGTGGGGTATGAAAACTTAATGGAAAAACTGGAAAAAAAACCCAACTAAACATGTTAAAGCCCGGAGAGGGGAGCACTAAAATGAGGACTCTGCATCGCTCAGTAGTTGTTTTGTTTTTTTGTGGTTAGTCTGACTGTCCTTCCCCTGCACAACTGAGGATTGCTAAGCATGAAAGATCCCCTTTTGTCAGCGGGCCAAGCCGCAGCTTATCTGCAGCGTCAGCTTTCTCCCCGCTTTAGGTCCTGCAGCAGGAGAGAAGTGCTGAGACTTGTGACTGGTTCAATGACCAGGAGTTATGGTCAAGGAATAGAAATGACCCTCGAGTCATATGATCTGGGCATATGGAGAGTATGTTCTTGGGATTAAAGCAAAGTTTGGCATGGTTTGGTTTACTAAAAGACAAATTATTTCACATGGCAAAATATGAATTTAAAAACCACGTGTGAGAAATTAAAAGCAAGAAAAGATTAAACTAGACTCTAAACTCCTTTTGTATACTGTCCACAGCAATATTATTTATTGGCACATGTGAGATCAGCATTCTCAGTAGCATAAGTAATTGTGGATCATGATCTTAGCTTTAGTCTTTGAATATATGGCCTCAGAACTGTCTAATTCCAAATGGTGATATGAATCTGGCACTATTGGTATATTTTCTGATTTTGTGATTATAAATTGGGATTGTTTTGGTTTCTCCAGAAGTGAAAGCAAAATACCTAAATATTTAAACGTTGTCAATGTACTTGGAAGCATTGCTGCTCATTTGAGCACTGGTGCCTCCAACTGAGTATGCAGTAAGAAGCCTTTGTCACCCAGTCCAAGATTTCCTTAATCCTTTACATAAATACAGGACATATTTTTTCTCATATTTCTTAAAAGGCTGTAAGTTTAAAAGCTTTTCAACCATATGATACACAGAGCACATTTGTCAGCAGGATCCTAAACTTTTCTAACAGAGAACCCTTAAACTGTACAGTAATGCTGATGGTTTCCCAAATGATCCCAAGAAAAGAGCCTTTAGTAAGTCCCTGACACAAGCTGAGGCTTTTCAAAGAGGGTGGTTGGGTTTTTTTCAATTGTTCACAATGACATGATTCCTAAAATTCTCGACTGCTGAAATATTGCCTGGTGACATCTTGTACAAGCTTCTGTAAGGATGCAGAAAGTCAATACCAAGTTACATGTGATTTCAGTGCCATGGAGTGAGGGTCCTTATCCTTCTGATGCCAGCGTCCCTTTTGGGTTTGTGGATGCATGATGTAATTTCTCTCTTAGAATTTAGTGATTTGGGCTTCCCACTGCCTTTGCAAGCCTTAGCTCCTTGTCAGGAGCCCCTGCAGCAGATAACAGCTCCTGCTGAGTTTGTTAGATAATGAGTGTGCTGATCACCAAATAGGAGACAGTGCAGCCCGACAACACCAGGTAATCTATACCTATCATGACTCTGAGAATGGGTTCTACATGTTTCCACACCAGGATTCATTCCATGTGCATACAGATAGAGAAGTGTATTTATCATGGAAAATGTGAAAAAGCATCTATAGATATCCACTGGTATTCTGAAGCTGTAAATTCTTTTCAGCCATGCAACCTTGGTAAATATGAAGTACAAATATAATTACGTGCCTGATTACCTCGAATTGTTGTTATGCACTACAAGGATGAACCAAGGAAGATCATGTCATTGTTTGTTCAGGTGAGGCTTTTGCTTAGCAGAAGGGCACTATCTGCCCAGCTTCTCCATCCGATTGACCTCACGGGCTTCAGCGGGCTTGTTTGTAGCCTTAAATGTGGCTGTATGCACAAGCAGCTGAACTGCTGTGCAAGTAAGTTTTGTTTTGGTAGGTCTAGGAGCTCAGGTCTTTGGGGAAATAGACTGTCATCAAATTTTATAGACCAGTAGCATGTGCTTTGGAACATTCCAGAGTCTTTTGGAACCTCTTCAAGTTATGTGGTGCTGGAAAACCAGAGCCAGTGGTGCTTAACTTCTGTCTCCACTCCTGTCTTCATTCCCCGCTCTCTGAAGGGCTCTGGAAGTATTTGATTTTTCTAAGTGTGTATGTAAGTAATTCCTAATGCATCTGAATTGTCCCAGGAAGTTGAATTAGACTAACTCTGTGCTTGAACTCAAATGGAAGGACTGGGTCTTTTGTTTGTAACTTTAGTGCTATAAAAGTTCTGAATAGAGAAAGAGAAAAATTTTGATTTTTTTTGGATTGGTAAAAATCAACAGACTAGAACTGCATCTAGTGTGCAGGAACAAGTTAAAATGTCTGGCAAAATGAAGTTTCTCTGACTAGGTTTTGGTTAATTAGCAGCATCCCTTGGTTTGCTGCTCTGCCCTCCCTGCACATACAGCTTTACATGGCTACAGTCAGGGCTTGGTTTGGGGGAATTACTTGTTTTGTGGACTAAACTACCATCATTGCAAGCTGAGTTTGATTAGAATTGCTTTCTTTTTATCCTTTTAAATAATACTATCTCCTCCAGAGTTTTAGAAGAATTGAACGAAGTTAATAATGCATGTTCTGTGTATATCACCTGGTTCTGATTACCTACTTTATTTTCTAAATACCAGTGGAACTTATTCAGCAAATAAGTGTGCAGTCCAGAAATGTGGTGTTAATTAATGAGGAACATGTTTTGCACTTGCCTGCCATATAACTCGGTGGTTTCTGGGCCCGTTGGTGCATTGCAGAGTTCCTTGGTTTCTCTGGTTAGCATCCAGCTGGGAGTTGATAGTGTTCAAACTACAGAGAAGGCAAAATACTGAAGGAAATAGATTCTTTGCTAGGGAACAACGCCCTGTATTGTATTTATAGAGTGCTCAAAGGATCATTTTACACTAATCATGATTTCCATAGAAAAAAAATCAGAAATAAGTGCCTCAACTATTACAGGAATATAAATTAATTACAGGCATGAAATTCAAGTTAAATAAATAGATGAGAGTTTTCTAATAACTTCTTCTGGCTAAGATGTTTAGAAAAGTAGATGAATCAAAGACCAAAAATACCACTGACACGTCAAATTTCTTTGACAATGTACCATGCATGTCTGAAATGTGTTCGTCCTATTCACCTTCTCATTTTCTCCAGTTGAGCACAGCCACGGTGAGTTTCCTTCCCAACCACTCTGGGGGCTCCAAACAGTGTCTGCAGAGCTTCCCTAAGCTCTCCGGGTGGGACATGTCATGTGTCTCCAAAGAGAATATGATGTAAATGCCACCGTCTGCTCATGGGTCTGTTGGATGTGTCAGTAGGTCTGCAGGAGGGGCAGTACCAGAACGAGCCACAGACCCACCTGCCAGGTTACTGCTCCAATGTTACCCCTCTCTTTTCTCTTGAAAGGGCAGAAGTGTAACAGAACTGTGTCCTTGGGAAACTTGAGGCTGGAGGAACATTTATGGTCAGGAAAACCTTTCAGAGTATTTAACTCACTCTTATTCTTCCATTTCTATCCATATTGCACAAGTGTGGTGAGCCTTCTGCCCCTTGTTTCCAGACACTGTTGTAGCAAAAGGTTACATACATAATTAAATTAGTTAAATTCTAATAGTCTACAAATATTTGAAGGATGCTATGAACTTTACAAACTATTTTTGAGGTTACTCATTTCTTCAATCAATTAATGTTTGTCTAAATGCAAACACAGCTGTTTTGTGTGGTTGTTTGGTTTTTACCCTGCTGGTGAGGGACTCACAAAGTGAGCAAATGAAATGCTGTGGGTTGACAAACTTGGTTTCTTCAAAGCCCATAATCTCAAATGACAAATATCCTTGCTCTCCAAATTGGGTGGATGGGAAATTGGCTTGTGTTTCGCTTGGGTTTTTTTCCCCCTGATGTTGTTGTCTTTCAGTTTGAATCCCCAAAGCCATCACATTCATAGAACTGAGCTTCGTGTAATGGCTTTTAGGGTGGATTTTGTCTCCATCAGTGCGACAGCAAAATAAACAAATACGTTTGTAGTGTCACCTTTGTGCGGTATCTGGAATATACGTTTGGCCTTAGAGGGCCAGGTATAAACACCCAATAGGTTTGCTTTGCACTCCCCTCTCTGCCTGTGCCAGCGACCCCACAGGATCCCCTTTAGCCCTGGGGCACATCTGGGCTGTGTTTAAACAGCCACCCCCTGAAGTGCAGGACAGGCTTCACCTGGGCAAAAGAAGCAAAGGTAGGACATATCCCTCAAAAAACTTGGGCCCCCCTGATCTGCAAGATGCACTGTTTCATTATTGCTTTACAGAAAATACCCACTTCTTTTGAACTCTCCTACAGGACACTTCAGCATTTCCCAATTCTTCATTCTCCCAAAGTTTTCCAATATTCTAGTTTTTCTTCTTTTAAACTGCTATTTGCTGCATTTACTCTAACTTTTTCTTTATGAACATGAAAACTTAACCTTTTTATTGGTGTGAGCAAGCAGTAAATACAAGATTAGCAAACTTGCACAATGGGTTGGTTCACATTTCTTTCTTTGCACTGTGATCTCATTAACGAATAGTCAAATTGAATTTGGAAAATGAACATAGCATAAAAAAAGCTGCTCTGTACATGTCAGATTCTACTTAACAAATAATTAATGTTGATTGGGTCTAAGAAAAAGGTGGACTTTTCAATTTATCATTTTAAATTGAATGTTTGCTATGGAATTCCTTATTCTTCTAATTTCTTGAGAAATAACAACACCTGAAGATTCCGAGATCATTTCCATGGAACCCTGCTGATTTCATTCTTAATAAATTCTATAGATCTGAGCCTACAGTTGTTATGAAACTTGAAAGAAAATGACAATTAAACTGATTATTCCAGTAAAATGTTAGGAAAATTAACCTAATCCCTATTGTTAAATAGACAGATTTTTTTTTTCCTGTGGAGAAAAAAGTTAGAACAAACGACTCATTAAAAGTTTTAGTTTTCTGAGTTCTGTCAAGCTGTCCATATTTTAAACTTAATTTAGATCAGAGCCACATTTGCATTAGCCTAGATGTGGTTTCTTGGTAACTCTTGAATCCCTTTAGAAAAGCATGTCAAAAACAGCCACGTGGTTTAGATGCCTTAATGAAAGCAGCCTCCTTGTACAGCTCAGGTCTGTGTTCTTGTGAGGAATCTCTAGCACATTAAACTGAGCACAATGGCTTGTTCCACATTTTGAGATGGATATCAACACCAAGTCGCTGTGAGCCCTTCACTTCTCTTGCATTTTGTTTGATCAGCAAGTACTTGTGAGTGGGAAAAGTGTTCGTGCTTGGAAAACAAGAAGAGTTCCCTATTCCTGCCAGGGCTCTGCCAGAGCCAACTGCACCTCCATTCTGAGCACCACAGACATGATGCCCAGAGCCTGCCTGTGTGTGGAGATTCAATCAGAAACAGAACCCAACAGTTTCCAGATGCCATCCATATTTTCCTTTGGAGACCCTTTACATCTCTGTAAAGCTTTAATTTTTGTTTTGATTTTTTTTTTTTTAGGAGATCCTTGTTTGCTTTAATTTTTCTTCCTGTGATTATCGATTAGAGGGCTATGGAACTGACAGTTATCACCTGCAGATTTACTGAAGTCTTATAAATTTCTTCTGTAGGAGTTCTCTTTAGCATTTGCTCTGTGGTTACTTTCATCTGTTATGATCTCTGTGGTTTTAATTGTCATCTTATTAGTTTGCTCCAAATTCACAGAACTTAGAGCCGTAAACCAATAGAAATTTTTCTTAAAAAAAACTCCGCCAAAATCAGAGTAATTGTTGCCCAGTGTCAAACCTAATGTGTTATATAGTGTTGCTTTCTATTGTGTGATCCGCTGTGTTGCACTCATGAAGTTTTGGTTGAGCATCTTTATAGTGATCTGAATAACTCTAATAATGAAAGGTTAGTAGGCTTTCAAGTGCAATTGATGTATCTGCAGGAAGCCTCCTTTCTGCTTTTTCCCAATTATTCTTATTCAGAAACTATGCCCTGGACTGAAGTTGTTAGATTTCTTTTTGTTGAGTATGTTTTCCACAGGTCAGTGGGGTCCTGATGTGAGACTTTCATCCCTGTGCATTTGTGCACGCTCTCCTGGATCCCTTTCCATCCCTGCTCCTGCCAGTGGCCCAGTGCACGAGTGCAGGGGAAGGGCAGGGCAGCTGCTGCTCCCACTTGGCATGGAGGGAGTTACACAAAAGGAGAGAATTGATTTCTAGGTTGGTTTCCATGAGAAAAATTAAACTCCCTGCAATTTCTCTGTGTGTGTCTCCCTTGTCCCCGCCCTCCCCTTCCAAATAACTTTTGAACCCTTTGGCCAGTTGTGGTCCTGTTGGATCAGGAGATCTCACTGCAGGAAGTTTATTGAGATGAACAGTTGGTATGAGGAGAGAGTCACCATGAACATCCTGCTGAAGAGGAGCTTGTGGCTTGGCACCAGGGAATTCATATGGAAAAGAGACATAAAATGCTCCAGGTAGATGAAAAGCAGCCATTGGAGATCAAGCAAAAGCCAAAGCCACAAAATTATGGGCAAACTAGCAACACTGTGCTGTGCATAGAACTTCTTGATTTTCTTTTTCCTAAAGCTTTAAGGAAAGTTTCTCTTTTATTTGTCTGTTCCCCTTTGCTGTTCTCTGCTTGATGACTCTACTCTTGCAACCTGAGCAGGTGCCTGTGAGTCTCTGCGGATTCTTTCTTTCCTGAGTAACAAAAAGCTAAGCATGCTTAAAATTTATTTCTCTGGATGTAGGATTTCCATATTATACATCATACAGTTGTATTCAGTCTGAGAAACTGCTTGAGAACTTCTGAATATTTTTTAAATTGTAAATAGGAAGCTTTTTGACATGTCTGTGTTTGAATTGGTACCCATATCTAAGTTGAGTTCTCAAGCATGGTTGTGTTATATCTATCTGTATCTATCTATCTATCTAATCTAATCTATCTCATATATATATATATATCTTTGCAGCATTTCTCTGAGAGCTACTGAATTGTTTCGCCTAAACTGTGTAAGCCACTTATTTATTACTGAGCTAAGAAGGGCAGCAGGAAATCTCCACTGCTTGTATATCCCGGCCCAACTTTAATTGTTTTGTAAGTAGTTCTACTTACATGGCATTATTGAAAGTTGGAATGTTTTTGGAAAGTTCTTTGCTGGGTAAATGGAAACCTGTTATTTATGGCTTCCAGGTGATTTGTGCTTATGCGCATTCAGGGTGGTTTTCTGGCTTAATCTAAACCAGTTGATTTAGAAGTGGGTTTTTATTTTGCAAGTGATGTGAATTTTTCTTTCCATTTAATCCTTGAGATCAGCTGGTGGGTTTCATAGGAAAGGAAAGATAAACTGTCACAGTATCCTGAGCCTACTCACAGAATATGCAGTCCAGAAATAACATACTGTATGGCCTGATGGAGCAAGCACTAAGAAATGTTCCTTTCCTGGCCTATGTGGTAGTTCTCAGAAATCCAGCTTTCATTTGCACTATGCCAAGTGAAAAAGGGCTCTTTTCATGTAGGGGATATTTCAGGGTTTAAATAATCTCTTTCTACTAAGAGCACATACACTGCTTTTTACTGTTTATATCTTTGGTACTTTTCCTTCTATGAGTTTGAAGTGATGTGGGAAATGGAGCAATGTGCAGCTCACAGGAAAAATGAAGAGGCTAAAGGGAAGCACTTTGGGACTTGCACTTCATTGTCTTTGCAGCCGTGATGGCAACAGTGTGTGTGCTCCTGGTGGGTCTCAGGACACACAAGGTGGCAACCCCGCTCTGGCCCTTCTTCTGAGGCAGGTCTTCAATTGCTTTAGCTGCCTTTCATACTGAAAACTCATCTTTACATAATTTTAATGAATGATGTGAACTTCTTGCTACATTAAGCTTAATTTTCAAAGTAGAAGGCTGTGAAAGATCCCCCCTGCTTTCCCTGTATTTCCTCCTTAGAAGAGCTAGGACTGAAATTAAGAGAGGAGCAGGGCTCAGGGAAGCTCAGAGCACAGAGCAAACTTAACCAGGACAAAACCTTTGTGTCTGACTTTGGTGAAAATTATGTATTGCCTTTGAGTAGCAAATTTTACAAGAGTGTCAAGTTCCTTTTTCTTTATTATTTGTAAAGTCAGTGACTAAAAATGAGAGAGATGACATCTCAGATAATGTAGAATTTGTTTGTTTGTTGGCTTCTTTTACTGGTTTGAGGAAGAAATGAAAACTCCTTTGGTCACTAAAGGAAATCAAATAGCCAAGATCCTTGAAGCTTTGATCACAGTCTCAAATCTAAAAATATAATAAACTAAGTAGCACTGCAAACAAACATAGTTGAGGTGTCAGTAACAGAAACTGATAACCAGCTTTATGGATGATATAATTTAAATTCTGTGCTATTTAAAAATAAATGAGTTAGCAGTATAAGAAAGCAGTTTTGAAAAATTGGCAGAAAAGTCTTGCTTTTCCAGGCACTACCTTCTAGCTATTCCTTTGGTCGTGCTCTCATGAAGGAATCAGGCAAGTTTCTGTTCTTGAATGTTCTTGAATGATAAGGCTAATACTTAGCTACACAGCTGCATCTGCAAAGGTCAACAGAGGACAAAGGTCATGGCTCCAACAATGATACTTCATTACATGTTAAAAACCTCATAATTCTTTAACTGATTTCATTTTAGAAGCTAGGAGAATATTCCCCCTCAACAGTTTAATGCTGTGCTAGTATCAGTCTAAAAGTATTTTCTTTAAACTGCTGGCCACTGCTCTGTTTGAAATTTGTTTCTTTGCCTCTTAGTTTGGGAGAGGAGGAAGAAGAGGGTGTGAGGGGAAACCAGGGGTTGCTGCATGGGAGCTGAGTTGCCTCCAGTATCACATGGGACAAACAGCTCCTGGGAATGCCCTCGGTGTGGTTGTGGCTCCCCTGGTACAAGGGACAGGCTCTGTGACAACAGGCCTTTGGCTGTGTAACATTAAAACCTCATCTCCTGAGCATACAAAAACCTCTTGAAGAGATCCTTCCCTGTTCTTGGTGGAACTGTGGTTCTGTGAACATCTCACATGTATTATCTGGTTTCGTTGTAAGCAGATTTTTCCCCCAGCCAGTTCCCGCAGAGGCAATGACAGCTTGTATTGGCACAGGAGATGCAGAAACAGGCAGCAGATGGCAGCTGGAAGGTGGGAATGCTTCTTTCCATGGTGGCCACTTATGTGTTCAAAGCATTTGAGAAACCCACAACCTCGGGATCTGCTGATATGCAGGTTCCAGAGCTGTGTGGTAACTTCCTTACAGCCCCCATTACAGTGTTTGCCTAAAGGTACCAACAATATTAACAGTAAGTTCTTTATAAGTACCTTGGGCTACATTCACTTTTCAAACCACACAAATAACTCAGAACACTGTTTAAAGCAGTATTTTAAGATTTAGTACTTCACCTTGTTGTTGGCTGCGTGCCTTTGTGACCCGGGACTACAAAGTCAAAGGGTGCTTTGTCAGTGATTTCTGAACAGCAGGAATTTCATCCTGAGTTGGCTTTGCAGTAACTCAAGTTTCATTCATGATTTCTGCCATCTGATAATGATTTCGTCTTGTGAAGATACTCTGTTGTGACCAATCCTCCCCTTTATGTGCTCTTAGTGAAGTAGTTAAAATGCAGAGCTGTTCAGAGCATAATTTAAACGTCTTTTGCAACCTTAGAGGTGAGTGACCCTGCTGCCCTGGCTAAATTCCAGTTTACATCATTACAATCTACTCCTTAACTCGGCCAAAAAAATGCTGTGCAGAGGCCACAACTAATGCCTGCACTGCTCAGTCTGGAGGGGGGTATCCATAGGAAATGGTGCCTGCAGAGGTTCTGCAGCCGAGCTTGCTGCTCATTGTTAGATGAGCTATGAATTGCTGCCTTTGCTTCTGCCAACACCAAAAAGACTCAAATATTAAAGGCAATAAACAAGGAGTACAAGCCAGAACAGAGAAAGAACAGGCTTTAGGACTATCCAGAAATGGATCGAGTGACCCTGATAAGTTTTTTCCCTTGAAATTATAAATGAGTCAGAAGAGTATTTGACCTGTAAGCAATTAGCTCAAAGAAGGGCTGGAGGATAATTCTGGTGTTGCCAAGGGCCCACAGAAAAGCAAAAGTGGAAAGGTGAAGAGATGACTTTTTTATTTATTTGAAGGAAATAGAGTAGCATGCTTTCATTTTTTCCCTAAAGATTGTTATCAAAGAATGGAATAGAAATTTTGAAGGAAAGAAAGATTACTTTTATTAGGAAAAACTATCTGTTAGAATAGGTAAGCCTTGAACAGATTACACAGACTACAGAATGGCTTTAATCAGAGGTTTTCAAAATCAGAGAAATATCTGTCAAGAATAAATATACCTGAGTTACTCTGCTTTGGGGCAGGAGGGTGGACTAGAAGGTCTGTTGAAGTATCTCAGAGTTGTATCTGAAGCCGTTGTTTTCCTCTGCCCTATTCTCTGCTGATTCTAATTCTGGCTGTTAGCACATGCTTTTAGGAAGCTCAGTGCACACTGGGATGTGGCAGATTGAGATATCTAAAGGAGCCTCTCCAGGGCTAGACAGCCAAATGATTGTTAGGCTGAAATACAAAGATCTGGGTGATCTAAAACGCTGCACAATTTACTGTTCTTGAACAAAGCATCTGCTGTTCAGTAAGCCCAGCCTTCAGTGTAGCTTTGCTGCCAAGCCTGCCCACCAAAGACAGTGTTTTAGAGCTGCTGTTAACTAATAACCAGCCCAGGCCACAACACATCAGTGCACAGCAGTGATTTTCAGTCTCTGTGGGACTGGGACAATTGGTTAAAACTACTGCTCATCTCTCTCGTGCATGTAGAACAGCACCTGAGCAGTGCCCCAGGGAAGCAGATCCCAGTCAAAGCCCATTGCCATGATGTCATCCGTAAAGCCTTGCCTATCTGTTTATTTTTACAATGTTTTCCATTGCTGCCGAGGTTTCAGGCCTTCAGTGGGTTATCTGACCCACTTGTCTGAGTGGGAAATTTGGGAAGTAAACAAGCGCCGTTCTATGCACCTGCCACCCCTGTGGTCTGTCCCTCAGCCCCAATAAAGCTGTGACTGCTGCTGGGAAAACTGCAGTCCTGCAGTGATGCACGAGGCTCCCACAGGTACTGAACACTGACCTCTGCGTGTGCAGAGCTATTTCATTACCTCTTGTATTTATCCTGTAGCTGGAAATCGTGAGATTAAGTTAAATCTCCTTCTCTGTGATCTTTTGTATCCAATCTTTCTGATAAATAACAAAATCCTTAGATTTTATTAGCCTTCAGAAGGTAGAAGCAGAAGCCAAGAAGACAAATTAAGTTTTGACTTAGGGCATCATAGTAAATATGGAGACCTTTCATGGGCACTGGGATACATGAGATTTAAAAAAAAATAAAAAATTATATATTGAGGAACAGCAGAAAACTATTTTAAAAATAAAATGTTCCCAAGCAGGCACAGATGGATGAATACCAGCATTCCCTCTGTATTCTTCACTGTAATTGCAGCATCATTCCAAAGCCATTTTTGAAAGGGTTGGTCAGAATGTGCCTCCTAAATGTAGTAAAACTGTAACCAGAAATGTATTTCCTGCTCAAGCAGAAAAAACATACACACAAAACTACAAAGTGAGAACTCTTTGTTATTCCAGTAGGTTCAATCTACTGTGCAAGGCAAAACAAAGTTAGTAAAGACAAAAGGTTAAGTTTAAAAGCTGTATCTTGATGAAGATTCCTAACACAATGTGCTACTGCCTTAGCATAAAACTGAATTGTACCTTCAGACGCAGAATTGCATCTAAATTCTCTCCTGTTAATACCAGGTTAGCTTGCAGGAAAGCACTTGACTTTCACAAGAACATATTAAGTTTAAAAACTCGCATGAACAGACACTGATTTCCTCCTTGCATCTAAAGCCACACCGAAGTGTTGCTGACACAGTAACACAACACCCGCCTGAATGCAGCCAGTGCAGAGACAGCTCTCTGCTCAGCTCCCACTTGGTTTCCACAGAGCTGAAGTCTGATGTTATTTAAGAAAAAAGACAAAAACCTTTCAGTGTGCTTTTTCTAGTGTAAATGCATGTTTTGACGGGGGGAAAAAAAATCTGTTTACTAATCTTTTTCTTACCCTGTACTTTCTATTTCTTAACATCTCTTGAGTTTACAAATCCTGTCATTTGCCAGTTACAGTCTTAACACGTTTTCTCTATTTATTCTGTTGAAACTCTTCATTTGGGGAAAAAAATCCATCGAGTCCAAGGTTCTGAAAAGGCTGTATCAGTTTCAGATCTGCAGATAAGGATGAAAATAAGAATTGCATAATATTTGGGCAGCTGTGACTTTTTGCTTCAGCTACTTCTACCAGAAGGTTATCTAAACAGCTGTTATAAAAAGGGAGAAAAAGCAGAAAACTGGCTGTAGTTGTGACAGGGTTAGTGTGTTTTCCTTTTCCTCTCCCTGTGGGATATAAATAAAAGATATGTGGACTTCCAGGCAAACCAATTTGAAAAACTTTTATAGGTTTTAAAATGTTTTCTGTTGTACCAAGGCGCAAACAAAAAAAGCAAAATGATTACTATTTAAAGCTTTCCTTAAAATTCCCAGTAATATTAGTTCTATGTTGGTAATCTGTGACAGAAGAAAATGTGCCTTACAGCTGTAAATAATAAATAGTCTGAAGAACTACAGTACCTAACATAACTGAATGAGAAGCTGCAGAAGCCCTTTGCTGCCAAGTGACTAAGTTAACCCAGGCTCATTTAGTCTGAAGCTGCAGCAACTAATTATTTTTCATGTTATTGTCTGATTAGAAGGAAATACAGAGTGTGCAATGCACTAACATTGTGCAGTTCAAGTTGCATGGCACATGTTCCAAGTAAGGCTCTGTACACAAAATAAGGTCTTTGGAGTGTGCTTATATTCCCCACATTCGTATTTTGTCACCCACGATTGTAAACTTCCAGAGTAAAAGAGCACTTTTCTGTAATAATGAGTTTTAAACTAATTTTTGACATTGATTCAGCCAGCACTCAGACCCACTGACAGATTTAAGTCCTTTTCAGTGCAACTGTCTCTGAGCCAGTGTTTCACTCTTCCCAGGGATTAAGACTTGCCCCACACCCTCACCATGGCAGCCCCAACATACAAAGTACAGAGGTGAAGTCACTGCTGTGACACGTTCTAGGTAGTGCTACAACATTCATCTCTGACCTGCTTTACACAGAGCTGGATGATTGACTTCCAGCACTGCTTACTAGAAGCAAACATTTGCGTTAAAAGGTGAGAAGTCAACCTTCCAGCAAAATCCTTCCGAGGTTCCTTCCTTGATGCGTAAGGATAAATTTCAATGTTTTCTATACGTGGATGGAAGGGACAGATTTTGCCTGTTGTAGGATATGTCCCCCCAAAACAAAGTAAAAAGTGTTGCCACTAATTGCCTTCCAATATACTAAGAAAGGAGAGGGAGGAAAGGTTTCTAAGACAGAAGTGGGGAGAACATCCATTTTGCTGACGAGCAATTTGTTCCTGTTTCTGACAGTTTCCGCAAAATATTGTTTTCTCAGAGCTTTTAGTGACCGTGCCATTTCCATCTGCTTGTCTTCATACTGCAACACCACAGGACACTATTCACTTTTTTATTCATTTTCAACTATACTCTGATATGTACAGTTAAGTGATATACAGGAACTGTAGCTGATGCATGAGAGGCCTAAGAGGGCTGTCAAGTTAACAGGTACATCTCCTTCTACCTGGTGCAGTGGTCTTGGTATTTGGAAAGGTTTCATTGTGCTCTGATACACAGAAGGACCCCCTGCCTAAGAATCTCCACACTCTGTGAACATCAGCAAACATTAATATCTGTACTCCTAAATCAGGCATATAAAACCATTTGTCATCTGTCTCAACACCTGGAGAGGAACTGCTGGGGAAGACTCTTGTTACTTACCTCTGTACAGCCCCTGATTTGAGCAGTTCTAACTGAAGGTGTTTGCTGCTGTTGCTTTGGCAGCAGCTGCCCAGCCTCAGGGATTTTCAGCAGCTGAGCTGTCACTTTGGTAACTGATCACAAGGTAATGAACTCAGTTTGGCTGTTAGCCTTTTAAATATACTTACAAGGGAAAAAAAAAAAAAATAAAGCCCCCAAATCAGGTTAAACGTTTTCTAAGGTCACACAGAATCAGTAATAAGATAGGAGCAGAATCAGCTTTTCAAGACTTTAATCCCTCTCCACAGTTCTCCTTTCCTTTGGAAAGAGAGGTTGCTAAAATTTATGGCCCAAGAACCTGAAAGATTTTTTAAAAGAATATTTAATACACAAAGCTTCAGCTTGCAGTATAAAAAACAATAGCTGTCTGTTTAGAAGGCTGATATCCAACTGTAGTCCATTTTTCTTATTTTTCGTAGCTCTTTTTCCTGGGATTTAGACAGTTTACATGTCATCTCTCCTAATAATTCCATATGGCTTGTATCTTCTTGCTCCATTTCTGTAACATCTCTTTCCTCATCTGAATCATCTTCTGTCTTTTCACTTTCCATTTCTACTTCATCAGCAACTTCGTCAGCACTGAAAGATGATTGGAAACAACTTAATGGGCATTTTCATATACTGTAGTATAACAATTATAGAAGAGAGGTAAGTTATCATGCAATTAATTAAGTAAACATTAGAATCTCTTTCCTTTTTTTCATATCAGGCTACTTAAAAATTACTACACTTCTCTTGCCATCTCAATTTCAAGCAATTTTTCCAACAGCTGTCCTCTGTTTTAAGGAAACTTCAAGTATTTTTTCCTCCAAATACAACACACAATTGCAGAACAGGCACATCAGCTTTATGCAAAAAATTACAGTATCACAGTCCTCTGGGATTAGAAACATTGGATACACTGGTAGGTGAGACAATATTCAGGAAAGCCGTTGGTCTCTTTGAATCAGAAAAAGGCCACTTGGTCCTTAAAGCTGCTACAATACTTAGTGTGTTACTAGGAAAGAAAAAAAGTTTGCTTGGTTGGAGTTTTTTTTAAATCCAGGGAGGTGCTTAAAGTGGCTGCTCCCTTCTGACTTCTTGAGTTAAGTCTGTGCTCAAATAGAAAGCACAGTTCCAAAAAATTACAGAACAGTTACAGTTACCACTTACAATGCAGTAATTAATAATATTAATTCAAATGTCTGCTGTATAAATATTCTGGACCTCATCAGGAGTGAACTGCATGGCAGAACAGTGCTGGTCTCCTAAAAATAATCTGTTCTAATACAAACTGTTTATCACTCAAAATGTAAATTGAGAAGCATACAATAATATCATGTTGTCAAGGAAAATGAAAGCATTTAACATTAATAATATACACACTGTATATTATATACACTTTACAGTGGTATCTTCTGGTCAATCATGCAGACCCCAATTTTACAGCCCTCACGTGCACCTTTAAATGCACAATCACACTAATCACCACTGCCAAAGGACAGGCTGGCCATGTGCAAATATTCACATGAGTCACCGAACTCTCAAATTCTTCACCACTGAAGCGACACACACGTTTCCATGTATTAGATTCCCACCAGTGTTTTGCTGATGTTTTCTTGTGCCCTGCAGTAAGAAAGCTCACGATGCTGGCCAGCACAAGGTGGCACACCTGAGGACATTTCAGTTATGGCACAACACAGTGCCCTGCCAGGTCTGTTCCTGGGCAAACCCTGGCACTGGGAACCACCCACTCATGGCTTTGCAAAGTCACAGTGACGGCTGATATCAAGGACACATATCAATGAAACACCTTAAAGAACAGACTGCACAAAAATGCAATCATTTAATTGGCTTTGGGGTGACAAGACATTAATCCTTATACCGGACTACAGTCACAACTCCTGTGCCTGCATTCCTGTTTTAGCAGCAGACACTGATCTCAGAGGAGCAAGCTACAGTGTATTTTCAAGTACCTATCAATTTGAATTCTAAACAAATAGTTAAGACTGAACCTGAGGACTAACTTCTTGGTGTATCTATAAACCGAAACCAAGAATTAAGCAGGAAGTAATTTTGCATGTGAGCACATTATGCCAAAACCTGGCAAAAATAACAGCAGCAAGAGTCAGTAGACCAAACAGCCAGACCACCTCTCTCCTCAGAACTGCATTATTTTAAAGACTCTTGCCACACTGAAGTGTTCTGTGAATTCAGTGAATAGATGAAGTGTGATGGAAAACTGCTTTTACACTTTAAACAAAGACATACTTAATTTAAAATAGGAGAGTTCTTGAACTTTTCTTACCTTTTGTTCTCTTTGGAGATAAGCAATGAATTAATAAATATAGGGCAGAGGAAGGAAGCAGATGGCAAAACGTGTGCGGGAGTGTGCAAAAGCTGGAAAGACAAAACAGAAGCTTTATGTAAGATTTTGTTTGTCACAATTTTGTTTGTACACTTACTGTAATTGCTCCTACCTCTTTGACAGCAGGTGAAGCTTGTTCATGCTTATTATGAACAACTAGTTTTCCAAGGTCTATATCCTCTTGTGCTTGCTGACGTCTGTGCTTTCCCAACAGCAAACTAAATGGGGTCAGGGGGAGACTTTCTTCTACTGCCAGCTTGAAAAATATAAAAGTTTTGAAGAGAATTTTAGTGTCACAAATCTAAGTTCTATCTCATTTTAAGTTACCAAAATTTAGAATCAACCCAGGTGGCAAAACTCGGCACTCAAATTTAGCTCCGCTGAGCTATGTGGTTCCTTGTACTCAAGCTCTGTTAGGCACCGGGAGCGAATCCTACACAGAGGGTGGTGAAACTCTGCAGAATGCAGCCTCAAAACCACCAGATTTTAGTTGGCTGATGTGCCCTTGAACTCCCAAATAAGGAAACTGGTGCATGTGCCAGAAAAACTAAGTATGAGGTTCAGATTCCACTTAGGACCAAAAGATTGTTTATACCCAACATCATCTGCAGACAGATTAAATTATTTAATGGGAAGCAAAACAAAGTACCTTGCCTTTTGACATTTTTTCTAGATCAATAATACCTTAATCTGAGCACCAAATTATTCCCCCATCCTCCAAAGAAACTGATTGCTCATGCCCACATTCCCACTGGCTTTTGTATTACAAAGATACTAACTTCTACTTTGACCTATTTTATCCAACCAACCAAATCAATGAAGTGCTGCTGTTTGAGTCTGTTCAGAGAGTATGAAACACTTCTTCAACAAATATAAATAAAAACTAAATCAAATTTCCTAGGCTACTTCTCCATAGAAGAACATATTGGAATGCAATTCCGGAATTCCTTCTTGCTGATAAGTCACAACTGACTGACAATTGTTCATCCTCATCAGAAAGCAACAGTTCAGGCCACACTCAGGGTTCCACGTGTTACAGAAACAAAGATAAGGAAAGAGGTTATTCAAACACTTGGCTTCATTTGTGTAATCTGAATCTTTTAGAAATGTATGTTGGGTTATTTTGTTCAGTGCAAATGGAAAAAGGAGGGAGTAGCTTTCTGATACATTTAAAAAAGATTTTTACAAACAGCAGTTCTGTCAAAACAATCAAATACAGATTACTCCCCCTTCAGCTAAGTGCTATGAGTCCAGCTGAGGACCTGGTATTTTCATGATAGAAGAATCTGAACATGACAAAATGAACCCCATCAGCATTTTGAACTGCTCTGTATGTCTGTCAGAACATCCAGGAGAGGTACCTGTTTGCTTGCCGGTGTAAGCCTTTCTTCCAGAGACTTTGTGCTAAGTGTCATTAGCTCCTAAAATGCAGAAGGATGTAGCACAGTTAGCACAGTTAAACTGCTTCCCACATTTCCATACCATGCCTACAGAAGCTTCCACCTGGACCCAAAGTTTTTATAAGTCAAGTGGAAGAGACAAACACATCCTCTTTCGTTTGTAAAGAAACTGAGCGGACCTAGAGGTTTTATAGACTTTTTGTGGAAACAAAGAAACAAACAAAAAACCTCAGACCCATCCAGAAACTACAGGGAAAACTGAGTATCACATGGAACATTTGTACAATCAGCAGTATTACATACAGCTTCTAGGTGGTTGTTTAAGTTAAACAGCATAAGCAATGTTCCCCATTTATCTAGTTTCTCATATCAGTGAGTCAGCACAAACTATTAGAAGCAGAAAACCAGTAAACAGTTTTGAGCACAGGCTATTTTGGCAGTTGAAAACTTAATAAAGAACGAAGCTGACTTGAAATCACAAAAAGAAGCTCTTACACTTAACAGCAGAACTCTGAATTTGTATCAGTCTCCACTTAAAATACTTTTTCCCCCCACACTACCTGCTAATTACTATTTCTTACTTGTGTATCCGTAAGAAAAAACAGTTGGGATCTTCTTAGCCAAAGGTATTTTTCTGGCCCAGATGTTTCAGGTTCATCTCTCGGAACAAAGGCAGCAAGGAGGATCTTTTCTTTGCAAAGGTTTCTTTGGATATAGACTGGCCGTGGTTCATTTGGCTTAAACACAAACACTGCAAAACCAAGAATGTCTTCTCCTTAAATTGTGAAATTCTGACCTTCCTGGCCAGCTGTCAGAGCCCCACATGATACAGCCAGTGAGGGCAGGACAGGATTGCCTCCAAGCACTAGTTTGCAGGACTAGAATTGGATAACCTTCCTGCATAATGGAAGGTACCTTTCACAGCACTCCAATTCAGAGAACATACTTGGAAATTAACGTTTCTGTAGGACAGTAGCTTTAGGAAGGGTTATCTTAATTTACAGTCAGAGCTCTCAAACATAGCTGTACAGTTCAACAACAGTTTTGCATCTCCAAGAGAGGGTCAAGAACACTTGAGACCCTCATCCAGAAAGCCTTGTTAATCCTGAGCTGTATCTTGTACCAGAAACTAACTGTTGGAAAAAAACATGAGGAGCCAACAAGCTTTACCTAAGAACTGTCAGACATAGCTCAGTTTTCACAGGTGCAAGCACAGACTCAAGTCCATTGTACAGTTTTCACGGTCTGAATTCTAAGAAAATCTTTTCCAGAAATTGTGCTTCCCCAGTTTTAAATTCCACTATTACTTGTCAAAGAAGGCTCTGTACTTACAGCTGGACTCTTTGGAGAGCCATGAGACTGCAGCAATATGTTCAGAAAGGGGATCAGGTTGCAGAACCACAACATTGAGGCGGGCACTCCACTCCACTGGAAAACAAGCACAGCAAGTGCCAGAGGTGAAAAGAAGGCATTCAGTTCCACCCCACCACTCTGCCAAACAAAAGGTCAAATGCTGGGCCTTAACCACTGGATCAGGCATGCAGCTTCACTTATTCCCTGATGAATAAAAATACACAAACACTACCACCTTCTACACAAATGTAAGAAATACCACCTATTATTGGGTTATCAGTATCGAACTTAGAATTTACTCTGCACACAAAGCACATGCTCACTGGATCAGGATACTCTCCTGACTGAAGCATGAAAACCATCACATTTCCACAGGGCATTTTGTAGTGTGTCAATCTAAAAACTAGAATTATTTTAAGGTTTCATAGTAATTTGAAGTATTAAGTTACTCTAGTACACATTCAAGCTGATCTTACATGCACAAGTGAGCAGGTTCCAGCAACACAGAAAGCCATAATCAGTGGCACCAATAAGGTACTTGGAACATGTTAGTCTCCCAAAGCAGATGTTCCTACAGAAGCAGAAAGTCAAAACAAGTTAATGACACTTAGATTTCAACTTTGTTTCTCTATATAGCAAGGATTCACAAGTCACAAAACCCCATTCAGTTAACATTTAGTTCTGGTGTCTAAATCAGAAGTTTGGTTTTTGTTTTCACTTCTAAAGTGGCATGAAACACACGTACAACCACAAGACAGGTCTGTGAGGTTTCAAAGTATGTATACATTTATAAGGACTATGTATTTCTACAGCATTATGATTTAAAGGAGGGATTTTAAGCTTCAAGTAAATTACAAACCCACACACAATAGTAAGAGGAAAATACCTTCTATATTTAAAGAACCCCTACTACTGCTCTAGAACTAGAGAAACTAGAAAGAACTAGAAAGAGAGGAGTAGTAGAAAGAGCAAAAGATGTTATTAGAAGCTGCTCCAGTTGAAGAAAGTGTGTGATCTGTTTTCACTTATTTTAATTTCTCATTCTCTTGTTTGAGAATACTATAACAGCCTTTTGATATCTAACAATACAACATTTTCAAAAGAAAGCTAGGGGACTGAATTTGTATATTAAAGTGTAGCCCTTTGAAATTATGCAATTAATACAGTAATTTAATATATTCCTAATTTTTTTACTATAACATATAGTAAAGGCTATGGGAGGAGCAGCTGGTCTGTACCAAGCTCACACACCTCCCACAGTTTTCCTGCACACCAGTTTTAGAATCATGTTTCTCAGTTTCTAATCTTAGAGGACCAGTATAAACAAAACAGCCTTCATAGCACAGAAGAAAAGCTTACAAACATACACACAAAAACATGGAAGTGAGAAATCTCTCTAACCTTCTACCACTGACTGTGACCATGCAATGTTGGTGTCTTTTATCACGACAGCACACAATGACCATGCTGGGGATACTCTGCCAGGCAAACACAGACTCTCCAACAGACGTTAGAGAGGATCAGGATATGTTTTTCATAATACAGATGGTAAGTTCAATATGCCTTTATGGTTTATTGTTCGAATTTCTATTTCTATGTTTGTGTACATAAATAAAGAACAAATTTCTTGTATCTATGCTTTTCCAGCACTTTGATTCATCCCCAGATTAATGGGGAAAAAGAGAAGGGCTATCAACACAATACTGTGTGCCAAATGGTAGATATTTAATTATGGGAAGTGTGCAAAAGCTTCACCTTAATATTTTTAACGGTAAGTTACCAACCACCTAAAAGCCACTTTACTATCTTTTCCATATATGAACTTCAGACTGTTAAATCCAATGTTTATATGAATATATATAAAGTCTTGGACTACTATGAATTGCTTTTTCTGTTCTGAGAGTTCAAGTGAGACATAAAAGAGCCGATGAAAAACATACCTTATGTTTCCAGGAGGATGGCAAAATGTACACTTAAGATCCCAAGTGACAGAATCCCACAGGGTGACAGTTTCTTCAAAGCTAACAGCAAGCAGAGAGCCATCCTCTGAGAAGCAGCAGTTAGTAGCTTGGTAGTTGTGGTAGCTGCCTACAAAGTCACAGCTCCAGCTCACACTTTGCTGTGCTGCAAGGAATCAACATGCCAGTTAATTCAAGTCTGTACATGAAGAAAGAATTCAAGTATTATTGTTGCAAAATAGGCTTAAGAGCAAGGCAGTTTTGCTTTAGAAGGTTTATGTTTTTGAAGAGCAGAGAATCTGTCCTGTTTTAGTATGAGAAACACCTGGAAGGGTTTCCATTTTTCCTCAGTTTTGCATTTGAGCAGTGAACCCTGAGCCTGACATGGTACAACATTCATCCTTACTTTGCCAACTCCCTTAACTGTGCTCTCCAACAGGCAGATGTTAGAGAAAAAAGATACTCAAGCAGATTCAATATTTATTGCTCTCAAACATACTGTTCTTTTAAAACTCTTGCAAGAACAGGAGCATTACTCAAAATTTGAATACAGGTTGCATTTGAGTACAACAAAGCTTATGGTTCATCTACAGAGGATTTGAGGACCACCATCCATCAGCATGTTTCCTTGTGTTGGTTAACCTGCATTCCTCTGGGATACCTTTCCCACTGCTGATAACTGCCATAAAATAAACTGAAGCAAAGTGATGTACTTACCACATTAACATACATTGCCCAGTACAAAATAATTCATAGAGCATACTTTTGAAACATGTGAGTGGGATGAGGAAAGAAAGGAAAGGAAGCTCACCCTATGCTAAAATATCCTTTATATAATGGCTACAAGTTGATCATTAAAAGACCTGCCTGTAAAAAACGAGCCAGAAACTATTCACTACTTTAAACTACATGGCACCATCTAGAGGCACAGCGAGGGACATGCTGCAAATAAAAAACATCCCAGCGTGTTTTCTACTTATGAGCTCATTCGTTTGTTAGTATTTGCTGCACAGAAGTTGCAGCTATTGTCTTTCCACCTGAGCATTCCTACACTGTCCCTGCTGGGCAAACACACCACAGACGTCAGCACTATTTTGTACTTTTACATATGCCGTGGAACAGAACTCCACAGTCACTTAAAAAACAAGCACAGAAGAACCCCCCGATGAAGTCGGTCAGCATACAGAAAACTATTTTGTGGAAGAAAACGAACACCATTAGGTTTAATCTCCAAGCCACACTATACTCAATATCAAAGTATCTGCTCATTAAATTAAAATATAATTTAGGCTTAAAATAATTTACAAAAAAAGGAAAACAATTCTTTCAGATACCATTGAGGGAGTTGCTATTAACACAGTAAATGAACACAAGCTTTTGTCTTTCTTCTCATCAGCAGCCCTGCTGAGGAGCAATGAACTTGGAAAGAGAAAATCCATTTGGCAAAGTAAGTTTGCCAAATGGAAACCTTAGTGACTCAAAAGTACTTTTGAACATGTTCTCACCTGTTCTTGAAAAGACAAACAGGTTACTGAACTGCAAGCATTTCAGCATGACACTATCACACAGCTCTTTGGGAACATGAAAAGACAAGACACTCAACTGGGAGGGAAGTTCCAGCTCACTTAAGTGATCCTGACACCATAATAACATTCAAGTAAAAGGAAATTACTAAGTGGAAAATCTTTTGTGTTTCACCTCCAAAGGCATACAGGGCAATACACATCCATAGATGTTCTGTTTGCAACCAGTGAACATCAGCATGCATTTCAAGAGGTGAAATCTGCTTATTTAAAGTACCTTGGAAGAGGATCCTAAACAGCCATTCTAAGATGTTCAGCTACCTAATGGGAAGGAAGTATGTTCAAAAAATGAACTCTGAAGTGGTGGAGCTGCAGAATGGCAAAGTACTACTATTTAAACCCATTTCTGCAGCCTGGTCCCTTGAGCAGGAGTCTCAAATAAAAAGCCTATACAGAGGAATGGCAAAAATCCATTTTCCCAGCATGGAAAAATCATTAACACAAACAATCCTTTAAACAATCAACACAGGCTGCCATTCCCTTCTGAGGCAGGCTCAGCAAGGTCTTTGCTATTTCAGGAACCTCCACATCAATCCATAATACTGCAAAACTATGACAGAACTCCCTCACAGGACTTGGATAATCCTTGTAGGTCCCTTCCAACTCAGGATATTCTCATGATTCTATGTTACAAGGTGGGAAGTAAATTATGTTATGGCCATACTTACCTTCTGGATCAGTGTCTTCCACCATCGCCCAAACTTTAAACACACAGTCTCTGCCAGTTGTCACCAGTATCAGAGAGTCATCTTCCAGTTCATCCATGTCACGAAAGCACATGTCTGTGATGTGGTTGTCGTGGGGTGTATTTATTCGAGTATTCAGCTTAAAGCTGCAGGAAAAGAAAACAGAAGCTCATCATTCTACTTCATTTGGAACTTGGGGAAGGCTTCAGTTTTAAGTTGATTATGGAATGGGCAGAGAGATGAGAGATAAAACAGTTCTGTCTAACTAGGACAGCTAAATGGTATCACATTTACAGATCGGATTTCCCTAATCACTTCTGCACAGCAAGAGAGATTGTAGCCCAGCACCTATCGCTAGGCAAGCATCTCAAATATTCAGCCTAAACTCTGGGCAGTCTTTCCAGTACTTAGAAAATCAGTCACATAATTGATCTTGTAGTAGCTTTCTTTTGTTTTGTTTCTTCTTAAGGAAAATAACAAATTATAGTCAAAATGTAATTTTTTAAATAAAAAATTAGGGTAAGTGTATCAACCACATGCGTATGTTAGCTAAAGAAAAAATTAACAATAAAGTCATGACCTTCTGTACTCTAGAAGGGCTAATCAATTAATGATGGATTAGACAAAGGGTGGAAAACTGAACAAGCTATAGAACTACACTCTCATGTCCGTGATTTTTAATACCAAAGAAATATGTGAATTTAAGTCCCATGGTTACAATAACCTGTCTGCTTACTCTAGGTAAAACAGATTCAGAGCAAATATTTCCAATCCATATTTACTGCAACTCTGTCTGCTGTTGCAGATGCTTGTAGTGTGCATGGTAAAATTCCTACAGTCTTCCCAGGAATTTTATTGGTTGATCTGGAAAAACTCTGCCTTTGCAAGACCACGTTTGTGCAGATATTTGCGTGACAGTGACACCTAGAAGGCCAGCTCTATTACTGTTACCTTTGTGTTTCCTCTTCATAGAACCACAGCTTCAGCTCTAGCTCGGGGTCTGTCACTTCCTCCCTCTCCTCCACGGTGGCCAACCATGTGCCCTGGGCACTGAACGCCACCTTCACCAGGTCCGACTGCTTCAGACCTGCCTCGTGGATGTACTGGCGCTGCACAATGTCCAACTGCAACACAGGGCCAAACACCAGATTTCAAAATCCAAGCGTAGCTACAAGAGATACCACCCATAAAACATGGAGAAAGGGTGTTCTGGAAGCACTAATTAGACTTGACTGGGCTGTGGCATAAAATAACCCCCAGCACATGGGGAAAGCGTCACTAGAGCATTGCACATTCCACAGTGATGCTGTGTGTAGGAAAGACGAAGAAATTGTAATTTGGAGAGATTTTACCTAGAAATCTGACATTTAACAGGAGTAGCACACTGTTTTGAAGTACTTTTTAAACTATCAACATTTAGCCATGCTTAACAAGAAAAAGTTTGCGATAAAGCCAAGAACATCTCAGCTTGGAATCCACCTTGCCATATAGCTGCTGGATTTTTTTTTAAACTTTTTGCCATATTAAGTCGTCAAATGAATTCTGATGCACAAGTTACTTGACTAAATAAAGTTTTGGTAGAAGCTCGTTCAACTTACACTGAACAGCTGTTGGTCACTTTGGAGGCAATAGAACTGCAAGTGGCCAGGCTCTCCATTCAAGACCAGAGCTTTGGTTCTAGGATCAACCACGAGGCCAGTCTTGACATCCCTACCTGGAAATAAAGATCAAATGACAAATGACCAAAGACAGTAAGTGACACATTCCATCCTCTAAAGGGAAGATAAATTTCATTGAACTTACTTTTGATTAGCCCTTGAATACTTCTGGAAAACCTTAGGTTGCTGTTGATTATTGTAATTCCTGGAAGAGAAACCAAAGTCTTGCAAAGGCTTCTGCAACATAACCACATCTCACAGTGGGGAAGGGACCACAAACAACTCTACTGCAAATTTATGTTTTCTCAGTTTATGACATGACTACATCAAGGTGGAAAGCCAAGTTACAGCAGTTACAGGCAAATTCAGAGAACTGATGAAAGAGCAAAAAAATCACTTCAAGCATCTGTTTTTTTCAGATCAGTACTGAAATTTCCCATATATGCAGTATCTGCTTAATTCATCTGAAATCAACAAAATCGAGCTTCTACAGATTTGCATTCCATTTTGCATAAAGGGATACTGAAGTGTGTCCTGGCTTACTGTTGTCTGTGTGCAAGGTGCAGCAGAGCGTGCCGTCGGATGACATGGAGATGTACTCGATGGGAGATCCCAGCCGGGGCAGGAAATCCTTCTGACACGACGACTCGTTGTGCCACTGGACTAGAACTGACTCAACTCCACCACTCAGCAACCTGGTTCCTTTTCCAGCAATAAAAACGCAGTTATAGGTTTGGCTTAAAAACAAAAATTCAGCAGTGTGTCTTTACAATGGCAAATGCAAGTGTCTCAAAACTTTTTAAACTGTCACATACAAAGCAAATTCATCAAGCTTGGACAAGATACATAGTTATGTTTCTCATTATCCCATGTTAAATTGCTAGGGAAACTTGGATTAAGCAACAAGAATCTATGCCTACAGTAAAATTCAACAATTCAAACCAAGTCCCATTACTTTCTGAATCAGCTGAATATTTGTGTTAGAATACAGCTGAATTGTTCTCCTTCTATGAGAAGCACTGAACTCAGAAACATCTGGAGAATAGTTCAGATTACACAATTCAGGTAAAAGAGAAGCATTTCTGACACTAGGTTTGAGTTCAGACCAGACTGGCTTGTTTTGCAAATATACTGACCAGAGCTAATCAGTATTACTAATAAAAGGGAAAGGGAACGAGAACAGAGGTGAGAGGAGGGGTTAGATTTTACATTCTACCACAGAAGGTAGATATTTGACATTATGAATGCCAATCAAACTTATATCAAAAAAGTAACAACTACTTCCATTTTTATTTTAGATCCTTCCTAGACATATTTAAAATTCTAGAAATTAATTTGTCAGTAAGTGGGCAAACTTGAACTTGTATTGATTCTTCCCTCCCTGCTTGCAACTCTTTGACTTTGAGAGGGTTTTTTTGTTTGATGGAGGTTTGCTTTTGGCTGGGTTTTTTGGATTGTTTCATTTTTGTCTTGTTTTTCATTTTTCTTTTACTCACCCTCCACAGAAAAAGCCAGATCCTTCACAATATCATGATGCCAGTGCAGTGTGGAATATGTGTATTCTTTCTTGTGGTGGAAATTCCTCCTATGTGGGGAGGAACAGAACAGTTTTTTAGTCACAACATCAGCAACAGAGCAAAGGAAAGAAAACATTGAATTGAATCTAGTACATCCTCTCCTCTAACCACAGTTTCTTGTATGTTCAGGTAATGCAGAGTGAAAGAACCACACCACCAGGTTTTCAGCACGGTCCACACCTCATATCTTAGATGTACCGGGCAACTCAGTGCTGGAAGCAACTTGGCCACTGTATGGGTTTTAATCATGCTCTCTCCAGGACTCTACTTGCCCATGAAGAGTTATTTCTGCTGCTCCCGCATCACTTTTTTCACGTAAGTTTAGATTCATGGAGCACACCTTAACAAGAATATTTTTCCCTTTGACATTCTACTGAAGCTCTCCCCTGCACTCAGTGTCAGTACTGCAGGTTCACTGCTCGTTCTTTGGTCATTATGACTTGTGAAAATGACAATGCTAAGGACAAATTAGACTGCTTTGCTCAGGTTTCACTTAATTCCTATGGCCAGAGCAGTTTAGGGGGTACAGTTGAACCCAAATGCACATACCAGAGGCGGATCTTTCCATCAGCATGGCCAGTTGCAATGCAGTCCTCCGTAGGGTGGCATGCTACGCAGCTGAACTGATTGTCTCCACCTTTGGTCTTCACTGCACGTAAAGAAAACCTTCAAGAGTTAAGAAAGTAACTTTAATTATATGAGTTGGGTTGGTTTTTTTAAAACAAATCTTCAAAAGGATCAGCTAGTGCATGTAAAAAATAATTCTGATTAGTACAATTAAACATCTCCAAGTTGTTATGGTTACATGCACTCTCAACAAAATAGTGGCAGACTTATTTTTCCCTTTATTTCACTAGTTCTTTGCTTTTGATCAAGCTGAAGGATTTTTGCTTCTTTCTCTCTCTTTCCCCTACTCCTCTTTCCTCCCCATGCCCTGGCCCTGCCCAAACAATGTAATTTGTTTCTCTTCAGCATCAGCCTAAGCCTTTACCAGAAAAAAATACATCCCTGAGCTGCAAAGGGAAGGTAGCACTGACACTGCAGTGCTCAGTGTCTGCTTCCATGGGAAGCTTCTTATAGAGTGACTACATCCCCTCCAGCACAAAACCAAACGGCTGCTGACAAATATGAAATCATGTGTGCACACAACACCAGTTCACAAACACGACATACTGGACTGAATCCATTCTACATGATTTTATTCTTGTTCTTACCTGTTTAACAGTTTCCGCTTAAAAAAATAAACTTGGAGATTAACATCCTTCACTGACACCACATATTCACCCTGTTAGATCAATTTGGAACACAGATTATTTTTTTACATATGAAAGAAAAAATAAATCACATTTCATTACAAAGTACTTGGCACTGAGTAAACATATGAGCTCTCATTAAGTAAATACTTTCCTGTTATAAGTGTTGATTTTGTTTTTTTTTTTTAGTAATATAAAAGAAAATATAGGCCTTACACAGATTCATTTACTTTCAGTTTTGTTTCAGGACTGCTGTGCTTGTATAAAGGTATAAACACCATAGTGTTTGAGAGGAAAAAACCCCAACCAACACCCCACAGAAGAAAGAAACCCAAAGGTGAATGTACTTCTCTTCCAAACGCAATGTGCTTCGGTGATGCACCCACGCCATCCAGAACCACCGACAGCATCTTGGCTTCCAAGTCTTGGCCTGCTCCTTTTGTCAGCTTAACTGAGACCAGTTGGAATGTATCTGACCAAAGAAAAAAATCTCTTTGTTTCAAACAGTATTGTTGAAGAATGAGGACTAGACAGGTGAATGTCAGTGCAACTGTAAGCAGAAACCAAGTGAAGTTGCACAGTATTTGCTCTTGCTCTGAAATAGCAATATATTATAATACAGAGTAAGGCCAAACCATATTTTCAGACAAAATCCTATTAAAAATATCTACACATGTTGTTAAATAGCACAAGTCTGTATTTATGTTAATACTGCTAAAAGTGGAAGAGTAATCTCAAGTGCTCATACCCAACTCAAGCAGTACACCCTGTACCTTGGCAAGCACTGCTTAAAGATTTATTGCATCTACGAGATCACATCGAGACAAATATTGAAATAATAGATGTCATGGAATGAAAACAGAAAAAAAGTATGAAATGCAGAACTACAGACATCTGCCACAGGATTTAAGAAATATTTTCACAATTAACATATGAAAGCACATTCTGGCAGCATACCATTCACTGATGTGACAGCAGCACAGACAGAGAATGACTGAGATGGCAAGGAGGATGTTATTTGTACTGTACCTCGTTCACCCTTCTTCGGAATTACAACAAACACAGAGTCCTCAACACTGGCAAGTGTGTACAGAGCCAGAAGTTTGGATCCTACGGTGAAAGTCTGAAATAAAAAAGAGAAGGAGGTCAACAATTATCACACTTGTGTGTATGCTTTGCAACAGTGAATAATGCTAAGTTTTTAGAACAAGGAAAACGTATGTGCTCTAAAGAAACCTTCACGTAGCAATTATAATTCTTCATTTGAAGACAAATACACCTTTAATCTCTCAAGGACTAATACAAATGTTAAAACAGTACTAATAAAATATGAAGCATCAGATTTCCTGAAAAACCTGAAGATACCTTAGCCCTGACACCAAGCAGAAGGCTCACTTACAGGGAAGTGCCTCTATTTAGCAGAAACTGGGACTGAGAGGACTGTTGGCAGCCCACGTTTTCAACCCACTGTATCAATTCCTATCGTCATATCCCAAACTGCAGCATTCCCCAAGTCCTACAACGGGCTCCAAACTGCAGCAAGTAGCGAAGTCAGTATGTCAGTACCTCCCCCAAAAGAATCTGTACCATCATCCCACATCAACTGCCACATTCTGTTACTGCCATAGATGGTCTTCAGGCTGTGTTAATGGCAGAACAACTTATCTCACACTGATTTGTGCCCACTTGTAGCAATAGCAGTAATCTACAATCAGTGGGCCAAGAGTAATTTTGACGTGCTCAACAGGAACAACTCAACATACTTTAATGGGAATCCCATCCATGAAGTCCCACAGCTTAATGCTGCCATCAAGAGAGGATGAATAGAGCTGAGGGGAAAAAAATAATAAACATATAAGCCAAAGCAATATTTCAAAGCCAGCTTTTACATAAAATCACAACCTAAAACCTGAAAGACTGATCAACAGAACTGTAATTCCAGGTACCTGGGTCATCAAAAACACAGGACACAGACCAGCTCTGATGGAAGTACAACACTGAAGTTTGAAAAGTACACTGTCACGAAGTCNAACACAGGACACAGACCAGCTCTGTGCTGCATTCAAAGAATATGCAATGGAAATACAACACTGAAGTCTGAAAAGTACACTGTCATGAAGTGTGAGTGCACAGATACCCATTATGTGAACATCTCCTAACATTTGCAACAGATTTTGCACAGCTGATATGCAGATCAGCCCCTCCTGGTAAATAACTGTTGTTTATATTATATACAGATATCAAGAAAGCTCAAGCAAACTGAGCGCCAGAGCAGGGGCAGGGATGGCAGGCTGGGGACAGACAGAGCCACCAGGCAAGTGACAGGGGTTTAGTCAAATCTGTGTCTGTACCAGCAGACAGAGAGTAGCAAACACCAACCACAGGTAGTGCTGCTGACCTTCTAACATGCTTCTTTTACCCCTTCAACCCCCAAAGAATGGGAAATTTTGCTGACATCTCCGTTTTGCTCTCATTCGTTCAACCAGCACCATCCACATGACATTTCATTTGCAGATCACAGATACAACATTCACCGTTCTCGACAGATTTCAGAGCAACATCAGCTCGGCCACGCTCTGACCGCTCCCTGCTCGTTCCCAAACCGCGGGCGCCACAGGAGGGCCGGCCACCCCCATCCCTATCTCCGCCCAGAGCAAACCTGCAGGTGGTTCTGGGGGTTGAGCTGGATGCCGGTCACCAGGTCGGCGTGGCCGCCCATGAGCCGCAGGGTCTCCTCGGTGCTCACGCTGTACACCTTCACGAAGTCCCCGGCGGCGCACAGCAGGTACCTGCGGGGGGAGCGGCGTCACGGCAGGGCAGGGCAGGGCATAGCATGGCATGGCAGGGCAGGGCATGGCACGGCAGGGCAGGGCATGGCACGGCAGGGCCCGGCCGGCCCACGGCAGCTGCAGGCCGCGGGGACACGGGCGGGCGGAGCTGGGCGCGGAGCTCACGAGCAGCCCCGGAGCGCTGAGAACCCGACCCCCCGCTCCCCCCGGCCCCACTTGCTTGGAGTCTGCGGAGAACACGGCCCTGGCGCCGCGCAGGGCGCTGCCCCCGCACCGCACCACGCGGAGCGCGCCCGGCGCCACCATCTTGTCCCGCCGACACCCGCGCCAGCGCGCACGGCCACGCCCCCAGACCCGCCCCCAGCGAGATCATTGGCTACCCGGCGGAGCGCGCCCCCTCGCCGCGCGCTCATTGGCTCCCTCGCTTCCCTCCCGCGCGCTCATTGGCTTTCCGCGCGGCGCGCGCCCTTCCCCTCAGGGGGGCAGCGGAGGGTCCTGTGAGATCGTCGAGTGCCGCCGGGACCGGGCACCCTCTCCCGGCCTTGCCTTAAAGGCGTTCCCGGGCAGCCCGTTCCGCTGTCTGATCCACTGTCCTTCTGTGGAGAAATCCCTCCTGATGTCCAACCTCAGCCTCACCCGGGCCATCTTGAGGCCGCGTCCTCGCCCGTGGCCCAGGAGCAGAGCCCGGCCCCACAGCCCGGCCTCCGCCTGGCTACGCCCTCCTGTCAGTGGTCGGAGAAGGTGCTCGGGGCTCTCCGCCCCCCATTATTCCATTAATTCACCGACCTGGACCGGCTGTGCGCTGGCCGTGTTACTGAGCACGCCGTGTTCCCGTATCTGCAGGAAAACCGCAGTCAGGAGCGATGTGGATGTCTGGAATAAATCTTGATTTATGCCGTCTGGGCCCTTCGCTGCTGCTTTGGAATAGTCATCGCAGTTCTCGCGCAGCTGTGTATTTTTGGCGGCTGTTTACGCTATTGAAACTATCTCCGGTATGCTTGTAACTGATTTTGAAGCAGTCACTTGGCAATAACAGGGCCGGGTGTGCTCTGGGGGGGCAGCTCTGAGTATCCTGCACGACAGACAGAGTTGTGTCCCTTTCTTCGCTGCTGACCGAGCTCTCGTTCGAGGTTAAGTGAGGACCGTGCAGGGGGAGTAGCGCAGACATTGGAATATTGTGGAACTGCGGTGGGTGCGAGAGAGCACGATGCGCCCAGAAACTTGGCCGCCAGTCGCAGACACTTTGCCAATCAAACAGTGCACACTTTCTGGGGCTGAGAGCAGAATTTACAAGTTCTGCCTGATGGCTGTTGTTGGATGTAACAGCTGCGTCGTTCTCTCCTTCTGGTGAGTGTTTTAGAACCCAAAGGCAAACGCACCCCAGTGCTCCTTCTGTGGCCCAATGGAGAGCCACAGACCAGGAGTAAAGCCAGAGTTCTGTCATGCAGGAAAAGGCGAGGTCTCCAGGAAAAGATAGTCCCTTTAATCCACGTTATTACGTTAAGGGAAAAAGGCTTCTTTAGTCCAGGTCTACACTGAATGTAGTCAAGTCTAGCTAAAACACAGCAGCTTGGCCTGTTCAACTTTCTCCTGGATGAAGGAGAAAGACAAATACCTTGTGCATCTCAATGCATGTGTTTTTGTTATACTGTAGTAAAGCTCATTTAGTTTTATCATTTTAAGAAGTCTGTCGTAAGCTTTGGAGTGATAAACCGTCTAGAGCTCAAGAAGATCACAGTGGTGTTGGATCAAGGGTTGGACTTGATCTCGGAGGTCTCTTCCAACCCAGTTGATTCTGTGATTCTATTCTAAGACCAGGAGGGTATATATTAGGTCTACTACAGTAACACAATACTATTCACGGGAATGTTTCATATTTAGAACAGCATTACTAATAACTTTTGGGCAGCAGTACTTAAAACAGTCACACAGTAGATCTGCAGCTGAAAAAACCCTGTATATAGTAACTACCAGGTGGTCTTTTGCTACTGAAATAACATTAATTGTAGCTGAACTACTGGGTTTTAATGCTTGAGCGTGGGAAGAAAAATATGAATTAATTGTCCTATTGGAAGCAGAGAAATCTGGTGCTGAAGGCAGTGCCTGTGCTGTGGAAGAACACTCCTCTGCACTGGTAATTGGTACTCTCAGCATATGGTTCATTTTATCTACCTATGCTTCTGCCCTATGATGTATGATCCTGTTCTACTCCTTTCTCAGTCTCTTTTTTAAAATTTAATTTTACTTTTTCATTTATTTGAGTGTCTTTCTACTATAATGTGAATAAAGAAATTTGATCCTGAAAACCTCATCTCACATGTAATGAATGTAAGGTATGTGCAGAGCTTACTCTCAGGTCTCGCTTCGTAACTGCTAATATTTTCCCAGAATTTAATTTTAAAAAGAGTTTAAAAGACTTTCGTATTCAAGGGTAAAATATTTCCCATAAATTTATTGGAATTAAAAAAAAAAAGAAAGAAGGTTTGCTCTTGTTTTTTAAAATGCACTCAGCCTTTCAGTTTTTTAAGAGGGGAAAATGTGGCTTGGTGCAAAGTTGACTAAAACCCCAAAACTTACCGGTATCCGTTTTTGGATGTTGAGGTAATAGGAAATACTGAAAGTATGTGGTTTGTGGTATTCAAGTGGGTAAGGAGCAAAACTAATCTAACATGTTGTTTGTTTTTATTTGTTGTTTGTTTTTATTTGTTTGAAGCGGTGGGTTTTTTATGGTTTTCTATTTTATTTGTTTAAATTTACACTTTCAGTATATAAAATTTACAGGTCTGTCTGTCCAAAGAAATTTACTTTTGTCTTTCCCAAAGTAATGTTTTGTAATGTTTTGATTTGTTTTGATTCAATGCATTCCGGTGATGGTTACTTAGGTGGAATTAATCAATAGGAATACAATCACTTCTGAAAGAAGTACTACAAGGTGTAATTTTCACAACCCTTTTTATGCATTACAATGAATCAAGAAAACAGTCCATGGATTGGACAAAGTTTTCTTTGCATTTAAAATCCACTGTGTGACAGTGTAAATAATTCTAGGTAAACGAGTTGGAGAAAATGCAGTTGTAATTTTGCAACATTTATTTTCAAATTGTAGATTAAAATAGAATCACTTTTGAATATATTATCAACTGAGAAGGAAATCCTTTCAGGCAAAGAGGCAAGTTCTTCTAACCATGTGTTACTGAACAAGTGCTATTAGTTAGGTTTATGTACTGTGTCTAGACTGTTAATATTTTAAACTGTTCAGACATTTGTGAACTCCCGTGTAAAACACACAGTGTAAGAGTGATCAAGAGCAAAAACCACAGTGCTGACTTCAAGGGAGCAGAATGATGGTCCCTAAGGCAGGGTGTGATACACTACTGTACCACTGCAATTCATGAAGTCAGCAGTACAATATAGGACAAATACCTGATTTGAAATGCTAATTACCTTTTACATTCAACTTTGTTTGCAGCAGATTTCTTACTTTCTTGTGCCCTATTTGATCTCAACCTTGCTCCTTCACAGAATATTACCTGAAGGCTGCTCAGAGAGAGCTGTGGTAACTCCCTTGCTGTCCCCTGCACACACCTTTGATCCAACTGGGATTTCAGCATGAGGGCATTGTATCTAGTACATATCAAAATCTGTTCCTTTTGCAAACTCCACTCCTTGAGTGGCTTTTTGTCATCATAAATCAAAATAATAGAAAAAATTGCTGATAGTGACAGATCTTCCTTTTTGTGTCTTTCTCAACTAGTTTGTGGACTGCGAGAGGTTTCTGAAATTCGTGGCTTGAGGTCTTCTGTAAGGAAATAAGCAATAAGAAAGGCTGCTTGTTTTAACAACTCCATCATTTAGAAGTGATGTGACTGACTCAAAAGCTGATAACTGATTTGCCTATGTAAATTTACTTAAAGCAAAGGCAGTGAATTTGTGTTGATTTCAGTTTTGGGGAATATATTTATTTGAAGGGAAATCACATTGTTTTTCTTTCTGTGGTACACAAAAACTAGCATCTCATTTAGTGAAAGAAAAATTAACGTGACAGAGATGACAACTGAATATGTGGCAGGGACGGGTGCTGTTGTGGGAAGCTCCTGCAGCAGGACACATCAATAGTTTTCAAGTTGGGAAAGCATCTTTGCAGAGAAGGGAGGGCTGGTTTGTAGTGAGACCATGTCCCTGTTATAATAACGAGTCACAGCTGCCAGCAGCACTAGAGGGTGCTGGAGGAACGCCTGCAACATTAACAACTCTGTGCTGGAAGTCCAGAATCCCAGAAAAGCAGAGCTTGCCTAAGCTGTGGTGCTCCTTGGAAGTCTCAGCTCCAACCCAGCCTTGCCATAAACAGCACATGTGTTCTCCTGCTGGATCTGCTGCAGTCAGAAGGAAGGCAGTCACCTGGAGGGACTCCGCTGTGTGACACACTCTGTTTTCTTAGCAGTTGTCAGCAGGTGATGGCATCTTGTGTGACGCCATGAAAACCTCACTTTGTCACCAAAAGGAAAAGGCGCAAGTAGAATGAAACTGTAAGTGCTCATCTCAGTAACTGTTACCACATGTAGCAGTGATGCTGAGTGGAAGGCCATTGGACAGGGAGGAATTAGTGATCCAGGGTGCTGGGGTGCAGCTCGACCTTTGGGCTCGTGCTGTGGTGCACCAACCCCTTGGCCAGAGGCTGATCTCAGCTAGCTCATTGAAACAGAGCAGCCTCCAGGCAGCTCCAGTTTAATTCCAGTGGTTAAGCTACCTGGCCTTTGGGAAGGCAGCAAGGAGTGTATCCTTTGTCTGACCAACAGAGTGGCTTTCAAATCCTGTGGTGGAATCTTCATAACTGAAAGGGACCAATCTTCCATGGAGGGGTTTTCCCGGCATGCTGCACATGGATCAGAGGCCGGTTTGATCCTACACCACCAGGGGTTTCTACCATGTGAAGGAATTTGAAATTACCTATACTATTCTCTCTTTGTAGTGTTAGACCTTCAAAATAGCTTTTTTAAATGCCAGCTTCCTGAGTCTGAGACCCTTTCTTACTGAGATCATAATGGACCAACACATTCTGCTGCAACACATCATAATAAAAGTATTCTAGCCAGTATTTTTATTTTAAAATCCTTTAAGGATTTTTTTTTTCAAATAAGTTCTGCTTTGAGACATTTCTAAATTGAGGGACGAGGCATATGGGGAGAATGAGTCGATGTTTGAATCTCGATAGTGATTCTGAAGTTGGGCTTTAAAATAATTTCACCTCTTTGTGTGCTTTGGTCTCTCATAAATTGTGAAACACTAAGTAGTATACTTTTGGTTTAGTTTTAAATAATTAATTTTGAATGTACTCTTTTTCTTTTGATGGTTATACAAATAATATTGCCGAGTTCTTGATTATAGTGTCATTCCATACTAGTTTGATTTTACAAGTTCTCTTAAGTTCCTTGGAAATTTTGGCCAATAAGTACTCAAGTATGTTTAGTTTGATGGTAGAGCTGGTTGGAATTTTTGTTACCAACATTGCATAATAAGGAGGTATCAGTTACTTACTAGGGACGTAATGACACAGTGAGAAACCTTGCAGGTAAATAAAATGGAGAGTTCATGTCAGAATTTGCCAACAGGGATATCACTGAAATGTCTTCCCTCTCCATGCATTCCTGGATTTTTTGTTAATGGGAAAAAAAAAGGGAATAGGCTTTATTTTCTGACCATTTATAGTAGTTAATAATCTCTTGCTTTTGTGGAAAAAGAAAAGAACTGTAAGGTAAAAGGCCAGCAGAAGCTCACCTTGCAGTGGTGTGGGTGTGCTTGACCTTTTCTTCATCCAAGGGATTGTGCCTTTTCCTTTGGAAAGGGCATTCTGTGAAGCTGTGGTACCAACTGACCTCCATACGATTTTGCATGCAGGCTGTGAATAGTCTTCTAGCCTTGCTATGGGACCTTCATATGGTCCTGTGTATGTGCTGTCTCATATGGCAGATTTTTAAAGCTGTGCATTGTCTACATTTTCTGCATCTGTGTATGTGCCTCGCACCAAGATCATCGTAGTAGAGTCAGGGCTTTAGCTGGAGAAACAAGTGCCAAGAGTGTTTTCTTGTTTGACCCAACAGAGAGTGTGGAGGAAGTGCTGATCCACATGCATTTTACAGTTCATTTTTACCATTGAAAAATAGATATGTTGCCTTGCACACTTCCATGGTGGCAATGCCTGTCAAGTCCCATTGTTACTGACTGCTTATTAATACCAGCCAGATGTAGAGATGTGATAGTGGTTTTATGTTCTAGTGTCTCTCCACTATTCTGGTAATGAAAAGAGGCTCTGAAATAAATGAGAATAAATCCTTCATAATCAGCCATGACACTGAGTGACTTTAAGTTACTTTATCAATAAGGCATTGGCTACTGCTGGCCAATTTTTCCTTTCCAAGAAAATTCCAACAGAGCAACTCATAACTGCTGAAACAGATGTTGAGTATTCCAGAGACAACCTGATAAGCAAAACAGAGCCTGCATCTCTAACTTCTTTCTGAACTGAAACAGTTCTGTGCAGAGAATCTGCTATAAAAAGACAGACATACTCTAAGAATATATTATTGTATGTGGAGATCTTGCTTCAAGGTTTTGTGTTTTAAACAGTATGTTAGTAAGCAAGGATACAGTTTGAGAGAAGTGGGGATGAAATGAGCCTCAGTCTTATTTACCTAAAGCAGCTGCTGAATCTCTAATGTCTCCTGTTCCATAAAGTATGTGAAAACTTTTTTTTCTTACCACTAGCAAAGGAGGCCAAGCTTTGTTCAGCTAGGGAAGGTAAGTACTGCAATAGTAACAAAAGCATTCTGGAACAAAAGGAGAGACTCTCAGTCTTTTAGAAACTTCGTGCCTGTAGTCTAACAAATGTTCACAGCCTTTCCTCTGATACAAACCAGCTGTAACCATGCATTTCTGTGTGTAAACAGTGTTCTCCAGCTCTTAGTGTTTCCAACTACGAAGCAGGAGATTGTAAGCTTTACTGTTCTCTTTGTATCTGACTTGTGTTAATTCCCTATTACTGATAGTCACTCCATTTTTTTAAAAGTCCTAACCCATTCCTTTTGAAACCAGCAAGAACAGAGCCCATCACTGGATTACGTTCCCAGTGACTGGGCAGAATCAGGCCAAATAGACTGGGGTCTTGGTGCAGCTTTTACTGTCTTTATGAAAAGTCTCATTGCATAAACTTGGACCTCGTGGAAACAATGGTACTTTTTTGCATTAGTTCACTAGGATTAGCCTGCATTACTTTTTGAGAAGCAATTCAGTGAGCAAGCATAGGCTTTTTTTTTTTTTTTTTTCCCAGTGTTTTGTTCATTAATTTTAAAATATTCCTTACAAGAGGTGTTTATCTTAATGGAAGAGAACTCTGAGAGAACCTCAGGGGTTCATAGGTGGATCAGAGGAAGTGATACTTCAGAACTGGTGGTTGTCCTGTCCCAAGTAATGTAATATAATAGGTCAAATCATTATCCTCTTGCCCTTTTCTGATAATGCAGCTATCAGGATTTACTTGTTTTTTCCTCTCACACACCTGTTTCTCATGAGAAACATACCCTCTGCTTTCTTCCTGTATTTGCACTGATGCCTTGCCATGTGTGGCATTTGCCTGACACGCATGGGCTGACACTGAAGGGGATGTACCCTTTACTGTTTGCAGATCTCCTATGAGATAAACAATGCCAACAAAATTCTAGTTTATGAGTATATTCAAGTTGAGGTAAAACTCATTTCCAAATTATTTCCAAGTGCTGAGTCCTGATGCCTATTGGTAAGGTTTGGATTTTTCTCTTGCAGCAGCTGCAGAGTGGATTTTTTTGAACAGTTGTATTGAGTTTCATAGTAGGGAAAACTGTTTTGTTGCCAAGTGGTTGTTACCATGATCTCTGCTGAAAGAAAGATGTTGGAAGGGAGAGTGAGTCCAAACATACTGTTTATTTCAGAGTTGTGTTTTAATGCACAATGTTTTTGAGTAAATGCTGCTGCTTTAAGTAACAGGCAAAAACTAATATGAACAAACCATGTTGTATTCTGAACGGAGGCTTTGTAGCTCTTAGACACAACAGTCAGTCACTTCATGGAGAGCTTTGTATTTTAAAGCCTATTGAACTGAAAGTGTAAATCAACAGGAGAGTATCTCCTAGCTTACATGCAGGTAATAGGCTGCATGAAGTGTGGTGTAGACAAGACACCCTCCAAATTCTCCCCTGCCTAACCCAGACACAGCTGCTCCTTTTCACATTCTTAATCCATAGGCCTTAATTCCCACTAAAGGATCTTATAAAATGGTATGCACATCCACTATATCCTGTATATACCATTTCCCCAAAGTCTACTAGAATGTGGTAGCTGGTGGAGCAAAGATTGTCTTTGGGTTTAGGTTCATGTTGCCTTTAGCAATTGTTGCTGTTGTTCATGTTGCTCATGTTTTGTAGCTTTTATTAGGACATTTTTTCCCGGAGGCTGCACGTTCCTTTGGGACAGTGTGCTCCCAATCCACACAGTGCACTTGGAGGGCAGTGGCAGAGGAAGAGCCCACAGGGATGAGCTCCAGCTGATCTCCTGGCTTAGAAGGAAGGTGTTCTCCCAATCAACTAATAAGGGTGGCACCATATTGTTGCAGGCAGCAGCAACCTCTTCAAATGATCTCAGGTTTTAATGAAGGATCCCAGCATGAGGAGTTACCTGAACTTTTGGACTTACTTCATGATATCTTTTAAATGTGTTCTTGCAGACAGAACCTGATGTTGCCACAAACCATGCTTGAGGTTCATCTGGACAAGAACACTGTAATAAACCCCTACTTCTAGAAATCACTAAAGTAGTGGAGTCTACTAGGTGTTTGATACAGGTTATAATTAGTTAAGTGGAGGTGAGAGGAGACATGCTGTGGGATGGAAGCATTTATTTGGGTTCATGAATGCAAAGTCAGCCTCCTGTTCCAGATTCTACTTACATCTAGTTTTTCTCTCTTTCTGTTGGACTAAAATTCTTGTTTTTATGAATAAACACCATGGGTAGTACTGTTTTAGGACATCTGGGTAAGTTTATGCTGACTGAAATTCTTTGAATGTTGTGGTAAAAGTAATCTTAATCAGATTTACCTGATTTTCTATACTTGTTATTCCTGTGAGAGAATCTTTCTGAGATACCTGTTCCTCTAAATTGTTTCCTGCAAAAATATTTTGTTGGAATTATTTGCTTATTTGTCTTGGTTCCATTTAATTTTCCTTTCATTTCAATGCCTTTTCCTTTCCTGACTATGTATTTAATTCATGACTTGCTCTGGGTAAGTCAATCCCCAAGCTATTATGGCAGACTAGTTTGACCTTATTACTTCAACTTCTATTCTGCCCTCTTTGAAGGTAATTCATATAAATTCTTGTGGTAAGTTTTGAGTAGTTTCAGTTGTCTGCAGGCTTTTCTGTTGTCCAGTGCTGTTCTGCTTGTCAACTGCAGTAAAACTGTTAAATGGGTTTGGGTTTTTTTCTAAAGCCCATTGTCTTTACCATGCTACTGCTACACTTTTCTTGCTTAAAATACTAAACTTCTTCCTTTCCAAATTGTTTTCTTCCAAAAGTTCAAATCTTTCAATATCAGAGGTAAAGAAGCTGACACTCCCTGGAAATTTCCCCTGTCTCTGAAGAAAAATGTCCCCAGCACAGTTCACAGACAGTGTATGGTGTGTCTTGCTGTTTTGCTGCCTTGATAGGTGTCTAGTTAGCTAATGTAATTTGATTTTAGCAAGGTTCTGTCATGTGCCCACTTTTATCAGTTATATTGATGTACCATGGCAATATTTCCTATCTCAGAGATGAATAAATAGGATTGTATTTGACATTTGCAAGTAAATATTTTGCCTCCACTCTTCCCTAAGACTTGCAGCTGTCATAATTTAGGAGAGCTCGTCGTTACTGGCTGTGAAAGGCCAGACAGAGCTCCTGCCAGAGCCACTAAAATCTTTTCTTTGGTCAGCCAGCAGACTAACTGTTGAGCAACTTGAGGCCCTCCCTTCCCCCAGAGACTGGGTATATTGTTACTGCAGTGCTTCCAGTCACTTCTGCACGGAGCACAGAGAGGAATCGGAAATGTTTAGCCTCTTACATGATGGTATAGGAGGAACTGAAGAACTTGGCTGGCAAGACAGAGGTTGATAAGTACTCAGTCTCTGTATAAAATGTATTGGGTTTTAGCCACATGACGACTTCTGTAGGATCTGTGATCTTAAGTAACTATCGGGTCTGAGGAGCAGGACTCAAAATTATAGTTTGCAGTGTTAAATAATCTTGTCCTAAAGGATGCGCAGCTTTTGAAATACCCAAAATAATCTAGGCTGTCAAAGTAAAATAGCAAAGGTATCTGCAACTGACTTTTTTGGCTAAATTTTCTTCCTCTGTTGAGCAATAATGTCTGTAGCCCAAAAAATCCTGAGAGCTCTGCAAGCTCTGCCAAATGCAACAAAGGTTTCCTGTGCAAATCTAGAAAGCCAGGCTTCAGTCAGCCTTATGGCGAATGCTGAAAATTGCTTACATCTGCATTTTGTTTCACTGGGTGTGCTTCAGGCCCATGGAGGTAACCAGTTGTTAACATTGGGGATTACAAGTTTTCAGTTTAGATTCAAAAAAGGCAAATGGTGTAAGAGAAACCCATGCTAAATGGCTTGGGTGAAATGTCATACAGTTTCTTTCACTTGGATGCTGCTATTTATTCTGAAGAGCCCACAGGCATAAGATACCACTGCATTTATAAACTGTTTCCATTGCTGCAGGTTCCTCCTGTTTTCTGTTCCTTGAAGCCAATTGCACGGTAACTGGTGAAAGGTAATTTCTGAGTATCGCTCTTTTATAATGTTGTAGCAAGAAGCATTTTTGTTTCCATTCGCGCTAGCAGACCTTCCTAGTGGTGTCTGGTAGGCAGGTGTCTGGCACAAACTGGTTATTTGGATGATTTTCCTTGTTGTTCTCTTCCTTGGATACAATGTGTTGATGTCACAAGAAGGAGTTTTCACCTGCTTGTCTCCTGAGTTGTGGTTGAAAAGTCTGTTACATCTTCGTGCAACTTTGTGGAAGAAACTGAAGAATAAGCCAATATAAAATGGAATAAATATGAAAGTTCTGTGACAGACCCTTCTGTTTGATATGGACTGAAGTCAACAAAAATATTTTTCTCTGCAACTTACTATCTACACTTCAATTGCAAGTTGGGCTATTCGTTGCCTTGAAAGTCCAAAGGAAATAAATATATTTTCTGCTTACCTTGTCACCCTCTAGATTACACAGACATTCAGTACAGAGCCTCCTTTGACCCTGGATGTCCTGATGTCAAAACCACAGTTACCTGGAACTGAAGTGGGATAATCTTGAAACAAAGTCACTAAAGATTTGATTTCCTTTCTTATTTGTGCATACATGTATAATAATAATTTTTGCTTCATAACTTCATCTGAAAAACAGCTTTTAGTATCTACCAAGGTTTTTGTTCAGATGCATTTAATACTTTATGCCAGATTCCTAAGAGGTATGTTAATGTTAGGTACAGAGGGATGAAAAAGAACCTCCTCATGAACAAGATGAAAAATTTATCTTGGATCAATTAGTATTTTGTCTCTCTGTGATTTTGAAAGCTTGAGAACAGCTGGGCTTTCCAGCAGCAAAAGTAACAATGCATAAAAAATAAGAGGGGAGGGGGAGGTATTCAAGACAGTGTGAAGATAGAATTATTTAGTCTTTTCTTTTGACAATATTGAAAAGGCAAGAGGTGAGCAGGACAAATGGTGAGGGGACAAATTTCAGTTTGTTGTTACAGCTTTCTGACTTGTTAAGCATTCCAGGCATTCTTAGAAGATACTGAATTGAATACTTGGGTGAAAAAGCTGAGACTTTTGGAAAAGAGAGTGAGACAATGTTCAAACCTGAATTTTGTAAACGGCAATTACAGTCAGAAAAGGCAGTCCCTAGTTGAAAGTCTTGGTGTTTGACATTGATGAGTGTTTTTCCCTTTGTGTCCCATGTGAGTATCTTACAGCAAGATACAGAACAGACATTTATGGAATGTCAAGAGCACACCAAGAAGCAGTTTGCACTTGAGGTGGAGGATCAGCAGTACAATGGACTAGAAGAGCACGAAACGTCATCTGTCCTTTTTCTGGGAAGGGTCACTAGCCCAGAGTTTTGCAAATCTGTGGAGCCAGTTGAAGAGATACTATACTGCCATCTGTGCTGTGTGGGTGAAATCAGGGATCCGAGTTTTCATCATTGTCTCCCACTTCATTAGCTATTAAGTTACATATAGTCTCAAAAAGGAGAACTTTAAACAGTGAAAATCGCTAGACTGATCTTTCACAAATAAAGTGAACCTATTCATGGCAGCAAAAATACAGGCCTTTTTTTTAAATCGGGGTCTTTGCATCCTGCCCAAAGGTTTTTCACTAGCAATCTTAGTGCAGCACTGAGCTTTTCAGTTTGCACTATATGATCACAGAATTGCAGGCAACCATGCTGCAAGTCCATCAAAATGAACAAGTCACCCACAATGTAGGTACTGTTTACCATAATAGGAGAACAGAGGGAGTTTTACAGAGGTTTATTTCTATATTTCCTGTGGATGATGCAACGTACATAGAATAAAGTGACTTTACCTGATGGGAGCATGGTGATAATCCTTTTTAGGATAGCACCTTGCCACTGGCAACATCATGCAGTCTGGAGGACACCAGCCCTTCTGCTTTGAGGATAATTTGAAAAGCATCTGTTTTCAGATGCTTTCATTAGGTCATTCTATTAGAAATGGAAGTGCTGGAAATATTTTCAATGGGAATTATGCAGTGAAAAAAGAATGCAGTTGTATTTTATCTCTAAAATGGCTTTATAACCCAAAGAAGTTTACAAAAAAGTGGGCTAAGTTTGTCAAACAAGTTTTAAAATGTGAAGGTCAAAGTGTAAACAATTGGATCTTCAATTCTGATGTAAAAGTGGCATTGTGATGAGCGCTTTTGTTACTCAGTTTTAATTATTTCTTGTAAAACTCATTCTTGTGTTGTTTGAATTTTATCTAGAATTCCTTTGGCCTGGTTTTGCTTGGGACTAACATTACAGTCTCATGGCACATCTATCTTAACAGATATATTTTTAATGTAATTTTATATGTGATACTGAGGCCATTCTGTTGAGACCAGCTTTCATAACTGCAGAAGCCTGCTATGCTGACTTGCTGGATGTGGCTTTACCTACATACTTGCATTTTCTTAAGTAATGTTTCGCTTTCAAGTTACTCAGTTTAAATACATGCCTTTAATTTAAAATGTGTTAAAGGAACTAAAATTAAGAGCTGGTATGATGTTGGTAATGCCTGTTCATTCAGGTTAATACTGACAAAGACCTATTTGCCCCAGCCTTGGCAACAGTGTTTTCAGTTTGCTTGTAAAGGGAAAAA
>VWZG01005893.1:14400-27092 GCA_013396735.1 Grallaria varia | reverse complement strand
CCCCAGGGTCAGTGCCACCGTGTCCCCAGGGTCAGTGCCACCGTACCCCCAGGGTCAGTGCCACCGTGTCCCCAGGGTCAGTGCCACCGTACCCCCAGGGTCAGTGCCACCGTGTCCCCAGGGTCAGTGCCACCGTACCCCCAGGGTCAGTGCCACCGTGTCCCCAGGGTCAGTGCCACCGTACCCCCAGGGTCAGTGCCACCGTGTCCCCAGGGTCAGTGCCACCGTACCCCCAGGGTCAGTGCCACCGTGTCCCCAGGGTCAGTGCCACCGTACCCCCAGGGTCAGTGCCACCGTGTCCCCAGGGTCAGTGCCACCGTACCCCCAGGGTCAGTGCCACCGTGTCCCCAGGGTCAGTGCCACCGTACCCCCAGGGTCAGTGCCACCGTGTCCCCAGGGTCAGTGCCACCGTACCCCCAGGGTCAGTGCCACCGTGTCCCCAGGGTCAGTGCCACCGTACCCCCAGGGTCAGTGCCACCGTGTCCCCAGGGTCAGTGCCACCGTACCCCCAGGGTCAGTGCCACCGTGTCCCCAGGGTCAGTGCCACCGTACCCCCAGGGTCAGTGCCACCGTGTCCCCAGGGTCAGTGCCACCGTGCCTCCCGGCGGCAGGGTGAGTGCTGCTGGGCCCCCTGCAGCAAGGTCAGTGCCACCGTGCCCCCTGCGGCAAGGTCAGTGCCCCCTTGCTCCCTGCGGCAAGGTGAGTGCCACCGTGCCTTCTGCGGCAAGCTGAGTGCCCCCGTCCCCCCCAGCAGCAAGGTCAGTGTCCCCTTGCCCCCGGCGGCAAGGTCAGTGTCACCGTGCCTCCCGGCAGCAGGGTGAGTGCCACCGTGCCCCCGACAGCAAGGTCAGTGCCACCGTGCCCCCCAGCGGCGAGGTCAGTGCCCCCTTGCCCCCAACAGCAAGGTCAGTGCCACCATGCCCCCAGCGGCGAGGTCAGTGCCACCATGCCCTGCCTGTGCCCCCGCACACCTGGGTCAGACCCAAAGGCTCTGAACAAGGCAGGTGGACAAACCCTGGGCCCAAAACTGTCATTTGCTTCACGGTGTAATGGGACAAGCTACGGCAATACACCTTTTGCTGGAGGCGAGTCCTGCACTGGAATTATCCCCGGGGGCTGGAAGCAGGAGAAAATAGGAGGCAACAATGGAATGCCTTTCAGGCAGGGAGGGTCGTTCCCCATCTCATGTGCTTTCCAGCACAACTGAGATGGGATGAAGCCCCAAGGAAGTCCTCCACATCCAGGCTCAGCAGCTCTGGGAGCTGGAGTGTCAGGGTGCCAGCCGGAGTTGCTCTTGTTCTGTCCCAGACCTCTGAGGTCTCACGGGGGTGGCAGGAGTTCTTCCCACAGCTAATTTCTTTCCTTTTCGGATCAACAGTCCAAATCATCCACTGATAGCAAAAACCGTCACAAAAAGCCCAAGGACACCAAGCCCAAAGTGAAGAAGCTCAAGTACCATCAGTACATCCCTCCGGATCAGAAGGCAGAGAAGTCCCCTCCACCCATGGATTCTGCGTATGCCAGACTGCTCCAGCAGCAGCAGCTCTTTCTGCAGCTCCAGATCCTCAGCCAGCAGCAGCAGCAGCAGCAGCACTTCAACTACCCCGGGATGCACCAAGGACAGCTGAAGTGAGTGGCACCAGGATTCAGTCCTGTAACCACGTGTGCCAGTGCAAGGGGAGAGAGGCATGCCGGTGAAACATAAAAGCTTGGGAACAGCACAGGCTCCTTCCAAGCCGTTCTGGCTTCGTGCACTGGCCAGAGCATCTGCAACCTGCTGGTGGGGACCAGCAATCTCCTACAGCCCCACCTGCTTTTCCTTGGGGTTGGCCATCCACAGGTCTCATAGAGGAGACAGCTCTCAAGGGAACAGAGGGATGGGATGCTGGGAACAGAGACCCTGGGGGTGCAGACAAGTTACCCCAAATCTCCTTTGTTGTTTCAGGCAATCAAATGAACAAATGGTCAAAAGTTCAAATTCTTCATCAACTTCTGTCAACAACACCCCTCTTTCTCCAGTGAAAACCACCTTTTCAGGCCAGACTTGTGTCTCATCTATCAAGCCAGGCCCTCTGCCATCCAACTTGGATGATCTCAAAGTGAGTGCAAACTTTGTCACAGCAGGAGCAGAATCTCTCAGCCTGAGCTGTGCAGTGGAGTGCTGCAGTCACAGCTCAGCACAGCCATGTGCCCTGGGCAGCCCGGGAGTTCAGCCCAGCACACTGGGGCAGGGCTGGGTCACCGGGACACGGGGGCTCTCTGCTCTGCAGGGCCGAGCGGGGTCAGTGCTCTAGTGAGTGTACCAGCAAACCTTAGGTCTGGCTTGGGCAGGCTGCAGGCCAGGCCAAGGGCAAGGACTAAAGGGTGATCTGTGCTGCTGCTCCTGCAGCTCCTGTCTCCATCCCTTCTGTGGTTTTATGGTGGACATCAGGATACTGTAGCAGACCAGCTGGAAGGTCACCATGGTCTCCCCTCAGTGACTCAGTGGTCATTACAGCCAGGCCAACTCACCTCTGCACAAGCAGGTATCTGCTGCTCCATGCACTGCCCTGAACATCTCTCATGCTGGCAAGACAGGGCTTAAGGGAGAATCACTCACATCAGCAGTTCTTTTATACTTTGCTAATGGACCCTCTTCCATGGGGAAGGACAAATCCTTCTAGGAGCAGAGACCTGGAGGCGACGTTCATTGCCAGAGGTAGAAATAACGAGTTTGGCCATGGCAATTCCCCTGCTTAGGTGACTGTATCATGTGGAGATGCCTGAACATGGAGTATGTGGCTCAAAGGTATGTGGACACATTCTCTGAGCCATCAGCTGGCTTCTGGTCTCTGTAAAAGTCCTCTGCTTATGGAGAAACCACTGCTAGAAAGGGAAAAGTTACCTCCACAGCCTATGGGCCACGGCTGGTTCATGGAGAGTAGTCACAGTTCCTGAAGGAAGAAGGAAGGTTTTCCTGTTAGGAAAGGCTGAGATTCTGCAGGATGTGCAGTGGTCAGGCCTGCAGAGGGTGACTGTGATGAGACAGTGAGCACCTGGGAGGGCAGAGCTTCAAAGCTGGAATTTGGGAGCCTGTGACCTGAGACTGCTTGTTAGAAGGATTTGGTTTCTAAAGGGGTCATCTGCCATTGAGACTGATCAGTCATGACTTTCCTTCTAGGTGTCAGAGCTGAGGCAGCAGCTGCGAATACGAGGCCTGCCTGTGTCGGGTACCAAGACAGCGCTGATGGAGCGACTGCGGCCCTTCCAGGAGTGCAGCAGCAATGCCGTGCCAAACTTCAGTGAGATCACCACCGTCACCTTCCCAGTCACTCCAACCACCACCCTGTCCAGTTACCAGTCGCAGTCCTCCACCAGCATGTTATCAAATGGCTTCTACCACTTTGGCAGCACCAGCTCCACACCCCCCATCTCGCCCGCCTCCTCTGACCTCTCTGTGAGCGGCTCTTTGCCAGACACGTTCAATGATGGGCCCATGTCTTCCCCCCAGTTCGGTCTCCAGCCCTCTCCGGTTCATGGCAGTGCTGAGGAAAGCCTCATGAGCAGCATGAATGGAGGGAGCATCCAGCTGGAACTGGAAGGAATTGACACAGAGAAAGACAAGATGCTGGTGGAGAAGCAGAAGGTCATCAATGAACTGACGTGGAAGCTGCAGCAAGAGCAGAGGCAGGTGGAAGAGCTCCGGATGCAGCTCCAGAAGCGAAAGAGAAGCAATGGCCTTGAGGAGAAGCAGCAGCCTGCTCAGCATTTCTTTGGTGTCCCCATCAAGCAAGAAAACGCCGTGTCCAGCTGTCCGTTTGCATCCAAACAAACAGCCTTGAAAGGCCAGGCTGGCAGCTCGGATAAGCTCAGTAACTGTGGGGTGCCGCAGGTGCCCCACATTGTAAATAGCCACTGCTTGGAGCCTGCAGGGCAAAGCACCATCACCTCCTCGACATTCCTGAGCCCGCAGTGCTCCCCCCAGCACTCTCCCCTCGGGGCTGCCAAGAGCCCCCAGCACATCAGCCTCCCGCCGTCCCCCAACAGCCACTACCTGCTCCCGGTGTCCCCCGTGCCCGCGGACGGGCGCAGCGGGTCCCCGCCGGGCAGCGCCTGCCTCCGCACGGCACCGGTGAGTGTGAGCCCAGCGCCGGTGAGTGTGAGCCCGGCGCCGGTGAGTGTGAGCCCGGCGCCGGTGAGTGTGAGCCCGGCGCCGGTGAGTGTGAGCCCAGCGCCGGTGAGTGTGAGCCCGGCGCCAGTGAGTGTGAGCCCGGCGCCGGTGAGTGTGAGCCCAGTGCCAGGCACACGCACCCCGCTGCTGGCCCGGGACTGCTGGAACCCGGCGGGGCACCCGCGGGCTGTGGCGCTCCATGGTGCTGCCTGGGGAGCCAGAGGGTATCCCACATGGACAGTGCGTTGGAAGCTGATGGTACCACAGGGTCCTTTGCAGGCTGTCTCTTGGAGAGCCCTGGCTCTGCACCCCATTGCCCTGGGAGGGCCACAGCACAGCTGCCATGCCCCATGGAGCCCTGGCACAGCTCCCTCTGCCCTGGAGAGCCCTGGCATAGCTCTCTCTGCCCCATGGAGCCCTGGCATAGCTCTCTCTGCCCCATGGAGCCCTGGCACAGCTCCCTCTGCCCTGGAGAGCCCTGGCATAGCTCTTTCTGCCCCATGGAGCCCTGGCACAGCTCCCTCTGCCCCATGGTGTCCTGGCACAGCTCTTTCTGCCCTGGGGGATCCCTGGCATAGCTCCTTCTGTTGTAAGGAGCCCTGGCACAGCTCCCTCTGCCCCTGGTTAAGCACTGGCATAGCTCCCTCTGCCTCTGGAGGGGTCCTGGCAAAGCTCCCTCTTCCCTGGGGGAGCATTGGCACAGCTGCTTCTGCCCTAAAGGAACCCAGACCCAGCTGCTTCTCCCCTCAGGGGGAGTCCTGGCACAGCTGCCCGTGCCCCATGGAGCCCTGGCACAGCTCTGTACGCAGCAGAGAAGCACCAGCATGGATCCCTCAGCTCCTGGGAGAGCCCTGGCACAGCTGCTACACCCTGGGAGACTCCACGGCAGGGCTGCAGGGCTTTCCAGCATCTTGCCAAGTCATTGTGACTCCCAGCAGTGTGTGAGGCATTTTCACCACTGGGTTGGAGGAGGGCGGTTGCCCCAGGAAGCCTCCTGTCAGAAAGCTAAAGCAGGGCTCACAACTGGGGTCTGCAGTCAGAGAGAGCTTGTGCCTCCCCACCAGGCCACCAGCCCAGCAGGAAGTTGTCTTCAGCAGCCACCACTGCTCACTCAGCCCTCCACACAGGTCCCAAAGCTTGGGGAGGGGCACGTGCTGCCAGAACAAAAAGAACCACGAAGTTCTGCTGATCGCAGCCCCAGTTCATCCCAGTGCCCCCCAGCGCTCCCCAGGGAGCAGCACCACCTCTCACACAGCCTGCCCCACACCCAGCGTGCAAGGTGTGCACAGAGGGCAGGCTGGGCACAGGACAGCGGCTGAGGAACAGCACACACCGGCCCAGGGCCACTCCCAGCCGTGTCCCACGGGGTGCCCACACTGAGGGGCAGCCCTGCCTGGCGCCACAGAGTGGGCACAGCGCTGGGTCCAACCCCTGCAGAGCATGGCAAGGTGGTGCCATGGGCACTTGGCACCAGCACAGCAAGTGAGGTGGGAATGGGCAGCAATTTATGGGGAGGAGGGACAGAGAGAGAGCTGCCAGTGGGATGGACATGGAGGGCAGTGCGTTGGGGTGAGGCAGGCAGTGGGGCAGCTGCAGAGGTGAAGAGAGTGAGAGCTGGGCTGGGCATGAGCTGGGCAGGGGGCAGAATGCAGGGGGTGACCCCAGAGGTGAACTGGGCACTGGGGCAGAGCTGTGGGGCAACAGGCAGTGGGACACGGTGCTGTGAGGTTATATCCAAGAGAGGCAGTGGGGCTGCTCTGGACAGCTGGACAGTGGTCAGTGAGCATCGGGAGGGAGCAGTGACGCCACAGGGGCATCTCCAGCTTGTCCCTCCCAGCCTGAGAGCAAGGGGGGTATGGAGGGGATGGTTCGTGGTGTCCTGTAACACCACCTGCCCTGAGCATTCCTCTGCTGCATGCAGGGGACTCCCACGGCAAGGGTCCTTCTTCAGCAAGAACTACTTCTCTGTGCCCAGCACTGTAGTGCTGTTCCCCACGAGCCAGTGATGGTGTTCTTCCAGCTGCCCTCCACAGAAAGGTGGCCAGGATGTGTATGACCAGGCCAAGTGACCTCACTGCTGCCCTGGATCCACCCCTGGATCCAATCCACCTTCAGGGGTGATGCTGCTTCCCCTGGTGCTGACTCTCATGGGACAAGGCCAGGGCCAGGCAGTGGGGAAGGACACCCAGGGGCCTAGAGGTGATGGAAACAGGAGCTGACAGACACTGGACCTTCATCTGAGGTCCCTTCTGGAAGGGGAGGCTGGCAAAAACGTGGCAATCATATGCATGTGTTTGGCACAGGCAGAGGTTTCCCTCTTTTGAGTGGTCTTCCTTGGCCCAGGCTCTGTGAGGTGCCCCTGGACAGGCAGTGATGGAGAGGGGCTGGGAGGCAGCTGAGGAGGTGCCACATTGATGGCCAAGTGCAGCCAACCACCAACAGCCCATCTCTGTCTTCCCCTTGCCCAGCACGTCCCTGACTGGGCTGAGCACCAGGATGCTCCAGGACACCATTCCCGTGCCCCGGCTGTGACTGGAGGCCAGTCTGGCCCTGGGGCTCAGAGCCAGGCTGAGGGAGGTGGTTTACCTGCCTCTGCCCTGCTCAAAGGCCAGGCATTTTGTTTGACCCCAAGTTTTTTTCCCTGGCACCACACCAACCTCAGCAGGGGTGAGAGCTGGGCCTCCCTCTGTGCCTCTCCATGCCTTGACTCCCTTTCCCTGTATTTCCCCATGCAGATGGCTGTGCAGGCAGGTCAAAAGTTTTCTATTCCATACCCAGGTTTTTGTAAGTCCCGCCCAGCCCTGTCAGAGATAAAGCAGCCTCCACCCTATGAGGATGCAATGAAGCAGGTGACTGCATGGCTTTCGTTTTCTACAGGGCTGGGACTGCCCAGGCTGTCCTTTTATGGATGGTGGGACTCAGCTGCAGGAGTTCCAACCTGTTCTGGTGTCTCTGGGTAGGACAGGCCTGTTTCCAGAGGAATGGGCTTTTTGAAGGTTAGCTGCTGACTGGTGGCCACAAACCAGAGACCACACTGGGTGGGACAGTGCCTGCTATGCACCCTGGGGTCCTGACACCCCCAAACACCCCGGGGTGCTGGTGTAGGAGTGCTCAGTACTATGTGAGAAATAGACCCTTGAGCATTCCCAAGTCATCAGGAAACTCACCTTCACTCTTTAGCCCATTAAGATGTCCTGCTCTGTCCCATCTGCCCCCTGAGCCTTACTCCGGAGCACTGTTCCCACTGGAGAGCAGTCCATATTCCATGAACCCCTTCCATGAGAGTCTGGCAGCAGCCTCAGTGCCAGGATTGACAGTGCCTTCAGGAGAGCAGAGTGATGCTGTTGGCAGGGATGAAAATAGGCTCATGGTGGAGGGCAGGCAGTGCTGCCAGTTTCCAGGCAGGCAGAGGAGGATGCCTGGGCAGCACAGGGAGTGCAGGCAGGCACGTGGCAGTGTGAGCTGCTGGGACCAAAATGATGGTGTGTCCTGATGGCCCTGGGACAGGTCAGGCTGTGGTGGACACTGAGCAGAAGGTCGGTGGCAGAGCAGGGCACCTTGGTCCCTAGATCCACCATGATTGTCCCAGGTCCCTGCAGTGCCAGCCCATGTTAGTGTGGCCTCCCTCCTGCAGGGGAGGAAGCCATTGGTGGGGTGTAGAGCCATTGACCTGGTTTATGGCTGGAGAGACTCTCCTAACGCCCTCTACTCTCCTCTTTGTCGTTTGCTGCAGCAGATGACACGAAGTCAGCAGATGGACGAGCTCCTGGACGTGCTGATTGAGAGTGGAGGTATGCACTGCTTCCCTGTCCCCCTCCAGGGCTTCCCCTCCAAGCCAGCGGTGGTCCATGAGGCTCAGTGCATTCTGTGCACCCCAGCAGAGGTGCCTGAGTTGAATACAGCTTTCACCAGCCCTCCTTGTGCCAGCAGCCACTGAGATTGAATCCCAAAGCATCCTGGTCCTCCCAGAGCCTGTTCCTGTGTGTGCTGTCCCCGTGGGGTGGTCTGGACTTGGCTGTCACCCGTGCAGACTGGGCAGAGAGAAGGGGCAGCAGGGCAGCAGCCTGTGCCCAGCACTGCCAGCCACCTCACCACGCAGAGCCCCCAGTGTCCCCCACCATTCCCAGTGCTGCCAGTGCCATCTCCCACACAGAGCACTGCTGGTGCCCTCTCCTGTACAAAGTGCTGCCTGTGCCCTTCCCCAGCCCCCTGGGAGAGCTGCCAGTGCTCCTGCCCTAGGGACTGTGTCCAAACCCAGGGGATCAAGGTCAGAAAGCAGGAATGTGCAAGGCTGCCTGCAGGGAGGGTGGCTGAGCAGTGCCAGGGGGACTGGGTGGGGAGCAGGTCTGCACAGGGATGGCTGAGAGTCCAGCTGGAGGGCTGTGGTGGTGCTCCTGTGCCCAGCAGTGGTGGGCACTGCCAGAGCACCTCAAAGCCCTCTCATTTGTTGACAGAAATGCCAGCCAATGCCAAGGAAGATCGGTCTTGCCTGCAGAAAGTACCTCAGATAACAGTGTCTCCAGGGAACGCCGGTGCCTCTCTCCCCAAGCCCCAGGCCCCGTTCGAGCCGGTGCCCTTCGAGCACTGCCCAGGCAGCAGCGACGCCCACCTCGAGGTGCTGCTGAACGCCCACAGCCCCCTGGGCAGGGTCAGCGAAATGGCCCTGCTGAAGATGGGGGCAGAGGAGCCCCACTTCGAAGGGATGATGGAGGGGTTCTCCGGCAAGGCTGCGGATGAACTGCTCAACTCCCAGGAGATTTTACAGACTCCCCTCTCGCCCATGGAAACCCAGCTCTCCCCTTCCCCTGCCGAAGGCTCTGGTTTACAAATGAGTTTCACTGAGTCTCCGTGGGAAACGATGGAGTGGCTGGACCTCACCCCCCCCAGCTCTGCCACCGGCTTTGGCTCCCTGACCCCCGCGGGTCCCAGCATCTTCAACATCGATTTCCTGGATGTTACCGACCTCAACCTGAACACCAGCATGGACCTGCACCTGCAGCAGTGGTGAAGGGGGTGCTGGGGCAGATGCTGTGAGCCTGCAGCAGGCAGCAGTGTTTCTGTCATGCCAGAGAACACACAGGGCTAATGTGCCTCATCCAGGGGAAACTGGAGTCATTTTCCCAGCATATAAACTTGTTTGAATTTCCAGTCACTGCAAATTGACAGGACAACAACTCTGGTACTTTGGTTTTCCTCCACTGACATGTCCTGAACAGAGGACACCAGTGCCTGAAACAACACCACCTTTGATTAACAAGAACTTCAGTTTTCTTTCTTTCTTTCCCTCCACCCCAGTTTTAGCAGTTACTCTCATGAGAACTGGAGCAGTTCATGATAAGACTGTGGCGAGATGACCTCACCTTGGTGGCAATAGGAAATTAGGGAGCAGAGAGTCCCACATTGCCCTCTCTCCTCTCCTCTCCTCTCCTCTCCTCTCCCTTCAGACAGCCCTGCTGACCTTGGCCATGCCCAGGCTGTGGGTGTGGAGCAGGAGCTCTGCCCAGCCAGGTGCCCAGCCCACTTCTGCAGACAGCCAGGCTTTAGTTTCCCTTCTGGTGCCCGAGGCCAGGCTGCGCAGTCCCTGCAGAGCTCTGCTCCAGGTGTGTGAGAGATGGAGACCACCATGTTCATGGTGGCACCGTGGCGTGTCCCGAGGGGCTGAAGGCCCCGGAGCTGAACTGGCTGCACTCTGAACTGAATCAGGCTGCAGCCTGCGCCCTTGGAGCAGAGAGCTGTGGATGTTGGAGGCAGATGTTCAGGATGCAGGTGCAGGTATCCCAGGGATGTTCCATCCCGGTGCAGTGTCTGTGTCCCACGTCCGTGGGGCACACAGAGATGTGTGATGTGTTTTGGTCCAAGGTAGGAACAACTCATGAAAGAACCAGCTGAGCTTTGCAGGGAGGGGCTGTTCCCTGCACAGCCAGGTCAGGGTGGTCTCCATCCCCCGGGAGCAGGGAGAGCCAGGAAGGGACACTCAGTGACCGGCACGTGGGGCAGGGCCGTGTGGTTTGTGTGAGCCTCCACTCCTCTGCCATCCACCCTTCTGCCCATTCCTCCTCAATCCCCAGCAGGCACCCCCTTCTCCCCGAGTTTACTCCAACATCACTGCTCCCTCAGCCCAGAGCAAGGCTACTGGAGAACAGCTGTGAATCACCGAGCCTGGAGGAGCCCGTTCTCCCGAAGCCCGCAGAGAAGGAAGCTCTCCTGCAGTGATGCTCCCGTTTGGAATCACCAGCATTTCTCCTATGAGTCTCTGTGCAATATTCTTCCTCAGGCTCTGGCAAGAAGGAGCCTTTGCTTCACTTCTTGGCTTCCACCAAAGAACTTGCTGCAGACTGTGTGATGGACACGTCTGTTCTTTGCAATTCTGTTTTCGCCAAAGTAAATATTGTTGCTGACAAAGATTGTTAAACTATTTACAGACTGAGTGTATTTAATATTTGTGTTACTGGAAGGACAGCACACGGAGACGCAGCCACTGGGAGGAGGTCCAGCCTGGCCATGGCTCCCGTGGCACTTCCCCAGGGATGCTGGAGCCATCGGAGGTGGCTCTGCAGCCCCGGCGGGGTCCCCAGTCCATGGTGTTGTTGCATGCTGTATAAAGCACGTGGCAGTAGCTTTCAAATCACTATTTAAAGCACCACTTTTCTATTGTACAAATGTCACAGGGCACTGCTAGGATAGACAATCACAGGTTGCCTTTTTTTTTAAAGAGTTTCTTTTTCTAAGTGAGAGATTTTTCAAAGCCAGTCTGTGGAGAGTATTCAGAGCACTTGACAGAGTAGTGTTAGCTGCTCCACTGCAGCCATGTACAGGGCTTTCCAGGTAACTTTCTCCTCTCAGCAAATGTATTTCCTTATTTAAAGGGATGCTGTCAGCTTCAAACCTGTAAGCAAGCACATTTCCTTACCTATGTTACCAGCAACACCTTCATTATTAAAACCCTTGTCTTGCCACTCTGTCTGCTCATAGTTTGCTCTTTGATTTCACCCCTGGGACATCCACAGCCATCCCAGCTGGCACCATCTGATGCCAGCTCCAAGTCCTGGGACAGCTACAGTCCTTCAAGGGCAGTATTTCTTTCATGGCTGCAGTTTTTCCTGAAAGATTCCTCAACACACCTGTCTCTGCCATCCTTTTCCTCTGTTGGCTTTGTTCTTCTGCAGGCCTTGGGTCCACTTCAAGGGCAGTGGCTGGCCCCCTGTCCGACCCCCTTGGCATTTCTGCCAGTTCTGGAGTGGTGGCCACAGGGCATATCTGGGGCATGGGCAGAGCTCTCCCTGAAGCTGAACCTCCCACTGCCCTCAGGCAGAGCAGGCTGGGACCTCTCCTTGGGCGACCTGGGCTCCTTCCCCTGCTTCCACTTAGCATCTCTTTCCAGATCCAGTGCATCTTTCCTTTAATTAGAAAAGGTTCCCCAGGTATTTGCCCACTTGTGAAATGGTCCTGAGGCACTTCTCAAGTGAATATGAAAAGATGCGGAGGAACAACTAACCAGTTCCTATGAAGGTCTTTTAACCTCAAACCCGCACCTGAACTGAGGTGAGCCAGGTCATGGTTACTCAGAATGAGGAGAGAAGCCAAGCCCAGGGTTGTTTCAGGAATACTGACGGGCTGGAGCTGCCCTGCCCCGTGTGCCCACTGGGCAGAGCCTGCCTGTGCTGCTGCCCCTTGCAGCAGAGCCCGTGCTGCCAGTGCCCCCTGACACAGGCAAAGAGCACTGAAGGGCACAAAGACGCCTCTCAGGTGCCAAGGTCTGCAACAGAACATCTGGGGAGGCTGAGTCCAGCCCAGGGCCCTGCTGTGGGCAGAGGGGGGGCTCAGAGGGTCTCCTCCCAGGCCCCAAAGGACACCAGCAGCAGATCCTGCACAGAGAAGAGCTCAGCCCAGCCTGCCCCGGCCAGTGGCCCTGCAGCCCCACACAGGCTGTCCCAGTAGCATGGGGCAAGCTCTCCCCTTATCAGTCCACACATAGCCTTGCATGTGCAGATGATTTTTCCACACAAGCTGTCCCAAGGAATTTGGGGTTCTGGAATTTTCCTTCCTCTCAACATCAAGCTGAAGGATCCCAGTGATGTCCCACTCTCCCTGAGCATTCTTGCCTGAAAAATAGAAGAAATATAAAGAAAAGAAAAAAAAAGTCTTTCACGAGTCAAACTAACATTTTTCATGCCTGTAGCAAGTTTTTACAATGTGAGTTGCCTGGTTCAGTGTTTCCATCCAGTGTTTCCTCCACAACAGGCACTGCCACATGCACAGCAACACTCCACCATCTCCCAGGTGAAGACAGACCACAGTCTGGGCACAGTTTCCCTCCCCAGTGACACGGGGAAACAACACTTGTTTCTCAGCCCTTCTGCCCTGGTGGGGTGGGATGAAGAGGCAGCATAAGTAGGAAGTTACGTGTGCCCATCACAGAACCCTGTACATGGGGAGGGCACCAAGAGCCCCAGAGCCCAGTGCCACTGCTGCCAGGGCCTTCCACCAACCTGTCACCCTGTGACACCCACAGCAGCACCCCAGCACCCTGTGACACCCCCAG
>VWZG01005893.1:0-14168 GCA_013396735.1 Grallaria varia | reverse complement strand
CTGTGAGACCCACAACACCACCCTGTCACCTTGTGACACCCACAGCACCACCCCAGCACCGTGACACCCCCAGCACCACCCCGTCACCCTGTGACACCCCCAGCAGCACCCTGTCACCCCCACTGCATCCCAGAGCCTCCCCCACACCTCCAGCCCCCCAGCCCGGTGCCCAGGGGCCCTGGGGCTCCTCCTGTGCACGGGCAGCGCTGGCACCTCACCCCACTGCCAGTGGGTGCAGCCCCCTGGCACCTGCCCGGTCACCCTCCCCGAGTGCTCTGCTCGTCCCTGGCAGCTCCCCCAGAGCCTCCACCCACCCCAAGCTCCCTGGGGAGGGGACCTGGGGACACACCGGGCTCCCTCCTCGGCAGCCCCGACCTGCTGGCCCCCCGTGTCTGCAGCACCCGAGGCCACCAAGCAAACAGGACCGGGGCAGTGCAGGACGGGCAGAGGGGCTCGGGGGGCTTCAGCAAAGCCTTTAAAGCCCAGACACTCGTTCACTCTGGAGCACTGGCAGGGATCCAGCAGGATGGTCAGGGATGGTGAGACCCTCAGGGCTACCTGCACGTCTCGGCTCACACACAGGAGCATGAGGTGACCCTCACAGAGTTCTGGGGGGTTTATCTCACAGCACTCCCACCCTCAGATTTCTGCCAACTCAATGCATGTGAGTTAGGAACTCAGTTCTTTGTATTCCCACCAATTCCTTACACTCAACATTTTCTTGCACACTAAAGGAAACATGTTTTTGTACAAATCCATGATCTTAAGGACTGAACTAAAAAATTAGTTTTACTTAGTTCAAATGACCACTAGAAGTTAACATGCACTAGGAGTGTTACATACAATTAAAATCAACGCTCACAGACATATTTGTGCTCCTTTTTTTCTGTGGGCTCTGCTCACCTTTCTCTGCCTCTCTGGGGCTTCCAGGCTGCAGGAGGGTGTGGGGTGCCTTGGCACATGGCAGCAGCCTCAGCCTTTGCCAGAAGCAAAGATGTCCATGTGGATGGGGTTTTCCTCCTCACTCTGCAGTGGCTGAGGAAACCAGGGTGGGTTTTACACCTTTGCTGACACACTCATCCTTCCTTGGCTTGTAACCCCATGTGACACCTGAATTGCTGGATCCGTGACTTACATCTGCCAGAGGCTCGTTTCCATTGTCTTTGTTTAAGGCTGGTTTTGCCCTAAATCCCATATCCCACCCTTCTGACGGCCAGTGACTGGCCACTGCCCAGGTGTTTGTAGTCTCGAGGCACTGGCATCACCCTGGACCTCTTGGTGCAGCCCCTGCTGTCATGGCCTGTCCCCTACAGCCTGTGTCACTCCAGCAGCAAGGAGAGTTATTTACGCAGCAGAACCACTCACTGTTACTGGTTATCAGTTGCAAAATGTATCCCAAAGCAGCAGCACCAGCAGCAGCACCAGCAGCACCAGCAGCAGCAGCAGCAATGCATTTGCTGGGCTCCAAAGCTGCAGCAGCACAGGACCTCAGAGGAGGCCAAGGAGCATCTCCTGGGGATAAGAACACAGGTTCTCCAGGGACACCCGAATCTCTCCCACCCAAGCAGCCCCTCCCCGGTGCCACCCTCAGTCAGCACCTCTCAGGTGGCCCTGGCCCCTTGCTGGAAATGTCCTGACGTTCAGGTCACACATTGGGAGTTGTGATCCCAGCCCCAGCTGTGCTGATGCTCCTTCAGGAAGCAGGAACTGGCTGGATTTCAAGGTGGTTTCCACCAACATCTTGTAATTTGGATCAGGTTCAAATGTCTTCAGGAAATCACTGTGATGTGCAGTCCCAGGATCCGAATCCTTCTGTTCTCCTCTCTTAATGAGTTCCCTCCTGCTTTCCCAGCTCAAGCCCCAGTGCAGAGGGAAAAAGAAAGAAACACAGGATCCTGGTGCAGGGAACCAGGAGATCAGCTGTGGGCTGCACTACACAGAGGGCTGAGCTACAAATGTCAGGACTGAGGGGAGCCCTTCCTGGGGTCTGCAGCTCTTCCCAAGGGGATGCTCCCAAACTGGATGGCCCATGAACCAGTTCTGGCAATGTCTGGAGGGCCCCGTGAGGAAGCTCCTTCTTCTCAGAAACCTGCAACAGGACTAACCACCTGGAATCAGTCCCACGGAGCTGTCGGGGCGCTGCAGCACGGGGGTTCTCAGTGCACTCTGAACCTGGTGGGAGACCTTGGAAGCTCGGGCGGGATCTCCCCCTCTCCTCAAATCATCCAAACAGGCCCTGCCTTGCCACACTGGCAGCCTCCACCTCCACCCAAGGAGCTGCTCTCTCCTGTCTGCCCAGGGCTCAGAACTGCCTCCATGGTCAGACACTGTTTTCCAGAGGCACAGAGGGAATTGAGGCATCGGAATTTTGCTGGTCCTCATTTTCCTCTTGACTTCCTATCTGAGAGAACTAACTTTTGTTGAGTGCAAGACAAATTTAGGAAAAGAAGGGACAGAGCAGAAGTGTTTTGGTAAGGACAACAAGTCACTTCCAGGAGCCAGAGTCGATTTGTGGTGTCTAATGAGGTGCTGGGCTCACCCAAAGCACCTTCTCCGATGGTTTTCAGCGCAGCTCAGGTGTCTGCACCCTCACCACAGACTTCACCACACACAGCCCTGCAAGCCAGTTCTCCTCAGGCGAGCAGCTCCTTCCTGCTCAGCCCGACCCCCTCCAGCCCTCCCGAGCCTGCCTGTGCTGCGGGGGCTGCTGGCACAGCTGCATCTGCCAGGGGACACCCCTGCACCTGCCAGGTGAAACCCCTGTGCCTGCCAGGTGACATCCCTGCACCTGCCAGTGACACCCCTGCACCTGCCAGGGGATACTCCTGTGCCTGCCAGGTGATGCCCCTGTGCCTGCCAGGTGACACTCCTGCACCTGCCAGGTGACATCCCTGTGCCTGCCAGGTGACACTCTTGCACCTGCCAGGTGACACCCCTGCACTTGCCAGGTGACACTCCTGGTGACACCCCTGCCCCTGCCAGGTGACACTCCTGTGCCCAGCAGGCATCTGCTGTTTGCCCCTGCCCCGTTCTCCGATGGTGGGGCCTGCCCAGCCCTTTCCACTGGGATTTAGGCAAAGCTGAAGGCTGGCTGGCAGACGCCCCACAGAGCAGTCCTGCTGTTCTATTGCCCGCACAAGGGTGCCCTGTAACTCCAGGAGGGGGAGTTTGTGTTTCATCCTCTTCTCCAAGCACTTGCACAGCTTTAAAGATAAAGGAAGAATTCAGCAGCTGTTTTGTTATTCCTCAGCAGCCACTCCTTTCTCCAGGCCCTTCCCATGCTCAAAGCAATGGCCACGTGTGTGATTTGTATCAGGAATTAAAGGAGAAATGGAGTGGAGTTAAAAAGCAGCACATAAGGTATGAACAGAATCCCAGAATCCCAGAGGCTGGAAAAGCCCCCCCAGCCCCCGGAGCCCACCCTGTGCCCGATGCCCACCTTGTCCCCCAGCCCAGAGCACTCAGTGCCACGGCCAGTCCTGCCTTGGGCACCTCCAGGGCTGGGCACTCCAAACCTCCCTGGGCAGCCCCTGCCAAGGCCTGACCACCCTTTCCAGGCTGAAATTCCTCCTGATGTCCCACCTGCCCCTGCCCTGGCCCAGCCTGAGGCCGTTCCCTCTCCTCCTGTCCCTGTTCCTGGAGCAGAGCCCGACTCCCCCCGGCTCCCCCCTCCTGGCAGGGAGTTGCAGAGAGTGAGAAGGTCCCCCCTGAGCCTCCTTTTCTCCAGGCTGACCCCCCCCAGCTCCCTTAGCTGCTCCTGCAGCTCCAGCCCCTTCCCAGCTCCATTCCCTTCCCTGGACATGCTCCAGCCCCTCCGTGTCTTTTGTGTCATGAGGAGCCCAGAACTGGACACAGCCCTCGAGGTGCCTCAGGAATAGAGTGTCCCTCTGTCACACAGGCCTGAGCCCTTCCTTTACACTTACCTGGCCACCAAAGGAGACACAGGGCTGGGATGAAGGCTGGGGGAAGCCACGCCAGAATATTAGTGAAAATACAGCCATGAAATTCAAAGTGCTCCTGACAGGAACAGGGGGTGGTGCACATCTCCATTCACCCTGCTTGGGTCCAGGCAGGGATGGGTTTGAGTTCATCCAAACCTCAGAGCTGGTCTTGGAGCTCTCCAGACACAATAATAACCGTAACAGAGCACAGTGTGCTTTCTGGGATGCTGTATGATGCTCTGAGAAGCACCTCAGCCATGCCAGTGGGCACCAAGGAATTGGTGGGAAGTGCCAGTCGGGAGGATGGTCCAAACATTGGCCCCTCAGCCTTGGCACTGAGCAGGAACACAGGGCAGCCCCAGCTCCCGTGTGCTGGGGCAGAGGGACAGGCCCTGTGGACCTGGCCATGGTGCCCACAGGGAGACTCCCAGCCCCTGCGTTGGAGAAAGTCATCGTATGTCACTCAAGCAAGGAAAGCTGGAACTGTCCAAGAGCTCTCAGGAGCAGTAACTGTGCACGTGTGGATCCTGTTGGAGACTCCACAGGCACCTGGGACCTGGTGGGAGGTTTTCTGTACCACCTCAGCAGTGACACTGTGACAACGGGATTCTCAGTGATGGCAGTGAAGGCCACATGAGCAGGACAAGAGTCCAGAGGAAGAATGGAGCATGAGTTCAACAAGGAGCAGCTGAGAGGAACAGAAATGTCTGCAAATACATCCCCTCCTGTATGTCACTGTCACAGGGCAACAGAGCTGAGAGGGATCCTCCTCCTCCTGCAGAGCACGGGAATGTCCCATGCAGGGATGGGCAGGTGGACTCAAATGCAGCCACCAGTTTCTGTCACCTCCTTCGGCTGTCACAGCTTCCGCAGGGCAAATCCCAGGATGCAAAGGCAGGTGGCAGTGCCAAAGGAACAGAACACCAGAGCAGACCAATCCAGGGAGCTGTAAGGTGAGGAGCTGAGTTCTCTGGTGGCTGCCCAGCAGGAAAGGACCCTCCCTGGTCCGTGCTCGGACTTTGTCTTCTACCTTCACCAAATGAGGGATGGTGGATTCTGACTGTGAGGATAGCAGGTGATCCAAAAATGTCCAAAGTATTGTGCTGGCAAGAAGAAGCTCCAGAGAAAGGCTTAGTGTGGTGGAAACATGGAATTTAGTCAGACTGACAGACTTCAGCCATGTGAACCTTTCACACTGTATCTCTACACAGCAAGACTTTCTCCAGCACGGTTACTGCCTTCCCTTCTCGACACAACTCTCACCTCCAAGTGATGAGACACTGCAAGAGCTGATGCCAGATGATCCACCCATTCCCAGGAACTCCTGATCCTGAGCTGTGGCCTGGCCAACGATCCCTGAAGGACACTCTGGCTCTCCCCTGTCTGAGATGGGCACTCCAGGGACTGTCCCAGCCACCCAGCCGGAGCAGAACAGACACTCATTGTTGGCCCCTCTCCCCAACACTCTTCCTTCCCAGTGGGGCCGCTGGGCTTCACTTGATGGTGGATTCCAAGCCCTGTCCTCCACGGCTTCAGGCAGAAGAGACACTTGTCCCAGCAGCAGGCAGTAGGAATTGCCTGGGACTCTGAGATCACCTGGGCTTTGCAGACCTTGGCTGGTCCTGCCAAACAAAAGCAGCCCGCAAGGCTGGGAGCATGGGCTGCCCTTTCCCTGGAGCACAGGCACGGCCACCTGCCCTCCTACAGGGACACGGTGGCCTCGGCCTCCAGAACCTCCCTGTGCAGCCAAAGGTGGCCACCTGAGAGGCACCCCAACCACAGGGAGGGCCCAGCAGTCCCACAGAGAGAGAGAGAGAGAGAGGGAACACACCCAGGGCTCCCTGCACTTCTGTAATGGAGCACAAGCAGTTCCGAGGCTGCTTTCCTCCTCCCCCTGGAGGACAGGTCCTGAAGGCAGGTATTCCACAGCTCTTAGTGAACCTTCCCATTCATGTCTGACCTCACGAAATGAAAATAACAAGGTCACAGTCGCATCTTAGTTTTATTACAACTGACCTGCAGGCAAAAGGATAGAACTATTACATAAACACTCTGATCCATGTATAATAGCTTAAATAGAGGAGGAAGGCAAACCAAGATAACGGATAAAATATTTGGAAGCTCTTTGAAGCAGTTATGTTCCTGAGCTTCATTTTACAGACAATAAGGCAACATCCCTGCACATCAGCTTTTTGATATTTTTTATACATTTTTTCCTATGGTACAAGAAAAAGAAAAGTAACCGGAATTCACAATGTACAGTTCTTACACTATTTTCACAGCTTCTGAACACTATACAGCTTTTTTTTTTTTTAATAGAGATACATTGCAACAAACGGTGCACCCTTAATCATTTATAATAATCGATGTTGAATAGGCTAAACCTGTCCTGTACAGCCACTCAGGCCGTGCACCTCACCCCTGACTGTCACTGGCAGCTCAAAACTTTGCCTTTCTGTTCCCAGCAAACTGGCCCTGCTGCTGGAGATGGGGCAGCACCAGAGCACGGGCCCAGCCCTCCCAACAGGGCAGAGCAGGCACTCGCCTGCATTTTGGGAGGGTCCCTCTCCGTGCTGGCCCTCTGAAGGGTTTTTGGGCTCCTGTCACGGGGGAGATGCAGGAGGGGTGTGGGGCAGAGCCCGCACACGTGTGGCTGCCCTCGCTGGGTCTGGGTCTCCTCAGCCCCCCCATCCAGCACCCCAGGGGACACAGAGGGCCCACGGTGCCATTCCGGGGGGCTGAAAGCTGGAGAGAGGAATCACAGCTCCGTGAGGATTGGACTGAGAAAGGCTCTGGGACTGAGGGCACAATCACCACTTTTGACAGGCTACACACGGGTTCAACTGATCCTTCCATGGGGTGCACCACAACTGTTGGGAATGAGCAGGTACTGCAGAAAGCTCTGCTTTGTGTGTTTTGGGAAGACTTTGGTGACTGCCTCGCCTGAGCAGCAGTCCCAGAGCAACACAATCCAGGAAGGGCAGGACTAAGGGATCCCCAGGGCTCCCACCAGCCCCAGTGCCAGTGGGAGATGTGCAGTGCTTCAAGGTGTCACCCCTGTGGCACAGAAACACCAGCTGGCCCAGGAGCACGGCCTCGGCTCTCCTTTGCCAACTGGGACGTGCTGGTCTTCAGAGCTCCTGCATCAGGCTGGTCTGCACGTGGTACCTTTGGTCTGCAGCCCCTCCTCGGGGTCTTGCAGCACTGCCATGTGCTCACTCCCAGGGCATCCCAGGGCCAGGTTTGCTGCACAGCTCTCACAGGAGGCTGCTCGAACACCGGCAAAGTCCTGCCAAGTGCCTAAACCACACAACTCAAGATGGAAAGCAGAGACCCTGCAGCCTCCTTTGATCCCTGGTGTGCTACTACACACCTGAAAATTGCAATTTTTGGCGGGGGGAGGGGGAAGTTTTCAGGAAAAAACAGGTCTTTGAAAATTATGTCAATTCAAAACAACAGAAAAAAGCCTGATGTGCCGTTTCACTTAGGAATGGGTCAGAAGACGACAGCCTGCCTGGCCTTGCTGGGCCAGCCAAGACTCCTCCAGGTGACAGACACTCCCTCATCTCCACCTCATCTCCTGCACCCCGCAGGCTCAGGGAGGGTCACTCTGCAGTGCAGCAACAGGAGTTACTGAGGGTCACAAAACAGGTCCAACAGCCAGAAGGTGGTGAAGGATCTCCAGCAAGCTCAGCAGAGCGTGATGGGCACCGAGCCCCAGGGCAGCCAGGACAGCTCTGCACATCCTGCCAGCAGTGGAGAGACTGACGAGCTGAGGTTTGGACTCGTGAGGGACACTGGGCTGGGAGGGGTGGGCCAGTGAAAAGGCAGGAGCACCAGGGCTGGGGACAGGAGGAACTCGACAAACACGGCCAGAACTCACAGCCCATTAAAGCAGCTGCAGCCTCTGTGGACGGCACTGGGTGAAGGCAGAGCAAAGCCAGCGGGTGGTGAGCACTGTGCACTATAAACCAGGTCACAAGCAGGTTAAATTCAATCAAGTAGTTTAATAATTCTTCAGGTCAAAGGTCTTATCTTACCAGGTAACAATTTACAGGACACCTAGTTAAAAGTGAAGAGTGGCTGGCTTGGTAAAAGGAGGAAGAATACATTATGTCCCATCTCAATATTTTAATGTTAGCCTTTTTCAACGCAACATATTTTTGGTAAAGACATATTCACTATATTTAACAGGAAGTTCAGCTGAGCACACTGTCCCCAGAAAGTACACTGCGACTGTAAAGCAACAGAATTTCATAGCAGTAAATCTATTGCACTTTGTGAAGAATAAAATTCTCCTTTGCCTTTCCAGCTCCAGAAGGCAAAGCATCTCGTTGGTTAAGCAAGTTCTTCTCCGTCCAGGCAAAGTCTCTTAATGTTCAGACAGACAACGCCTAACTTTTGTTTGTTTGCTTTTTATTATTACTTGAAACAACAATTGGAAGAGTTTGAGAGAAAAGTCTTTCCAGTAGCTGCTGAGAAGTCTCCAAGTTTTGAGTCTAGAAATGAATTTTAGGTGCTATCCAATCACGGTCAACAAATAAATGTACTTATTTCCACATTTCATGAATATGTCCACAAAAGAGCAAGATGAGGTCTCTCTGTGACCAACACTAACACTGTGTGATCAGGTATTACAGGGATGCACTTTATATGTGACAACAGTATACAGACAGGATGGAAATAACACCAATATTATTGCACATGGTGTCTGGGCGAGCATTAAAAACACTGCAATATGTGATGAAAATTCTTTACAGCTTATTTTCTCTCAGCCCTTTTTCTAGAGTTTGATGTAGCAGCAATATCAATCCACGTACATTGGAGAGCTGGGAGTTGCTGGCATTTGATCCAGGATTTTACAAACATAGCATGCAACATCCACTGTGCGTTCCTCATACATCAGGATGAAAGGATGTTTCTGGAATCAGACAAAAAACAATGAGGTTACAGTCACCCTCCTGCCACGTGCTGGTTCCCCAGATAAAACCTGAGCCCGTGAATTTGCCTAGTCCAAGAACATGGGGCTTGGTGGTGGCTTTAGGACACCAGGACACAGCCTGGTCTGTGGCTTTTCCAGACTGGGAATCTGTGTCTTGAACGTGGGAGGTTAATGGAGGTGGCAGGTTATGGAGCACAGGGCTCCAGAGGACCAGGAGCTGATGGGCAGGAGGCAGGGAGGGTGCAGGATCAGCAAGGACATTACTGAAACACATTCAGGAGAGGATTCATCATCAGCCTTGTCACAATGTGGGGAATGACAGGAGTGACAGGAAGTGGCTTGTGGAGTTCGAACCCAAACCCTGCCCTCCTGAACCCTTACTCAGCTCTGCCCAGGAGACCACACTGGCGCGACCCAGCTCAGAGCAGCAGGGACATAACGTCATGGTGGCCCTGGGCCAGGACATCAGGCAAACCCCTTCCACATCAGGGCATGTGAAATCCCATCAGGGACCCTGGGTGTGGTTGTGGAACCACGTGCCCTGAAGAGGCAGCTTCCAGGTGCCCAGAGCATCCTGAAGGTGCACAGTGGCCACATGTGACTGATCCAACCCCAAAGCACCACGGCCCTCCCTCCTTTAGCAGCCCTGCTGCCGTCCACCTCGGGCTGTGTGACCTGTGCTGCAGGCAGTGACAGGTGACAGTGCTGCCCAGCAACCCGGCAGGGCTCCGGCGCTCCAGGACCTTGAGCAAAGGCAGCATTTCCACGGGCCCAGCCTGCCCCTGCAGGGGCTGATCTCCTGCCCTGCTGTGTGACCGGCAGAGCCGCCCCGGCCGGCGCAGACAGACACACCAGGCACTCACCAGAAGCTCTTTGTACTTTGGCCTTTTGGACTCGTCCTTTGTAAGGCTAAAGAAAGCAGGAAGAGAATCAGGAGAAGGTGGGATTGGAGAAAATGTTACAGACATCAAATACAACTTTTTACAGGACACGCTGTTGAAACCACTGCTGGTCACGGTGGGACTCGGTGCCTTTGGTTTCCTGGAAAACCCATCCCTGCACTGTGAGCAACCACAGGAACTGCCACCCTCCCTCACAGCCACCCCAGGGGACAGCGAGGGGCATCAAAGGCCACCAAAGCCCTGTCACAGGGGACACGGCAGAGAGAAGGGACGGGCTGGGTGACAGTGACACCATAGTCCCTGCTGCCCCAGGAGCCAGAACTGCACCACCGGGAAGAGAACGGGTGGATGTGGCACCTTTCCTAAACAAAGGGACTCCCTCCAATTCCCCACAGCTGCATTTCCATCCCCAGGGGCTCTGGCTGAGTCTTTCTCCAGCTCCAGAACATCACAGTGTGGCCTCCAGCCATCAGAGCAACCGAGGGTCACCAGCACTGCCCACCCATGACCTGCCCACAGAGCCTGTGGGGCAGAGGGGGCACAAACCTGGGGACTGGGCACACACAGCCCTCTCCAGGCTTCATCCACCCAAGGGCAATTCCCTGCCTGACCCCCCCAAGGCTCCTCAGAGGCTCCCATCTGCTCTTTTAATGCCTGTAAGGCAACAAAGCAGGACCTGAGCTCAAAGACCAAGTTTTGCTTGAAATGTCCCTGCACACTTTCCTAAAGCTGAGAAATCTCTCACTCCTTTCGCAGGTCAATGTGAAGTTTCTTGCCTGGAGTGGGCACAGGCAGCATCAGGAGCCACACAGTCCCTGCACAGGTTCCAAGGCTCCTGAGCCTCAGGAGCTCAGGGCTCCACAGCTGCTAGAGCCAGGCACAGCACTGGAGGCTCCAGAGCAGAAAACTGAACCACTGTAAGCAGCAGTGCCAGGAGTGGCACTCCAGATAAGCCTCTAACTCAGGGAGGTGGGCTAAAGGGGAAAAATCTTCCACCCAGGCACTCACAGGGCTGAAAGAGATACCAGAAACTCTTTTAACACTATTGAAATACTAAATAAATGTCTCTTGTCAGAGAAGTGTGGGTGGCCCAACCCTGCAAGTCTTCAAGGCCAGGTTGGATGGCGCTTGGAGCAATGCGGTCTAGCAGAAGGTGACCCTGCCCATGGCAGGGAGTGGAACTGGATGAGCTTTAACACCTCTTCCAATCAAACTCAATCTGTGATTCAATGATTCTATGACAATATCCTTTCCTCACTGATCTATCCTGGCAGTGATACTACAGGACTCTCTTAGGCATTTTTCCTGACTCTTGAATGCACAAACCCAGAAGATTCTTAGATCCACATCTCTGTGGGATGTTTATGCCATCCCACAGAGCCTTGGGGAGCCTCACCTGCTGGCTTAGCAACCCCACAGATCACTGTTTGCATTTAACAAAAGGTTATTAAGAGAAATATTTATTACAGTGTTGCTATGAAGACACCATAAATACTCCAGGCAGAAGTCAAATTATTTACAAAACCAGGTTAAACAAAACCCAAAATCAGACTGAAACCTGCCCTGGGCTCTGGGTGCTGTGGCTGTTCCAGAGGCTGCTCCAGAGGAGGAGGAAAGGGGCTGGAAATACAAACTGACCTGAACAGCCTGGGGAAGAGAAGGCTCTAGAGAAACCACAGAGCACCTTCCAATATCTAAAGGGCACCTACAGAAAGGCTGGAGAGGGACTTTGGACAAGGGCATGAAGTGACAGGACAAGGGGGAATGGTCTTAAGGTGAAATATGGCAGTTTAGATCCTCCCCTGTGAGGGTGGGCAGGCCCTGGCACAGGGTGCCCAGAGGAGCTGTGGCTGCCCCAGCCCTGGAGGTGTTCAGGGCCAGGTTGGACAGGGCTTTGGGCAACCTGGGCTGGTGGAAGGTGTCCCTGCCCATGGCAGGGGGTGGGACTGGAAGGGCTTTAAGGCCCCTTCCAACCCAAACCATTCCATGGTTCTGTGGGCCAAAGACATGGCTGTTCAAGGGAGGTGCTGCACAACCTCCTCTGCTGGATGATCTGGAGCCAAACTCCGAGGGCAGGACAGCAAGTTCCTGGCTTTGCAAACTCTGATGTTACGGCATCTCCACGGAGAACTATGTGGAAACAAACTAGTGCTTGTTCTGTACATGGGGAAAGCAATTCTGATCTAAGCAAATACTACACCAGTTTTGACTGAAAAATGGAAACTCCTGACCAGCAAACCAATTTGATGCCCAATTTTCTGCAGTCCCAGGACAATAACCAGACCTTTCTTACAGGGAGCTAGGGAGTGGAATCTGGTCTCCTTAAAAATCTGTAATTCCGAAAGAGAGTACAATCCAAACCCAAAAATTACCTCCAGAGGATGGAAAACTCTGAAATAAAACTTCTTGAAAGTTGCAATTGTCTAGTGCTGAGCCTTCCTGTGTCAAAGAGCTTTGAGGTGGCCACCCCTGTGCTGGGGATGCCCATCACCTGGTCTGCCCAGGGCAGAAGGTCCCAGTAGACAAATGCAGGTCACACTGATGGATCTCATCTGTGCTTTGGTATTAGGTTAAGACCACCTTTCACATTTTGATAGAAAAATGTGTCACCAGAACATTCCCCAACAGCCCTTACCCTAAATAGGACCCCACACCTGTGGCAGGTGGGGGGACTCCCCGAGCCCCTCTGAGCAGCACCACAGACCCTCCACCCAGGGCTGCAGAGGCCCTGCCCCCAGAAAACAATCTCCAGTCTTGATCTCAACACACAATTAACAAAAGACATGAAGCCAACAACCCAGCGAGCCATGGCCACAGGTCCTGGCAGTCACTGCGCTGAGCCCAGCCCAAGAACTGGGCAGGAGGGCTCCCAGCCTCACCAGCCAAAAGGCAGGACAGTACAGATCCTCTCTGCCCAGCCACAGGACAACAGTGCCAGGTGTCTCTGGCTTTGAACTGCAGAGGAAAGGGCAAACAGCAGGTCTGTCCCAAGGCTCTGTGGCAACAAGGAACAGGATGCAAAGGCCAGGCCCTCACCTGGCCACACAAACCTCCTGCCATGCCACTCCCTAGCACAGCCTCTCAGAGGTTTTCTCCTCATCTTCTCCCTGAAGAGCCGTTTCCAAGGTGTGCCACTCAGTTGCCACCTGGACAAGTACCCCATCACCTCCAAACCACTGAAATGTGCAAGGTCCTCACCCTCATGCTGGTGCAGGACTATGAAAACAGGCCAGGAAGTGCTGGGTACATGACCCTTTTCAAATACCCAGCAATGACAAAATGAACCAACTCCAAGAGCTTTCAGCAGGACACACTTACCACAAGTTGACGAAGTTGATGAAACTGGGGGAGAACTCCCTTTCCTCTGAGTTGCTCAGCTGTGGTGGGTCTCCTTTCACTACTTGTGTCAACTGGTCAAACACACTGTTCCACTTGGGGTAAGGGAATCGCCCCGTGGCCAGCTCGTACTGCAGGGCGACAGCAACAGCACCAGGCAGGTTTACACCAGGTAAGTTCAGTCAGGGCAACAAAACGTCTGCAAGGACCCTGAACCCCCCAAAAGGAAGACTGAGATGACATTTTTCATCCTATTCCCTGCATGGTTCTAAGAGGAGGGAAGGTTTTACCCAGCAGTAAGTGCTGCCTGCTTGAGGAGCACAACCAGATTTACTCTGGCCAGGCTGTGCTTCCATGCTGGCCATGTCTGCTCCACCACTGCCTACACAACAAACCAGTGTAGGAGAGTACAATCCTCCAGTCCCTTCTCAAGCATCTTAACAACCCCTAGAGAAAACGGATAATGAGAATCACACAATCACAGGATATCTCAAGTTGGAAAGGACCTACAAGGATCACCAAGTCCAACGATGCTCCTCAGATGACAACAGCCATGAGCATTTTAAAACATCAGTGGGGAAGACAAAAGCTACTGGTTCATACCTACTGATTCTGTTTTCTCTTCTGCTTCATCACCTGGATAAGGTAAAAGCTTCTCACTGTATCAGTGTGTGCAGCTTGCAGTGCCCTGGTTAAGCCACCAAGGAATCAGAATCCCAGGACTAACTGAAGGCTCTGTGCAGCCGAAGCACAACAGCTGCCAAGGCTGTCAGAGGCCTCTTCCCCCAGGGTGGGTGTTCTGCCCTGCTCTGCACCACCACACTCACCAGCCCCCCTCCACTCCGATTCTGAACACAGAACTCATTTACAATCCATCACCTCTTCCCTGCTCCCTTCTTGTTCTCTGCAAAATACACCTGCAGCCCAAGGTACCTGCAGGGGCTCCAGAGAGCGGGATTTAGGCTGCTCCTAAAGCAGAAAGTGCCCGCTTTGCTCCCAATGCGCAGACGTGCTGGGCTGTGCAGGGGCTGTGCGTGGGCTGTGCAT
>VWZG01005891.1:2949-15005 GCA_013396735.1 Grallaria varia | reverse complement strand
GGCCGGGTCCTCCCCCCCTGTGCCGCTGCCAGCTCCCCTTTGGCAGCGCCCTCCGCTTCGCAAACCCCTCCGCTCGGGTGCCCGGAACGCATGGTGCCCCCTCCGAGCCACAGCCCCCGGGGCTCCTGCTCCTCGGGCCCCTTCCTCCTGCCCCAAAATGTCTTTAACTGTCCTCCCCCTCCCGCGCAGACCAGGAGAGCCCCGAGGAGATGTCGGCTGTGAAGCCCGACAAGGGCGAAGGCGACGCCAGCAGCACCAGCAGCGGCGGCGGTGGCGAGGCCCAGGTGAGTGGGGGGAGGGCTCGGCCCCGGCGAGCTCCGTGGCAAAGTCCAGGGCCGGGCCGAGGTGTTTGCTGGGCCCAGCCGAGCGTGGCGCCGGGGGAGGAAGAGGAGGAGGAGGAGGGCGAGAGCTGCCCAGCCTGCGCCGCCCGGGGCTTCCCCTCCTGCCCGCCTCCCGCGGCAAGCACGCAGTTCAGTTCCCCCGCTCCCAGGAGCAGCCACAGCCCCTGCTGGCCCTTCTCCAGGTCGGAGTGTCCGGGAAGGACGGTCCTGCCCGGCAGTTTGTTCTGCCACAGGGAGATTTCTCAGCTCCGGGGGCGGAGGAGCCGTCTCCTCTCGCCGTTCCCAGGCGGACTCCCTCCCCTTTCCTCCCTCCCAGAGGGCTTTTCCCCGTGGGTTCGGCCGTCCTGGCCTGACAGCCCTGTGCCTGGCAGTTGTATTTTTCCGGCTATGGGTGGGTTCAGTCAGGAAGGAGTGTTTATCTTTTTCTGAGTACGCTCCTCCCTGCTTTTTCTTTTAAGTTTTTTCTTTTTTTTTTGTTTCCTTTTTTTTTCTTTTTTTTTTTTCTTGTAACTTCGGGTCTGCCCCTGGCACCGCCTCCGTTTAACTCCTCCTCTCCTTCCCAGGAGTCTCAGCCTTCCCCGCTGGCCCTGCTGGCAGCCACCTGCAGCCGCATCGAGTCTCCCAATGAGAACTCCAACAGCTCCCAGGGCCAGCAAGGCGGGAGCGGGGAGCTGGACCTCAACGCGGCCGCGGCGCAGATCGCCCAGTCGGCCAACGGCTGGCAGATCATCTCAGCTGGCTCCAGCACCCCCACGGGCTCCAAGGAGCCAGGCAGCAATGGCAGCAACGGCAGCGGGGACGCCTCCAAGAGCCGCCCCGTGAGCACGGGGCCCTACGTGGTCACCTCAGCCTCGGGGCTGCAGAACCAGCAGGTGCTCACGAGCCTGCCCGGTGTTATCCCCAACATCCAGTACCAGGTGATTCCCCAGTTCCAGACCATTGACGGGCAGCAGCTGCAGTTTGCCACCACCCCTGCCCAGGTGAACGTGCAGCAGGATGCATCCGGGCAGCTCCAGATCATCCCCGGCTCCAACCAGCAGATCATCACGAGCCGCGCGGGCGGCAGCAACCTCATCGCCATGCCCAACCTGCTGCAGCAGGCAGTGCCCATCCAGGGTGTCGGCCTGGCCAACAACAGCCTCTCCGGGCAGACCCAGTACGTGGCCAACGTGCCCGTGGCCCTGAACGGCAACATCACCTTGCTGCCCGTCAACAGCGTGGCCGCCAGCCTGGCACCCACATCCCAGACAGGCACCCTGAGCAGTTCGGGCTCCCCGGACAGCAGCTCCCAGCCAGCCACCTCGGGTGCCACCAGCAGCTCTGCCAGCACGGCCTCGTCCCAGGCCAGCTCTGGCGCCTTCTTCACCAATGCCAACAGCTACTCCACCACCACCACCACCAGTAACGTGGGAGTCATGAATTTCTCCACCAGCGCCACGGTGGGGACCAATGTGCAGGCACAGACGCCCCAGAGGGCCAGCAGTGTCCCGAGCTCGGACTCTCTGCAGAGCCCTGTGTCCGGGGTGGCTCTGCAGCCGGGCCAACAGAAGGAGGGGGATCAGAGTCAGCAGTCACAGCAGCAGCAGCAGCAGATCCTGATCCAGCCACAGCTGGTCCAAGGAGGGCAGACAATCCAGGCCCTCCAGACCACCCCACTCTCTGGCCAGACCTTTACCACTCAGGCCATCTCCCAGGACACCCTGCAGAACCTGCAGCTCCAAGCTGTGCCCAACTCTGGCCCCATCATCATCCGCACGCCCACAGTGGGTCCCAACGGGCAGGTGAGCTGGCAGACCATCCAGCTCCAGAACCTGCAGGTGCAGAACCCCCAGGCCCAGACAATCACCTTGGCCCCCATGCAGGGAGTGTCGCTGGGGCAGACGGGCAGCACCAGCACCACGCTGACCCCCATCGCCTCCCTCCCCAGCGGCACCGTCACCGTCAACGCCGCCCAGCTCTCCTCCGTGCCGGGCCTCCAGACTATTAACCTCAGTGCCTTGGGAGCATCCGGGATCCAGGTGCACCAGCTGCAGGGGCTGCCCCTGGCCATTGCCAACACCTCTGGTGAGTGCTCTGGGCTCGGTTCCTGTTTTGTAGCCAGGCAGAGGAAGTCGAAGGCAAAGCATTTTCACCCGGCCGGGTTGAGCCAGAGCTGTGCTTGGGCTGGTTGGTGCCAGAGTTGGCGACTGGGCTGTCATTTATGCTGGCCCTCAGGAGGGAGTATGAAAGCTCTGTCATTCACCAGTAGACTCTAAAACTTTTTTGGGGAGTTTCTGGACTAATTTATTAACTCTTGGGTGGCTGATGGAGTGAAGCGACAGTGGGGAGATGGCTGTGAGGGGGAAGGTGGTGGACAAAGGGGATGTGCGGTGTTGTGTGAGGCCACTGTCCTGCCCTGATGACCAGCTGGGGGGGCCTTGGATCAGGGCTGGGGGAAGAACCTGAGTCCAGCTCAGCATCTTGGCTGAGCCTGCAGAAAGAATCGTAGCCACAGAAAACTCAGGATTAACTGAAAACCCTGTCAAAACAAACAGAGTCACGGTGTCGTGGGGAATTTCCTCGCAGGGACGGAAGAAAGGGCTCATTAAGTGTCTGGGTGCTACTGCAGGACACAGTGACCTCATCGTGGCTCAGACAGTCCCGTGGGCACAGGGCACCCTGGTCTGATCCCCCTGGATCTGTCCGCAGCCCTGGAAAGGGGGATATGTAGATGTGGAGAATGAGCTGGAGGCTGCTTGGCTTTCCTCGGAGGGGCGGTGCCTGGAGTATGAGAGGCTATGAGCTCCCTCCTCGGAAGGAATCAGTTCTGGGAAGGCTCTCTGCTTGCTTTTCCACTGTTTTCCTTGGGTTTTGTTTTTTTTGTTTTGTTGTTCTGGCTTGGGCTAAAAGGGCTGTTGCTGGATTTAGTCACAGCGGAGAGGCAGCAGAAAACGTTGCTCAATCCAACCCGTGCTCCCCTCTCGCGAGAGGCGGTGGCTGCTCTCCCGGGGTTGTTTTGCAGCATTATTTTGGGCTGTTGCTACAGCAGCTTGGCTCATGGGTTCCTCCAGCCCCAGCCGCCATCGGGATTAGCCTGATCCTTGAATTTCCCTGAGCAGAGTGACCCACGGGGGCTTGGCCACGCGCGATTTTCCACCCGGAGAGGGCGTTACCCACGTGGCCTCTTTGACCCGTGGAGATGCAGGGGAGAGAGGAGTCTCTGCGTGGTCCCCCCTCCTCAATCCCCATGCCTGGGGCGGCTCATGCCAAGGCCGAGCTTGTTCCTTGTTTTGAAGGAGCTGGAGAAAGGCATGGGCGAGTCCCAGTTCCTGTATTCATGCCTGGCTCTGCCCTCGGAGGTGGGACAGGGAGGAACAGGGAGGAACGTTCTAGAGACCACCCATCTACCACGCTCACATGGGGAACCTCCTTCTCCTCCTCCTCCTCTCCCCCCTCCTCTTTAGCTCAGCAGCCTGTTTGGCTCTTGATCCGCGGTGATGAATTCCCAGCCTGGCTCTGCCCCAGCCCTGGGGACGTGACGCTCCCCCTCCGCTGTGACGTGGTGACATTTGAAAAACTGGGCCAGGGTTCCTGGTGTTTTTGGGGAGACCCAGCTCCATGGGATGGTCCAGGAGGCTCCTGGAACAACGTGGCAAAAGCTGTGGCCAGGACAAGCTTCCTGGTGCTCATCCAGTGACAGGATTTACGTGGTTTTTCTCCACCCGTGTCCATCAGATGTGGCGAGGGTCCCTTTGTCCCCCAGCCCTCTCCAGGGCGTATTGAGCCCCCCCGACCTGGGACTGGGTCCATTCCACCAGGGACTCTGAGCATGGGTCCTTCCCAATCTGAGCTCTCTGATGGCAGTTTGAGAGAACTCTTTGTTGTCCAAATCCCTAAGCGTTTTCCATGCGGACCTTTGTGGTGGCTGCAAGTTTGCCCCACATGTGCTGGAACTTTCTGTTTGAGGCAAAGAGTTGGGAGGGATTTTTGTAGGAGCAAATGCTCCTCTCCTGTCGGGGCAGGTGAATGGAAATGAACCCCAGGATTACTGGGGTTCCCAGCCCTTGGATCGGTGTGTTCCAGGGTGGTGGGAGAGAAAGGGGGTGCATAGCCAGGGCTGTGGTGGTCCCAGCTACCCCCAGGTTGGCAGTGCCACATCTCCTGCCCCTTCCTGCGAACCTGCCAGAGCTCAGCTCAGTCTCCTTGAGGTCTGCAGTCCCTCCATGTCCTCTCTCCTGACCCCACTCCACGGATGGGGGGGCCTGTGACTTCCAGCCCCTCAGGAGGGTGGGGCCAGTTGCCAATGACATTTCTGCTTTTAGCTTTCCTTTTGGCAAAGGAAATATTCCCCCCCTCCTGGGAGAAAATGACACCTGAAAAGGTCCTTAGAACTCTGAGTTTTTGCTTCTGGGCACGAGGCAGAGCCCGGTGCTCTGTGCAGACGTAACTCTGTGTTAATGAGGTAGCTGAAAGGTACTTCCTCCTCCTCCTCCTCAGCCGGGCTGGAAGGAGGCACAGGGAGGTCTGTGCCTGTCAGGGGCTGGTATGTGGGTGAACAGGCCCTGCAGCCGGCTCTGCTCCAGGGGGAAGGCGCCCGCTGAGACAGGGAGGGGATTTCCTGGGCTGGCAGCACCCCAAAACCCGCCCCAGGGTTGGTGCCAGTGCTCCCCACGCCAGCAGGCACCAGGCCTGGCCAGGGTGAGGGATGGGGGCTCTGGGCTCTGGGGGCTGTACTGGGCACACGTGGGGGCTGCAACACCGGGACCCCTTAGTGGGGCTTTGAGCACTCGAGGCCCACTCAGGGAGGGGACATCCTGCATGAAGTAGGGAGTGGCAGGGACGTTGTGACACCAAGGTTTCTCTTCCCCTTTTACTGTGAGGAGGAGGAGAGGGACTGCTCTTAGCTCTGTGCCCAGAGAGTGCCAGTGGCTGTACCCCCACAGCTCCATCCCTGGCCCCTGGCAGAGCCCTACCTGGCTGAGGTATGTGCTGGGTAAACAGGCGTCTGTTGTGATTTTCCATGCTCAACTCTGGAGTTAAACCCCCTTGTTTGGGAGCACCAAAGAATGTTTGATTCTAGGGGGGTGTGGAATCAGTGGGTGCCCAGAGCACTGGTGGGACTGGGAGGTGCAGCAGCCCCCCAGATGTGGCCCTGCCCAGGGGTGTCTGGGCAGGACGAGCTCCCTTCCAGGGCTCCGGATGGAGATTGTGGGGGAATCGAGCAGTTGGACATCAGGACTGTCCTGAAAAGAAAAAAAACCTTCATGGAGGAAGTAACCCTTGAAAATGTGTTCACCGAACACATCCTGGCTCTCTGCTGCCACTTTGTCCTTCCAGGGCTCTTCCCACTGGCACAAAGACCTGATTGTCTCCTGTTTTCTGTTTTTAAGGGCAGCTTTGTAGCAGGGCCTTGATGAGACAACTACATGGCATTGAGCGTGAAGGGGAGGGGAAAATGGGAATCAAGCCCTGACAGGATCTCTCCGTGACGTGCTGTTGTTGTTTGTTTCATTGTGCCCGTGACATCACGTCAGAAAATAATCATATTGTGAAACTTCCTCCTCTAAATTCCAGCTGGGCTGGACTTTACTTCCCCTCGAGATTCCTTGGCTGACCTCTCTCAGTGTCATTTAGAGAAGGACTGACACAAGTCCCAAGAGACCCCAGGGTTTGCTTGGGAAAAGGGAGTGATCCAAACAGAGCCTGTGTTAACACAGCGCAGCTTTGTCCCGGTGAGGTTGTGCCCCACACAAAATCCCTGTGGGTCCAGGGGTTTCGTGAGGCAGCCCTGCTCCTCTTTCTCCTCCCTTTCTCCTCCTCCTGCTGCAGGCCAGGGCTGGGCTCAGGGCTCAGGGCTCAGGGCTCAGGGCTCAGGGCTGGGAGCGGGTTGGCAGCCGCGCCGGTCGGACGGGTCGGGTGCCACACACCCACCCCATGGTGACTCTTCCCTGGGAGAGGTTCCTCGCCTGGCTCTGGACTGTCTGCCAGGCCCTGATCTGCCTTTTCCTTTTATCTGTGCCGGCCCCAGCCCCGCCGGAGCCTTGTCCTTATCACCCAGTGCAGGAGCTGCATCCTGGCTCCCAGGGCCGGGGGAGTTTCCACATGGCTCCTTTCCAGAGCATCAGCTCCCACCTTGGCAAGGCTCACACTGTTCAGCCGACCCCCGTCCCATCCCATCCCAAGATACCTGGGTTAGATGCTGTGAGTGATAGAGGCACAGATTCCTCCTCCGTGGAGGGATGTGATTAAAAGTTTGGGATCTGTGGCTCAGAAAAGCATCCACCCTGGTCTGCGGTGGGTGAGAGGCATCCGGATGTTCAGGTATGGTGGGAGTTGCCTTCTGGGGTTCCCCTACTTGGGAGTTGCCCTTCCCTGTCTCAGTCAGGCATTTTTTTCCTTCCTTTCATACTCCCCACTCAGGGATTTCTCTCTTTGCCTCACCTGCTGGTTTTGGGGTGATTTGGGGGGACCTGCCTGTGTTATGGGGTGAGTGCTTTGGGTGCTTTTGCCCCATTGAAGGCTATGGCAGGACTAGAGGCTTCATCCCAGTTTTGTGACGATCCAGGCAGGAATTAAGGCAAAAGAGCTCTGTCTGTCAGTCTGCAGCACAACAAAGGCATTTGGTAAGTGCAGGGGTATTCAGGAGTGTCACAAAGTGGATGAGGTGATTCCCTAGCTCAGCTCCCCCCTCACAGCCACCTCACTCTTGACCCATCAGCTCCACCCCTATTTATTCTCTCTCCGAAGGAAGTGTCATTGATTGTGATGAACAGAAACCTCTGGCAATTACAGGAGTTGTCCAGCAAGTCAGTGGCTTCTCAAGGCATTACATTAAAAGCACAAATTAAAGCACAATTACTCAAAGGGCTGCAGACTCCCAACCTGCCCCATCCTTGCACAGCCAGGCCCTGCGTTCCCTGAGCTCCGAGGAATTGCTGAGCCAGAGCTTGGCTAATTTACATGAATGAGCTCCTAGTGCAGATTAACTCATTTTGCAAATCAGTGAGGGAATCAGACAAGTGAAAAATCAAGGGGGTGTAGTTCCAAACCCACTTTGGCCCTTTGTGCAGCTTGTCTTTACTCTGTGTGGAGCAGCTCTGGTGTGTCCTGGGGAGAGCAGTGAGCAGACACCCCAAAAACCGGGGGAAGAAATGGGGAGAATTCAAGTTGTGAGCTAGAAAATGTGGATTTTGGAGGGTTTTTTTAGGTGCACTCATGACTGGTGTCCATCCTGAGGGAATATTATTGGGGGGCCCCAGGGCTGCGTGTCCCTGAGTTTTGCTGCTCTTTCTTTTTGTCTTAAAACTTCTTGTGCCTGTTCTGGTTGTGCCTGGAAGGCACGTTGTGCATGGTGACAACTCCCCCACCTCGTCCTCTCCTGCCTCTGCCAGTGGCGCTGAGTTTGCACAAGAAACCCTGGTTTGTTGGTTTTTGGGTTTTTATTTCCAGCATTTCCCTAAAAAAGAACATCGGGTTTGTTTCCCCTTTCCCAAGGTCGGCTGGGGTGGATGTGAAAGCTCCTCTCTCTCTCCTCTCCACTGGGCATTTCTCACCTCCTGTTAGTTTGCTAAATAAAGCGCCCAAACCGAAGCTTTTTCCTCCCAGCAGCAGGTAGGAGACAAGGAATGCCTTGTCTGCAGAGAATCCCCAAGCCAAGACTCAGGTTTTTAGTGGGAGACCAGCAAACTGCCCTGTTTCTGGGAGGTCTCAGAGGTCCGTCATTCCATGCTGGCAGGTTCAAAGGTTGGGATCAACTCCCATCCCCCGCCTTTCCAAAGTCCCTCTTTCCTCCCCAGGCTTTTCCAAGGATTAAACCCCCCTCCTTGTTCTATTAATATATTTTTTCAGGGCTTCGCTGACCTGAGCGTGGAGCAGGGGCCTGGGAGCCTCCAAGGAAGCTTTAGTCTTAGCAGGGATGTGTATTAGTGGGGATAATAAACATGAATTATCCGGCTGGTTGCTCTCTGCCGAGGTTTCCCCCGAACCTGCTGTATTCCAGGCTCTCCTGGTCGGTGAGGGATGATCCCTGTACGTCTGGGATCTTCCTCCCTTCACCACCATGTATTTTTACTTTGATGAGATGCAGGCACAGATTACCAGCAGGAGGATTTGGGTTTGTTCCCCTCTGCCTGATGAGCCAAGAGGCTGAAAAACGCCGCGTGGGCTTTTGCATGTTTGAGGATTAAAGCCATTCCAAGGCGTCGGGGCTGGATTCTCGCCTTCCCCGGTGTATTTTTGCGAGAGAGCGTGTGTTTTCTCCTCCTTTTTAACAGCAGCTCTTCCCAGTCGGCAGGGAAATCTCTAATCCGTGGCTGTAACAAGCTGTTGGCATTGGCTTAGAAAGCTTAAAAAACCCTTCCCTGGTTCCCTCCATGCTGGGGTTTGACTGTAAACACGTCCCAGGAGCTGGAGGGCGGGGGGGAGCTGGAAAGGTTTTGTCCTAAATTTGCTGAACTTTGCAGGGAGCAGGGGAATGTGGCTGCTGAGATAGAGGAGGGTTGTCCCTGCCAGGAGCACTATTCCTGGGATTGTGAAGCTAATTACTGAGGTGCTGGTCCCAGCAGGGCTTCCCAAAAGGCCGTGCTGGCCACCTGGACACCCCCACCCATTGCAGCATCTCGGTCCCCGTGCCAGGGACATGCCTTTTGCTCCCACGGCCCCAGAGGACACCAGCAGCAGGACCATGGGCTGGGTTTTGGGAATGCCAGCTCTGGAAACTGCAGCTCTGGGGTGATTGAGGTCACAGCAGAGCATCTCTGTAAGGAGCAGCAGCGTTTGCCCCTGTGTGTGTTTTGTCTCAAACCTGCTGCATTCAGATGACTGAACGTCCTTCTCATGAAGAACTTGATAGGAAAAAGGTGAATTTGGGGCTGGAATTGGAACCCGTGGCCAGCCAAGGACACTGTTGCCTGTCCGGAAGCGGCTCTGCTCTCAATCTGCCATTGGATCCATCGGCATCTGTTAATTGCAGCTGAAAAGAGATTAGTCAGCCTGTCATCCCAGCTCCAGCTCTTCAGCAGGAACATAATCGAGGAGTGGAGCTGGAAGGGAAATATCCCACATGTGGGAGAGTGGCAGAGCAATAAACCAGCGATGAACACGGAGTGGCTTCCACCCCCTCCAGGTCCCCAAAGGGGTGGGTTCTGTTCCTCTGGAAGCTCCTCAGCACTGTCCTGCACTTCCCCGGCCCTTGGAGTTGGGAATTGCACCTTGAGAGAGGGAGGGATCATCTCCAACAGTAGTGCCAGATGATTTCTCAACTTTATGTGTCTTTATCCCGCTTTGTAACAGCAATAATTACCCAGCAAGTGCTGGTCGTCACTGATGGATGCTGCTCTTCCAGCCTGTTTATCCCTATTTATTTTCTTTGGGATGGAGGGCTGGCAGGAGGGTTCCCGTCTGGTCTGTGGATTGGTGCTTGCATCAGCTGTAAGCAGGAGGCACGTTTGGAAAGGCAAAACTGCCTCTTTGAACCCAAAACACCCCCGGGGTTGAAGGGACCTGGGTCATGCCAGTAGAGGGGTGGGATTTGGAGAATCCCAGGTTTCCCCCAGCAGTGTTGGATGTTGCTGTATCCCCAACATGAATGTGGCCATGGCTGGAATTTTGCTGTTTCCTGTACTGGAATAACTACAGTAATTGCCAGGGCAGGTGGCTGGAGGGAGGCAGGGGACTGTTTCTCAAGAGAGATGCAGCTCCCACCTCTCTCCTGGACTAAAACTGGGGGGATGTGGGCAAACTGGGGACACTCCACTGTGCTGGGGGCTGGGGAGGGCAGGAAGAGCCCAGGGCTTTAGGGGAATGTCAAGAGCCTGAGGAAAACTGAGGGAGAAGAGTGGGATTAATAACTCCTACAACTTGGTCAAGCTGAGACCACCTCAGCTTTGTGGAAAAGCCCGGGAAAACCCCTCAGTTCCAGGTGAGGAACCTGCCAGAATTCTCATGGAACCTGCCCTTCTCTTCCAGGTGATCATGGAGCTCAGCTGGGTCTGCACGGTGCCAGCGGGGACGGGCTGGGGGACGAGGGTGCAGCCGTGGAGGAAGGAGAGACCAGTCCCGACCCACAGCCCCAGCAGGGACGGAAGACACGGAGGGAAGCCTGTACCTGTCCCTACTGCAAAGAAGGAGAGGGCAGGTGAGGCTGCTCTGCATCAGATCCGGCACCCCCAATGGAATTATTGAGGTCGGAAAGGGCCCCTGAGGTCATTGAGTCCAGCCATTTCCCAGTGCTGCCAAGGCCGCCACTAACCCATGTCCCCAGGTGCCACATCCACATGTCCACACGGGCAGACTCTGGCTCATGTCCGACACTCCCAGGTTCTTTTCCAGCTTTCCAGCCTGTGCCTGGAGTGTTCCATGGGGCTGTTGTGACCCAAGGGCAGGACCTGGCAGTTGGCTTGGTTGAACCTAACACCATGGGTCTTATCATGTGATCCCATGGCTCCAGCCAGTCCTGTCCCCCTACAGAGCTTTCCTGCCCCTCGGCAGATCCACACCCCCCAGCTCGGTGTCACCTGCACACTCAGGGCACTCGGATCCAGCTCGGTGACTGCAGGACGGAGCAGAACTTGCTTCTGCCTCCGAGGGCGGCTCTAACTCTCCCCTCGGATTTCTTTTTTTGAATTGCAGGAGCTCTGGGGATCCAGGTAAAAAGAAGCAGCACATCTGCCACATCCCGGGCTGCGGGAAGGTGTACGGGAAGACCTCACACCTGCGGGCGCACCTGAGGTGGCACACGGGCGAGAGGCCCTTCATCTGCACCTGGATGCTCTGCGGCAAGCGCTTCACCCGCTCCGACGAGCTGCAGCGGCACAAGCGCACGCACACAGGTAGGGCCGGGGGGCTGCTGGGCTCCTGGCACCCCCAGGGAACCAGGGAATGTCCCCAGCACATGGCCCTGCACGGGACAGACCTGTTTCTCCCACCCCGACCCCAAAATCCCAACCTCTGGGAATGCTGGGCAAAGCCTGAGATGAGCTCGGTGGTGCTAGAACGCCGAGGTGGTGGGTTCAGTCCCTGTATGGGACATTCGCTGGAGGCTTGGACTGGATGGCCTTTGTGGGGCCCTTCCAACTCGATATTCTGGGAAATCACATCTGTGAAACGCTCCTTTAGCTCCTGGGGCTGAGATCGTGTCCCCAGGGAGCCTGTCCAGTGCCCCGCCACTCTCAGGGGCTGGAGCCTTTCCCCCAAAATCCCATCCAGCTCCCCGTGAGTTCCCTCACCTCCCTCTCCCTCCCTTTCCCAGGGGAGAAGAAATTTGCCTGCTCGGAGTGCCCCAAACGCTTCATGCGCAGCGACCACCTCTCCAAGCACATCAAGACCCACCAGAACAAGAAGGGAGGCGCCGCCAACGTGGCCATGAACGTCTCGGCCGTCCCCATGGACACGGCGGCCTCGGCCGAGGGCAACGGCGGGGCCACGCCCTCGGCGCTCATCGCCACCAACATGGTGGCCATGGAGGCCATTTGCCCCGAGGGCATTGCCCGCCTGGCCAGCAGCGGCATCAACGTCATGCAGGTGGCCGACCTTCAGTCCATCAACATCAGCGGCAACGGCTTCTGAGGCCGAAGGTGCCGGGGCGCGGCGTCCCCGCGAGGGGCCCTCGGCACCCCCAGCACTAACCCAGCTCCTCCGACCGGGACCGCTGCCGCCTCCGGGGCCGCCGACCACACTCGAAGGCCAGAGCTATATATATATATTTTTTAATTTCGGCTTGACCTTATTATTATTATT
>VWZG01005889.1:20958-47055 GCA_013396735.1 Grallaria varia | reverse complement strand
CCAGCCTGGCTCCAGAGCAGAGGGGCTCCAGCCCTGCAGCATCTCCGTGCCCTCCTCTGGACTCTCTGCAGCAGCTCCACGTCCTCCTGCTGTTGTTGCCCAGGGCTGGATGCAGAATTCCAGGTGGGGTCTCACCTGGGGGGGCAGAGGGGCAGAATCCCACCCTTCCCTGCTGCCCACACTGTGGGACCAGCCAAGGGCACGGGGGGTTTCTATTCTGGGGCATCTCCAGCCTCTTCCCCACCAACATCCCAAAGTCCTTCCCCCTGGGGTTGCTCCATCTGCTCATCCCAGCCTGGATTGATCCAGAGGCTGCTCCAACCCAGGTGCAGCACCAGAACTAGGTTTTGTTGAACCTCAGAGGTTCCCGTGGTGCCACTTCTCGTGTCCTGGACTATTTTATCATTCTGGGCGAATAAGCCCTTAGGTGGGGATAAAAAAACCCCAAAAATATAGAGCACAGTGCTACTCCTGTGTCATCATTCCCCTCTGAGACCTCCAGGGCCCTCTCGCAGTCAAGGGTGTGGTGGAGGGGGGCACAGGTAATGGCATTGCCCTGGTCCCACAGGGATCCAGCAGCTCTGGATCCTCTTTGCACCCCCTTCCTAATCGTCTCTCTGCACCTGCATCCTCCAGTGAGAAAAAGAGTTTCCTGAGAGGATTGGTTTCCATGTCCGTGTGGATCAAAATCTTCATGTGCCACCTGCCCTGTGAGTTGTCACACCAACACCATCCCTGAAGCCAACCCACCAAACCTGTGGATGATCCCATATCACTGCTCAGCCTCTAAAGAATTTGGACTGTGAGAAGAAAATACTATTCGGAGAGAAAATAGGCAGAAAACATACCTGAGTTCAGCTCACTCCATGAAATTTAGATAGCAAAAAGTCTTCTTTAGAGGTTTAATCACCCAAAGGACACCAGGGTTTTTTTTTTTGATTTTTTTTTTTTTCAGGATGTTTTGGGTGTTTAAGATTTTAAATTACTTTTTTCCTAAGTCAGACCTATCCAAGAAACACAGTTTGTTTTTATTTCATCTGGTTTCCTACAATGTCATCAGGCTTCTGTGCTTTCCCACTGGGTCCCCGAGTGCAGTCAGCACGATGCTGAGTCATGGAAGAAGATTGTCAGCTTCAGTTCCGAGTAGTTAAGACTTCACCCTCAGTATCAGCTATTCAGGGAGAGCCTTCCTCTGTGCATTTAGAACATCTCCAGCACATTTGCACTCTATTTTCTAGGATTTTCATCAAATGTTTTCAATGAAAACACCATTTCAAGATGTCCCTGTAGGATTTATTATTCAGCAATCCATCTGTTTCAGGTGGAAGAGCCTGGCACAGTGATCCAATCTGAGATCTATGATCTAATACCCGGTAAAACCATTGCTAGCAGCTCACCCAACTTGGGATCTGACTCTGAGTGCCTTAATTAGTCAAAAATATCTGATATTGGTTAAAGCCCTTCACTAGTAGCATGTTTTTTTAGTTTTAAAGGGAAGGTTCAAATTAGGACGGGTAGGAGCAGCTACTGTAAGTTTGCTGGTGGAGGAATGTGAGTTCCTAGCAAAAAGCAGAGGCAGGATTTGGGATCTTTTTCATCCAGAGGAAGGATGTCACCCAGCTTCAAAAGTTCTCCTGGGGACAGAGAGGATTTTCTGCCTCTTCTCTGCTCCCTGTGAATCACCCCTAAGCTTTATCTTGTTCTCTAGATCCAGAGTTAGCACCTGATTATTTTTAAAACTACAAGCTTGTGTAAAACACACTGACATGAACAACGTGGTGCTACCTCCTGATCTTCCCTCTACATCTCCTGCTTTCAAAAATCCATCAAGATGAACACAAACATCCAAACCCACTGCAGCCAAAAGCATCTTGGAGAGAGTGAGTGACACAAGACTGACGTGTGTTAAGGATTCCCTCATGCCTCCTTCTGGCAAACACTCACCAGCAAAGCAGGCAAGAGGCTGTGAGGGATGGGAGTGTCAGACAAGGGTGTCACGAGGCACAAAGTGACGCTTTGGATCTGCTTGTGGTTGTTTTCTCCCCCTGCCAGCTTGGGATGGGACAAAACCAAGGAAGACCTTGGCCTGAGATCGGAAGAGGATAAAAAAGAAATATAACTTCTCATGCTTCACTTTGCATTTAGTTGTCTCAGGGTCCTGAGTGCACTGATTGGTTTTAATTCCCCTGATCAAACTCACCTCCACCCGTGCACCCTCCACTTGTTAGTCCAGAAGCTCTAATGAAGCTCTGAGTGCCTTGACTGAGCTGTGTTTTAGGACAGTTGCAGTCCTGCCTGGAGTCCTGTGTCTTGGATCAGCATCATACCTACATTGTAGCCTTGTTTCCAGTCCTGCTTCTGCTGTTTCCAAGTGGATCCTGGGCCCAGTTCATCCCCTCACCTTGCCTGGGACACTTGGTAGTTCCTTTTTACCATCAACTTGCCTTGTGAATTCTCTTCAGATCCAGTGGGACTACATCCCTGCCTGTGCTGTGCTCATCCTGGGCTCTTGGCTCACCTTCCCATGGCAGGAAGGATCACTGAACCCAAACACACCGCAGCACCTAGGAACCATGTTGCATGAGCACACTGTTCCTAAACCACATTCCCTACCTGGCTCTCCAAGGCACACCTGGTGGCTCTGGCAGCAGTTGGACTTGACTTATAGATTCCAGGAAGATGTGAGCACCCCTGTCCTACTGCCATGTTTGATCCACTTGTACGTACAAAGGTCTTTGATCAACTCAAGTACTCTCAATCATTTCCCAAGAGATTTCTGATGTGTCAAGTTTATTCCCTCCTAAGAGTGGTAACTCGGCTCTGTTAGAGATGACTCAACTCTGGCACCTGCTTGTGATGTGATTGAGTGTGGAAATTGGCAGGAGAGGTAGGGAGCCTTGCCTCATCTTCATGCACATAATCAATGGAAAATCATTACTTAAAAAGTAAAGTGGTTGATGGTGTTTCTGTAGGGCAAGACATGCTCTGCATTTTCAGTCTTTGATTCATACTGCTTAACATGCCATGAGATGGAGCTCGGCGAGTGACTCACTTTGTGAAAGCTCTCCAGTTAGCTCCTGGTGCTCCCTCTCAGCAAGTGTGTCATGGTTGTTTCAGCATGTCTGCGTCTGTTCTCCATCCCAAATCTGTAAGCCTTCAAGGCTCTGTTAGGGAAACCCTTAAGCCCAGACATTGGAAGGGTGGCACCAAGGCATATGTGGGACTCTTGCCAGGATCAGGGAGCTCTCACTCTGAATTAGGTCCAGCCTGCATGAGGCAGAGTGTGGCACAGCTCAGTTACCTGCAGACACCAGCCAGCAGCATGAAGGGCTGAAGGAGTAGAGGAGGCTCAACGGGGACCTTCTTGCTCTCTGCAAATCCCTGACAGGAGGGGGGGAGCCAGAGAGTTGGTCTCTGCTCCCAGGGAACAGGGACAGGAGGAGCGAAAATGTCCTCAAGCTGTGCCAAAGGAGGTTTAGATTGGATATTAGGGGAAATTTTGTCCCTGAAAGGGTTGTCCAGCCCTGGCACAGCTGCCCAGGGCAGTGGTGGAGTCCCCATCCCTGGAGGGGTTTAAAAGCCATGTGGATGTGGCACTTGGGGACGTGGGTTAGTGGTGGCCTTGGCAGTGTTGGGAGAACAGATGGACCCAGTGATCTTGGTGGTCATTTCCAACCTAAATGGCTTTGTGATTTTCTGACAGGAAACCCATGGTTCAGGGAGTACAAGCTGTGTCAACCTGCTCCATCTTGCAGGAGAAAAGAACATTGCTCCTGACTTCCATCATGATTCTGTGAGGCTCGGGCCATTTCCCTCGTGAAGGAGATGTCTTACTGAAAGTGTGTTCTCGGAATTAACATCATCACATCCACTGCAGATACACGTCAGTGCTTCTCAAGTGTCAGCCTCTCTAAACATGAGATGCTCCATGTGCTCCTGTTCCAGTGTGGGATTCAGCCAAGGAGTCCAGTGGTCCTTCTCTTGTCATTGCAAGATTGTTTGCTGTACTCCAGTAACCTGGTCATCGATTTGGGTCTGGAGCTGCCTCTTCAAGAAGTGGCAAAGCTTGACAGGATTCATTATTTATACGCTGAGGATGTGGGAAGTGTTCCTTCACTGTTGCCTCCTGTTCTCCACTTGCACTGACTCCCCCAGCAATCTGACTCTACCCTACTTCCCTGGAGCTATGCCGGGTTTTCCATCAGTTTGGGATGGGGATGGTCCTTGGAGAAGAGGTAGGAGTTGGGTGGCCCTGGAACCAGCCTGCTTTAGCTTAGAGGAGGACAGCACAGAGGAAGGGCAGCAACAGGCTTGGAGCTCACAAGATCTTCAGCAATGGCCTGGATTTGCAGTGAGACAGAAGTGCTCACATGTTGAATGTACCACAGAATCACAGGATGCTTTTGGTTGGAAGGGACCTTAAAGCTCATCTTGTTCCACTCCCTGCCATGGGTAGGGACACCTCCCACCAGCCCAGGTTGCTCCAAGCCCCATCCAACCTGGCCTTGGACACTTCCAGGGACCCAGGGGCAGCCACAGCTTCTCTGTCCAACCCATGCCAGGGCCTGCCCACCCTCACAGCCAGGAATTTCTTCCTAATATCTAATATAAGTCTACCCTCTCTAAGGTCATTAATACTCCTGAGGATGCTGCTCCTTTTCTCCAGACTCCTAAACCGAGAGCAGTGACGGAATTCCAGCGGAGCTCCAGAGGAGCATGAAGGGTTACAGACACTTGTGTGGTGACAGGCAGTCCTGGGCAAGGCTGAGCACATCCTGTGGAGCCCAGCCAGCAGGGCTGACCTGATGTAACTGGGAGCTGGCGCTGGATGCTTAACTTCAAATGGCCCAGGGACTGAACAGATGGCTCCTCTTTATTTGCATGCTACTTGGATTTGTGAGTCAAGCAGAAGAATAACTTAATTTTTGACATTTGCTTCTCCTCAGAGCCCGGCACAATTTATGTTATACTGGCATTTGCGTGAAGGATGTTGCTTTAGGCATAAAACCCATCCTGGCTTTAACCCTAAAAGGAGACAAATAGGAAGGAACCATGTTCCTTCCCAGCTCTTTTGTAGCCTCTGCCAAGGGATATCACACTTACACAGTGACCAAAGAATCAGGAGAAAACAGTCATTTGGGGCTTGTGGAAGGAAGGGGCAGGGTTGGAGTTAAACTGGACTGGAAAAATATCTCATTTGTAGGCCTGAAATGAGAGACTGTTTCTGGATGAGGTTTACCTCCTATTAAAAATACCCTTCAAGGCCTATGCAGTTAGTCTTGAGCACAGGGGATAAATTTAGTAGAGTCTTGTTCCTGCTGACATAGACTTAAGTGAAAATAATATATATAGCCAGGGCAAAACATCTGCAAGCCAATTAAAAACCTGGCTGATCACACCCCAGATGACAGTTGCCATGACTAGTGTGTCTGCATGCCACCCCTTTGAGAGGGAACAAAACAGATCCTGCTTGGCTGTGCAACGTCTCTATGCATCTTCCAATGCCTGCGACAGCTAATGGTGAGTATTTGATAGCTCGAGTCCCAGCAGTGTGTCCTCCTCCCCCTAATGGCTGTGCCTGCTGTCCCCAGTAAATCCTGTGTGGTCACATATGTGATATGCATGGTTTTGACTGTAGGTCAATAATAAAAGTCACAGGATAAGAGATTAAAGCTCATTTTCTGGCCTGTTTGCAAGGTCTGAGAATTAGCCTGGGTAAGGACGTGTATGCTTTGACCGGTGAAAACACACATTTTTCAAAGGCTGTATTTGAAATGCTCAGTGCAAAGGGATGGTCTTTGTTTTCCAGCAGGCAAAGTGCAGTTCTCCTTCACCTGTAGTTTGAAGCAAAATATCAGGCATTATTAGCAAAACTGTGAATGGGAGATAAAGCAGCCAGAGCAGGTAGATCCATGCCCCTGAATTCTGGGGCTGTGATGTGTTTTCCAGACAGTTTTCAGCATCTCTTGTATTCACTGTGATCCCCCTCTTGTGGTTGGTCCAGCGCCTGCAAAATTTCCCTGCCTGTGCCTGTCCAGACTCAGTGACCTTGGGTTCTCCAGCCAATGCAACTGAAATATAGTGGCTTCACTGCCCCTCAGCTGAGCTCCTGTGACCATCCTGGTGTGTAGTAGAAGACAACCCAAACCGTGAGTCAAAGAGCATCAGCTCAAACCTGTCCTGTTGACTGTCACCCCAGCAGCCTCAGTGACCAACCTGTCGTGGAGCTGCTGGCCTTGTGTAAGCTCTAAAGGTGTTCTGGTTGGGAAGTAAAATGTGGTTTAAACCATATACCTGGCAGGTTCAGCTGATACATTTTCTTTTGCCACACAGGCAGGCCATGAGCACACACAAGAACAATTTAGCAGCCCAGATCATTGGCCCTAACTTGTTATATTACAATAATTTGGTCACATCTGATGGCGTGTTTCACATTTGGCCTGAGCCCTCAGTGAATAAAACATGCCTGGGGCACACAGCGACTGCACTGTTGCTTGGATGCAAGTCAGTCTCCTGTATAATCTCCTCTACATCCCATGTGAAGCATGGATTGGATTTTAGATTGAATATTAGGAAAAATTTCTGCACCGAAAGGGTGGTCAGGTATTGGCACAGACTGTCCAAGGCAGTGGTGGAGTCCACATTGCTGGAGGAATTTAAAAACCATGTAGATGTAGCACTTGACAGTGCTGGGGAAGTGGATGGACTAGACAAAAGGTCTTCTCCAAACTAAATGATTCTGTGATTTTGTGAAGAATTCCATTTCAATTCTGACCTCACTGAGTTTGTCATTTTGAAAATGAGACAGAGCCCAGTGTTCATGTAGAGATACTTGGGTTGGGAGCCATGGCATAGGGTTATGATTACCCTGAGCTAGCCCGTTCTCTCTTCTGTCTTCAGGGAGACCAGGATCTTTGTGGATCAAATTCCTGTCTGTGAAGTGGCTTTTTAAGGTCACAGCCCACTATTCCCTATTCCTTTGGTGCTGCAAGGAGCTGGGACAGACACACTGTGCCTCTGTGTCCTCTTTAGGACCCATCCATGTGTTCAGGTCCATTATCTGGAGATCCAGCACCGAGACCTCTTTGAATCTCCTCCTAACTTTCCACCTACTGTTATTTTTTGCTTCAGAAGGAAAATGCCTGATGTTGAAATAGCCTGGCATTTCGTGTGGGCCCTTTGTGAGACGTGACACAAGCGTACCGTGATGCTTCGTCGTTTTCTCCATCGTTCTCCCCGTGTGACTCTCCACAGCCCCAGGCGTGCACCAGACCCATGCACAGCTGAGGCACAGCTCCTAGCCAGAGGGCTGCTCTGATTAGGAGCAGCGGGGCTGTGCTGCGTGGCGTGGAGAGAATAAGGAATGGCACTCCCTCTCGTGGCTATGATCTCCCTTACCTGCTTCTGGAGCAAAAGACCCTAAAACTTCACTTACACAGCATGCCCACGGCCAGTGCAAGTATCCAACATACCCAGAGTCAGCAGCGCGATACAGCCCAGCACTTAAGGCGCTGGTAATTTGGCTTAAAGTTTTGTCAAACTATTAATTGTTCGGGAAAAAAGAGTTTCCATGCCAGATGTCTGCCTTAGGCTGAAGTTCTCTGGAAAGTTTCGGCCAAACTATTTTGTCCATTTCCAAGAATGAGGGGAAATAACAGTGTTTTGTCCAGATTTTGAAAAGGAATAATTCCATGAAACTGTAACAACAGAGAAAAGCCTCCATCTATTGAAGAAAGAGCATGAAATTTCGTCCCACTGTCGAAAAGTGCCATTTGCTACTTCCAGGAAAGTTTATTTAGCTTTGAATTAGTTATAAGCTCTGCAAATCATGGTTGGCATGTGCTCAACAGATCTGGTCACAGATTAGCAGCTCTGTTCTCTGAGGACTGTCCGCAGCAGGCACACTCCAGCTCAGGGCTGCAGGGGCTTGAGTATGGAATGGCTGCTTCCAGCACTCTGGAAATAAGACCTGTGTGAGGAAAGCTGGGGAGAGCAGAGGAGTTCAGAGGTGGGTATTGAGTTGGGGTCAGAAATGGGTAGATGCTGCTGGAGATCTCTTTATGAGACGGATAACACAAGCTGGCCTAGAAAAAATAAAGGGTGAAGGAACTCCAGTGAGAGGGAGACCAGGAACCCTCTCCCTGCTCCTCCAGAAGTGTTTTTCCTTAGGAAAGGAAGAACAGATTCCAAAATGANAGAGGGACTGGGGACAAGGCATGGAAGGACAGGACACGGAATGGCTTCCCAGTGCCAGAGGGCAGGGATAGATGGGATATTGGGAAGGAATTGCTGTCTGGGAGGGTGGGCAGGCCCTGGCAACAGGCTGGGCAGAGAAGCTGTGGCTGCTCCATCCCTGGATGTGTCCAAGGTCAGGTTGGACGGGGCTTGGGCAAAGTGGACTAGTGGAAGGTATTCTTGTTCATGGCAGGGCGTTGGAATGAGATGTTCTTTAAGGTCGCTTCCAGCCCAAACCACTGGAGGATTCTATGCCCCCAACATCAGGTCACCTCCTGCACTGAGGAACCTTCCCATGCAGGGACAGTTTCTTCTCAGAGTTGCTACAGGTGTGGCACTAAGAGATTCAGAGTTTGGTTGCCGCGCCGTCATCCCAGAGGCAATTTCTGAGGGAAAGCAAGAATGCCTCAGGACCATGTCTAGGGGACTTTCACCTGATGTGGGATGGAGATGCACTGACTGATCCGTGGTGTCCATGGGAGCATTTTCCATCTGGCAGCACAGCATTGCAGGGACTCGGGGCAAGCTGACTGGAGCTCTGGGCTGCTCCTCCCGGCACCTTGCCTCTGACATCTAAAGCTTGCACTAGGTGTCTGGACACAGCCCCACAGCATGCCCCGTGGACTCGAGTGCAGATAGCATCTTGACTTTCTTGTCCTGGCAAGAAGATTGTCTTCCCTTATAGTGCTGCCATCCACATGCCAAAAACGCACTTTTGCCATCCAGTGGAGGGAAGGTTGTTAAGAATGGAGGCATTGACACAACCTGCCTTTGGGCGAAATGGCACAGAGCAGCATCCCTCGTTCAAGAGGCTGTCTGAGTTTAGCAATAGTCTCTTGTTCCCAGGCTCTGGGCCAGGGTAAATTGGCTGCAGTGTACTTTGGGAAGGAGCATTTTGACTCCAGGAGAAAAAGAGCTTAGCACAGCTCTCTCAGGAGTCCCTCCTAAGCTCATCCACACAAAGGGATGGGCCCCAGTTCCTCGGATGGGCTTGTTACTGGCCTTCCTTGGGTGTAGCAAAAGCTGCCGTTAGCAGGTACAATGAAGAAACGCTGATGTGGGGGCAGAAGGCAGGTAGAGAGGCAGGAGGGGCCCAAGGATTTAATTTGCTTTTCTGAATTAGCCTTGGTCAATGGAATGGCCTCTCCCCAAAGGGAAGGAGAGGAAGGCAGAGACTAGGATGACTGCTGTCTCTGTGCTCCGAGCTTTGCGGACACAAGCGTGTGTTCCCCACCATGCCAAGTATTTTAATGCATCATGTGGTATCTGGGAACAATCAGAGTACAAAGAGCCCCAGCCCTACTCCCTGCCCAGTGCCTGCTGCCCTGGATTCATCCCTGCCCCTGGGTCTGGGTGGTGGATGAGTCAGGAGCCAGGAGAGATCTGCTCTGACAGAGGTCCTGGGGGCTTCTCTGTTGGCTCCATCCAACTGCTTTGCCCAGGAGTCCTTCAGGTTTCAGGACTGTTTGCACTGCAAGGGGAAGGGTGAATTGGAACAGACACAACAACTGGTGTCTCATGACCTGCATGGCTCCCTTCCTCACTGGACAGAAGTGTGGCTGTAACTCAGGACTCTGTGTTGAAGGGTCTCTTCTATGAGCTGAGATGTTTGAGGCCATCTCCGGCCTTACCTTCAGCCGCCACTCTATGACATGTCTCCTCTGAGCCCTGTCATGCCCACCAGGCTCCATCTCAGTACCTAGAGCTTTTCAGGTGGCATTGGAGACCTATTTTAGGTAACTGAAGGGAACCCTTGATGTTCATGCATCACAAAGGTTGTTCTAGCATGTGTCCTTTCTGCTGCTCATCTCAGCAGTAACTTTCTCAGATGCTTTGTTCAGCCAGGTTGTCTGGATAAATGGACCATGGGAGGGTGGTGGAGATGTTCAGCCCCTCTCTGCATGACAGTTAATGGCACAAAAATCCTTGTCAGGGAGCAGAATGAGCTTTACTTACTCTACCCCAGGCTTCAACTTCCCTGCACACAGATCAGACATCCCCATTTCCTACTTGAGATGCAGTAAGGCAGCAGGATGGAGACCAAAGGCAATCTCTTTTAATGGTTTTTACCTAGAGCAGGTTTTTGTTTTTAAGTTACATCCACCTTTAAAAATAAAGGGTAACAGCTTCTTGAAAGTCCTGTGCTTATTACACTCTTCTAAATTTCCTTAATTACTGAATTTGCAAATGTTACCAGAGCAGTGGAGCAGTCACAGTCAAGGTGAAGCACATGAAGCCCTGGTTTCTTGAGGAGCTAATACACCTTTTGAGAGAAGCTGAGTTTTCCACAGACTCAGAGAGACTATTTATTTCATTTCCATTTGCTTGCCTTGCTCAACTCAATGGCTTCTTCATCCAGGGCTCAGAAGAGAATTGGCAACTGAAATAAGCAACAAACCATGCTTTAAATAAGCAACAAAGTATGTATTAGTCCTTCAGGGATAAAAAAATGAGGTGTGAAAATCCACTAGTTCTAAAAATCATGTTTATGGTCGCTACATCTGTCAAGTCGGGTCATGGACAACCGAACTTTCTTCATTTGAGTTAAACTGGTGTTTCCCTTTCTATTTATCCAACACATTTAGGCTTCATTCCTGAGACCTCTGGCTGGGAGCAGCCCATGTCTCTGCTGTTTGACTCCCTCATCCTTCCAAACAGGGTGACCCTCTACAAACTGCTTGTTGGGGCATGGATTTCATGGGGCCATGAGAATAAATTTGAATAAACTCATTAATAACCCATTTGTCCACTGCATTACATGCCATTAAATTCTCTGATTTGGTACAAATGAGTAAATACATGTGCAACTTCCATTGTTCTATAATGCAAAACATATATGTTTCAAATGCTGAAAAATGGGTATTCATTTATATGATGACCTAAATATGTGTTTCTGTCCTAGAGTCATCACAAAACAGAGCTGGGAAGGGACCTTTGCTGTTCAACTCGTCCATTCCCTACACCCCAGATGAGGTTTGCTGTGAATCTTTTCCCCAGTTTCTTCCCATTTGTCATTTCTGATCTCCACTGACGGATATTCGACAATCTCCACTTTGATTGTATACCCACTTACTGAACAAAATGTACCAAAGTATTATAATGAGGTGGAAATCAGCATATTTTAATAGCTGCTAGTAAATGTCCTCGGGAAAAAAATAATTCTCATAGCAAAACAAGATTATAAATAATGTTTTCAAATGTGACTCCATCTGAAATTTTAGGTAATTTGATTGAAACTCTTCTTGGCACCAAACCTGCCCCCCTAAACTCATTCACTCTGTTATTTACCTGGATCAGTTCATCGTTCTGCTACAGGACAACTGAAAAGCACAGGGTGATGTAGCGAGCAGTCAGGGTGGGGAGAGCAGGAATTCTTTAAGCTGGCATTGCTGCAAGGGAGACAGTCCATCAGTCCATCCTGCTGCTGGTTCAGTGTGGCTGCTTTGCTCTCCTCTCCCTTAACCCAGCAGGTTACCTGCTTTCAGCAGCAAGGTAAAGCAGAGAAGAGCTTCCAGGGATGAGCTCAGGGTCTCTTCTTGTTGTGAAATCTAGCAAAGCACCTTTCTTTTCAAACACTTGTCTAACCCAACAAGAGTAATTTGCAAAGGAATCCTGACTCTACTTGTTGCTCAGTTCATTATCTTCATGGTCCCATCCCTAAAAACACTTAATGGTTAATAAACCTTAAGGAAATACAATCTTACAGGCAAATGTTTTGGCTGAGCATCTGCTTCAGTATGGGAAGGGCTGGTCTTTTGTCTCTTTAATTGCCTTTTTGACCTTTTCAGAATACAGACTTCTGCATTAGCCATAGGACAGATGTGCAGAATCGGTCACAATGAACCCCTGGCTACACGTCCCCCACAGAGCCTCTTGCTCCACAGCTATTTTAATGCTAACCTTTTCTGCAGGTTCTGTTATTCATGCCAGAAAGGCTCCTTAAAAACCCCAAGGAAGAGTCCTGGCATTTCCAAAATGCCTCCATAGGGAGGCCCAGTGGCGGTTTGGAAGAAATCTTAGCTTTGTGATGCCAACTCTCCAGCCTGTGTCAAGATATGAGTGCAGGGCATCATTTGCATAGATGCAGATGCTTTAGAGGAGAGCTCAGCATTGCTGCTCCACATAGGAGACCCTCAGTCCTGAGTGAGGTGGTCTGTGAGGCCAAACCTGGACTGCAGCACAAGGGACAGAGTTTCTGAGATCAGCCTAACGCTGTCTCTGGCTGAGCTGGAGCTCTGGCAGCAAACACAGTGGGTGAACATACTCCTGAGCACAGGTCTGGGTGTGTGCTTTGCTGATCATATTGCCTTGGCCTAGGTGGCTGCTGGTATGACCCCCTTAGCTGTCTGGAAGGAGATGATCAGACCACGGGGATGATGATTCCATGGAGATGATGAGACTGTGGGGAGCAAGGAGGTGCGCTCGCCCCACAAAGAGTCTGTGCTGCACCATCTCCTGCAGATTAATGCACGAGCTCATCCTTTCTTTCAAAACAGTTCCATGGAGAAGCTATGCCTTTTTACTCAATAACCCATGGGTTAGCACGCCCATCTGGAAGTGCTTGCAGGGACCTTGAAGACCCCTTCCCAGCTTTGAGGAGATGAGCCACCTGGCAAGTTATTCTGGAGCAGGGCTTGTTCAGCTTCTTTCTCTGTTTTGTATAAAATAATTAACTGGCGGGGAAAGAGAGGCAGAGAGAACATGTGAGTTTGCAGCTCATTGCATAGGCATTAATCTAGCAGGGGAAGACCTGGTCCCTGCTCTTAGGACTGTTTAAGTTAAACAGAAAACTGCCACAACTTCACGGGCTCTGCCCAAGTACCTTCTTTGTACACAAAAGAAGCCAGAAAGTTAAACCAAGACTAATGAGGAGAGATGACTGTGGAATTTCTGGATCAGCCGTGGCCTCCTTCATGTCACTGCCCAGGGATTAGGGAAGCCTAAAGAACACCTATCTCAATTGTGGACCTCAGGCTCTAAAGTCTTTTCCTGGATTGAATGTCATTAACGTGGCCGAGCATTTGGAAAGTACATGCCACCTTAACATCTAAACACAAGAGATAAAAGGAAAATACTCATTTCCTTTAGTAAGTTCCCAGCAGATTAACCCCACAAGACAGAGAAGTGAGGAAACAGGGATTTTACTGGGACAGTGCCTCCGCAACCATATGGGTTCTGGCAGAAGGAGTCATCACTGGTGGTGGCTGCCTTTCTCTGTCACTCTTTGGCTGCTCTGTCTCTGGCAGAGAGTGGGTTGATGTTGTCTCTGCCCTCTTGAGCAGCAGCCCCAGGTCCAGAGGTGCAGCTGGTGGTGATGAGGTTGCATCAGTGCAGCTCTGTCCTACAGGAGCTATGGGGTTCCTGCTCTGTTTCTGAAGGGCAAACCTGATGTCCAGGGAGTAGAAGGCATGGCTGGAACACTTAATTTTCTTCCTACTCACAAACATCTGTTGATGGCAGATTGCTTCCTGAAGAATGGAGAGGAGATACCCTCATTCTTGCCAAGTTCCTGTGTTTTTCAGAGTGAAAGGCCCTGGAGGAAAGGTTTGCCCTTACTATAGACATGATTTAGCTGGAGCTGCCTCCTGGCCTTCCATCAATGATATGTCACTGCAACGCGAGCCCTTAGATAGTGGTGTGTTTAGAGAGCCTTTGTTCTCATGTTCAGTGAATTGATCTCCATCTGAGAAAGTATCACTCACTGTCAGAATTAAAAAACAGCCCGTGAAAAAGAAAAGGAGCAGCCTGACTTCAAAGTGCCGTGGTTCTTTTCTTGTGGCCTCTCCTCACCTGCACGCAGCTGAAAAACTTGTTTGACCCAATTCATTTCAGGCCTCCTTCTTCCCCTCCAACAGACAAAGACGCACAAACAATAAGCTCATTCAGGTGCAGGAGAGGGAGGGAAACCCAGAGACCCAGGTGAGGCTCCTGCTGCACACACCCTGTTCCCACAGATAGGCACAAAGCTGGGGGAGTGACAGGTTATCTTGGGCAGATCCAGCTACATGCGAGGTCTCCTTGAAGTCATCAGTGTGTGTCAAGAGATGGTATCTTTTATTAGGCCAACTGGTAGAGTCAGAAAAACTAGACAAGCTTTCAGGAGCACAAAAACTACTGCAGGCCAGGGAAATATCTGGGCCATCCAAAGCCAGGAGGTGCATGGGATGTCCTGTGGTGGAAGGTGGGTGAGGTGGGTAAAGGTGCATACCAGACTGCTAATGCCTGAGCTTGGTGTCTGGTGGGGTGGCTTGGCACAAAGGGAGACCTTATAGTGACCTCCCAGTGCCTGAAGGAGAGCTGGAGAGGGACTGGGGACAAGGCATGGAGTGGCAGGACAAGGGATGGAGTGGCAGGACACAGGGAATGGCCTCGGTGCCAGAGGGCAGGGTTAGATCAGAGTTTGAGTAGTCATTCTTGGCTGTGAGGGTGAGGAGTCCCTGGCAAAGGTTGAACAGAGAAGCTGTGNAGGAGAGCTGGAGAGGGACTGGGGACAAGGCATGGAGTGGCAGGACAAGGGATGGAGTGGCAGGACACAGGGAATGGCCTCGGTGCCAGAGGGCAGGGTTAGATCAGAGTTTGAGTAGTCATTCTTGGCTGTGAGGGTGAGGAGTCCCTGGCAAAGGTTGAACAGAGAAGCTGTGGCTGCTCCTTCCCTGGGAGTGTCCCAGGCCAGGTTGGACGGGGCTTGGAGCAACCTGGGATAATGTGTCCCTGCCCATGGCAGGGGTAGGAACTAGACAGATGGTCTTTAGGCCCTTCCAGCCCAAACCATTTTGTGATTCTGTGATGTTTAAGTGATTTTTTTTAGGAGGAAAGGGGACAATTTATCATCTGACTCATGACATGACATCTCATCCCTGACTGGTGTATGGCCAGGGGTGGGACTGCAGCAGCAAACCCTCCCATCAGTTTAAACAGCCATGAAAATGTCCTTCAAGGTCACTACCAGGCATTAACAGGGTGCCTAGGCTGGCAGCTGTGACTGTGGAGGTCTCCAACACCTGATAACATGCTCAGGAGAGTTATCTCTGCAGCAGAGGTACCAAACCACTACAAAGCAGGGCTTACTGCAGTGGGCAGCCCTTTCTTCCAGCAGGAACACAACCTCACACAGAGAAGATCCCTGGATTTTTTCCCCTCTTTCTATTTTTAAATGTGCTCCAAGCTAAAATCTTAATTTTCTTTTCAGTGATGCATGTGCTTGAATTTCCTCAAGCTGATACTCATTCCTTCCTCCCCTGTCTTTTCCAGGAGAAATGCCTTAATGTTTGCAAAATGTAACTGTTATTTTTGCACCTTAGAAATGTGAATGTGTCACTATAGCAATTATCGCTCAAACCAAACTAAACAGGCCTAACTCTGCCTAATAGGAACTTTGTCACCTCTGAGCATTTTGCTCTTTATTAATGAGTCACTGTAACGTAAATTATGGCTGGTGTCACGGTCTCAGTCCTTCTTCACTGCAGCTGGACGTAGCTTCACCATAAGTAATCATGCCACCAGGGCCTTTGGCAGGGTTCAGTGAAATTCTGCAAGGAGACAGCACCCTGAGTGATTTGAAGCTTGTACATCGAGGCCAGGTTGGAGGAGGCTTGGACCCAGATGGTCTAGTTGAAGGTGTCACTGCTTCTTGCAGGGAGTTGGAATAGATGGCCTTTAAAGGTCCCTTCCAACATAGACCATTTAATAATCCCATGACGTCTGATAAGGATTGAGCCCTGGGATGCACAAGTTACCTTTCACCAGCTGAGCTGTGGTTTCCATGTCTGTGCTCCACACCTATATTCTTCTGATTAGTGACCACTAGTTGAAATACCTGGCACTTCTTGTGGGCTTAGATCACGTATGAGCACAGTTACAGCCACTCAGCTGTGGCACGATGTCATTGAGCTTCTCTAATTATCTGTGCAGGTTCTCTCAGCTTCCTTCATAGAAACACAGAATGGTTTGGGTTGGAAGGGGCCTTTAAAGGTCATCTAGGCCAGTCCACCTGCCATAAGCAGGGACATCTTCCACTAGACCAGGTTGCTCAGAGCATGTTAGTTTGTCCTTCCTCTGTGTCCTTGTTTACTTGGTGATTGCACCAGAAAGGGCTGGAGAACTAACTGAGGGGAGCTATTCTTCTGTTCTGATGGCATTTCCCTGAACATGGGTTAGGAAGGTGATACACAGATTTATCTATCCTGCCTAGGAGGTGGTGACAGTCCTTGTGTCTGTCACCTGAAGGTTTCCCTTGAGCCCCGATAATCTGAAGTGTTATAACTATTATCAGGCACTTCCAGAATAGCTGGGGTGGGAAGACCTCCCCCAGCAAGCTCCCTGCTTGCTGCTCCCAGCTCTCACGCTCCTGAAAGACAAATAATCTCCTGCTAAGATATTCCACTCTAGTGAAAAAAAGATTTGAGAAGTGCACACGAGAGGCTAATCCTGGCATTCATCTCCACAAGGCTTCAAAACCCCCAGCATCCTGTACCACGCTGAAAGGTGTCTTTGAGCTGTTCCCACCAGTGGAGTGCATTAGACTCCCTCAAACCCAGTTTATACATCCCTGGGCAGCCTTTGGGATGGGCAGCTTGTTATTTGTTCCTTAGTGAGCCTTTACCCGAGGTCCAGATGATGAGCCTTGGATCCTCACACCCAGTTCAATCCCACGCCTGCTGCTCTGCTCTAGCCTTGCAATTCCTAACCTATCTATCACGGCACATTTACTCTGACACCCTGTGAGTGTGCAGGTTAGTGCTGCTCTGCCAGGCTCAGCACAGGCTTCTAAATATATTAGTGAAGGGGAAAGATCTGGGATGGCTTCCAATTTTAACCAAGGTCACATTGGTGAGTGCGGGTGTGCAGCATGAGGATTTTATCCACAGCATCTTTCATTGAGCTGTATTCCAGCTGCATGCAGCATTCCTGTACTGTACCAGAGTGAGAAAGGTTGGCAGGAACAAGAAGCCTGGGAGATACCTAAAATTTTGCTGTGGGTGTGTTGTGCACCTCAGGATCTTTGCACCTCTGGTTATTTTTCTACCAAAAAACCCCAAACGCAAACCGTGTTACTTACCCGCCTGGAATGGTAGACTCAGGCATAATGTTTTTCAAAGAGCCCAGAGCTCTGGGCCCTTGAATTCATCCTAGCAGACTATTTTCCCATTAGACAGCCAAATGCTCCAGGGAAACATACATTGCTGGAAACAGCACCTGCATTCCAGATTTGCCCAAGTCTCTTGATGATGCATCCTAAGAAGAGCTCTCTTCCTAGCCACAAGAAAGGGCTGGGAAAGTTTAGGCAAGGCCAAGGACTGGAGGTGAGACACATCACAGAAGAAGGTTTGAAATCCCCCCTCTGGCAGCAGTGACTCTGCGACTCTCTCCATGGGAAACGGAAGAGACCTGGACTTTTAATTGCAGCCCTGGACTGGAGGAGGAGACCCAGGAGGAGGAGAAAGTGTGAGGAATAAAGAAGAGGTGCATAATTTGAGAGAGCAGGGAAAGAGGCAGGAGGCTCTGGCTCAGGACATGGCTCAGCAGACACCAGTTTATGAGCCAGGCAAAAGAAGCAGAAGGGGGGTTTATTCTTATTGGCATTCAGTGGGGTTCAGGAGTCCCTTAAGTCTGGGGCAGCTTCCCCATTTCTGCAGAAGGGCAGTAAAGTGCCCTGTGCTCCCTCGGGAGCAAGGGGCAAAGTCTGAGGCAAGAAGGAGCAGGTTGCCAAAAATTACCTGTCCATCTTTCTGGGCTCAGTGACCAAGAGCTGTGCTGGAGTTTCATTTAGCCTGGATAAATGTGGCACTGGGAAGGGTGCTCAGAGAATCCTGATGGTGTGTTTTAGTGTGGTTATTCATTCATGATGAGGAGAAAGAGGAGTAGGGGTTAATTTTATCTTCTTAAAGAAACTCCATCTTCTGCCTGACTCCCTCTCTGAAGGTGTTAGATACGTTTCAAGCTGGCAAAGATTTAGGAGTTCCAAAGATACTCGTATGCCTCAGGTCCAAATAAGGCACCAGGTAGAAAAGAAAGACCTTTTCAGTGCCCCAGTGAGGGGAAGGTTCCTGAATCATGGACGAGGCAGAGCAGCGTTAGGGAATCTCTTGTCTGCAGGATGAGCATCGGGCAGGCTGTGTAGAATCCAGCTGTGCCACACTAATCTGGTTCTCTGAGGCCACCCTGAGTTACTAATGTGGTTTGTCAGTAGAATGGGTGATGATTTGTCTCCTTGCCTTTATTTTTAGCTGCCTTGGGTCAGCAAAACAACTCAGACAGCAGTGCTGGGGGACCTTCATCCACAGATCTAATCGGCTGGCTCTGAGCCAAACCCTGCAATAAGTAATTCCTCCCCTGTTTCCAGCTCACCCTGCTCCCACTGACCAGTGCCTCCACCTCCTCCTGACGGTCCCAGTCTGTGGCTGTGGTGCAGTGCCCCAGCCTGACAGCACAGAGATCTCCAGACCTGGTGCTCAGGGTCTGCTCTTGGCATAACTTTAGATTTGTTACGAGGTTTTGTATATGAGCTGAGTGCCTGGGACACCTGATGGAGTGTCTGCATTTTGCTCCTGTCCTCCTGTACTGCCTGTGTCAGGAAATCCAGGCAGAGCAGTACACCTGCCCCGTGAAACCCGCAGACTTTTCTCCATCAATTGAAGAAATGAATTGTTATTAACGTGCCACAAGTTCTGGGTGAGGGACAGAAGATTTCTGTAGATTTGTCCCCAAGTCAGAGTGTACCTGAAATAACTGCATGGCCTTTGGAGCAGCTGGCAGTTTAGGATCAGTGCCAAAATCACACTCCAGTACTGCTCTGGGTCTCCAGTGCTGCCTGGAGGACAAGGGCAGTGGCAGGGATGCTGGCCTGCAATTATCCTTCCACTCCATCCCTGAACAGAGGTTGAAAAATCAATGTCACAAGGCGCAGTTGGATCAGGGCTCTGTGGACTCTCTGAACTGGAGCATGGTTTTGGTCTAGAAATCATCTAACAGTGCCTTGCAAAACTTCCAGGATTTCTTGAGCTGGACTGGAACAGAAATGCCACAGGCAGCACCGCGCTGCCAACCCCAAGCATTCAAATACCATGAGTCAGCCCCCCTTTCTCCTTGACTCTTCCAAGCCTCCTTTCCTTTCTGGGTTTTTGTTTTGTTTTGTTTTTTAACTGTGAGGTTAAACTTGGTTCGTATTTCTCGGGTTTCTCTGCTACTCTTCTCCCTCACTTTCTGGAGAGGCCGGAAATTTATCTGGTTTTGGGGTGAGAGGGGTGTTTCTGAAAAGAAGAGGAGATGTGATGCTCTAAACCCCTGGAGCAGGGCCGTAAGTAACATTGTTATGTGGCTTTATGATAAATTCGGGAGATTTGGCAGCGCTTCAGTCTGGCTTCTTGTTTAATTGCCTGCAGATCCTGCCTTGTCATTAACACAAGAGGTCAAGGTACTGGCAGGAGTTCTGTGATTTGTGAAGGCATACTTAGCTTATAAAAACACCACTGTCTTTGCCTTCCAGCGAGCCCTCCTTGTTCATCCAGCTGTTACTGCTGTTCTCCCTGTCCTGAGCTCCTTCAGCAGACTCTTCTATGCCTTTGTGAGGTGCCTTATGCAATGCCTCTGCTGAAACACGCTTTTGGCTGGCTACACACTCGCTGCAGCAGCAAATGGGTATCCAAAATAGTCCTTAAAATTGGTATATTGTAATAATTGTGGTCTAGAAAATGTTTTCTTTCTCTAAGGAAAGGAAGCAGTGAGGAAGACAAATGAGCAGAGCCCAAGGAGCATCCAGCAAGACCTTTGAATAAGGAAAGAGCCAAGGCCACCACTGACCCACATCCCTGAGTGCCACATCCACAGGTGTCTTTCCTGGGTCTCCCTGTACATCAGGGTTTGGAGATGAGGATTTCCTGGAAAACATGAGTTGCTCATTAATTGCTCCAAGACCTGTAAGACTCCTTTTACCAGCAAATACTTACTACCTTCTGACAAGAAGATGATATTCCAAAGAGACAGAACTTAGGTAAACAACATCTAGGATTATTCATTTTTATTCCTAGATTATTGAAGGGGTGACTTGTGGGGGATATTGAAAGAAATCCTAGTACTTAAAGGGAGATTAATAAAAACATGGAGAGAAATTTTTACATGGGCTGATAGTGATAGGACAAGGAGGAAGGGTTTTAAACTGAAATATGAGTTATTTAGATTAGACACTAGGAAGAAATTCCTGAATGTGGGGGTGGTGAGGTCCTGGCACAGGCTGGGCAAAGAAGCTGTGGCTGCCCCTGGATCCATCCCTGGAAGTGTCCAAGGCCAGGTTGGACAGGGCTTGGAGCAACCTGGGCTGGTGGAAGGTGTCCCTGACCATGGCAGGGGGTGGGACTAGATGAACTTTAAGGTACCTTCCAGCCCAAACCATTCTGGGATTCTGTGATACTGCCTGTCCTGCTCTGCACTTAAAGCAGTTGCTGAGCCTCTCAGCAGCCCATCACTCTGATGTTTCAAGCAGCATTGCATTCCTGGCTGTCATATCTTGCTGGATCTGAGGGGTGTGCAGAGTCCAGGACCCTGGACCACGTTCCTGAAAGGACAGTTTGTTGGGCTGCAGCAGCAGGAGAGCTCAGGCTGTGGCAGGTTTGGTGCCTGGCAGAGGGAGGGATGGATGCTGTAAACAGTCTCTGGCACCCCTGTGTGGCCACCTGCACAACCACAGCCCAGGCAAGGAGATCAGCCTTCCCAGGACAGCAGCTCCATGGCAAGGACATCAGCCTTCCCAGGACAGCAGCTCCATGGCAAGGACATCAGCCTTCCCAGGACAGCAGCTCCATGGCAAGGACATCAGCCTTCCCAGGACAGCAGCTCCATGGCAAGGAGAAGCCCAGGAAGCATTTCTGAGAAGTGTAGAGGGGAGGTTAAAGAGGCAACAAGTCTTTGTGCAGGATGGGACCCCTGTTGTCCATGAAGGACCGGGAGATCCTTACAAACCTGGGCACCTGGAGCCAAAAGAATCCTGGAATTGCAGAATCACAGAATTATAGAATCATAGAATAGTTTGGGTTGGAAAAAACCTTCAAAGGCTACCTAGTCCAACGCCCTGCCGTGGGCAGGACACCTTCCAGGTTGCTCCAAGCCCCATCCAGCATGGCCTTGGACACTTCCAGGGATCCAGGGTCAGCCACAGCTTCTCTGCCCAACCTGTGCCAGGGAAGAATTTCTCCCTGAAGAAGAAGAGGAGAGGAAGGGACTGGTCTTTATGGTTTCAGTGCAACCCTGGCTGCTGTGTTCCTACAGCTGGGGCAAGGAGCAAGAAAATAACCATTATTTTTCTTTGATTAACTGCCATCAGTGGGGATATAAATTGCACCTACCAAGAGAGCTTATACTGATAGCTGCAGTCAGATTCAAATAGCAGAAAGCTGCTATACTAAGGCTGTGGATGTTGCAGCAGCCTTGCTGTTAGTTGGGCTTAATCCTCTTGTCCATACTCCCAAATTAGTTCCAAAGGCTTGTAAAACAGCTGAGAATACAACTGAAATGCAACTCCAGTTCTGCAAGCTGTCTGCCCACAGCCAGGGCAGCACCAGGGAGCACAACCAGGGCTGAGGACTCCCCTCCTATCTAAGATCAGGGGGTCCCTGAGGCCTTCCAGTCCCTTTCCAGTTCTTCCCACCACTGGATACCAGCTCCCCTGGTGCCTGGCTTGGAGGCAATATGATCCAGCTCAGTGCCCCAGGAAGGTGCCCTGAGCAATGGGAAACTCCTTCCCTCCTCATTCATGTGGTCTCCAGCTTATCCAGCTGTTTAACACACTCTTGTTATATTTGCTCCACGATCCACTCCCTAGCAGAATTTCTATTCCCAAGGCACTGAGGAAAGTTGGATTTTACCCAACTCTGTTTCCTAACACACTTTGTGCCTCTTGGGAGAGTCAGGGAAATACTCAGAAGGGTTGTAGAAGTGTCAGAGTTGGAAGCAAGACGCAGAATTCTTGCCTCTGGACAAGTGCTGACCATAGCCAAGAGCAAGCCCTGCCACCATCAGTCCCTTCTGGGCCACATGCAGGGACACAGCGGGCGTGTGGCATGCCCAGCTGTGCCATGTGTGGGCAGCAGCTCTCCATGTGCATGTATGGAGTCTCTGGAGCAGGCCACGCTCAGGCAGGTGATGGGCAAGGCCAAGAAGAGCCTGGATGGGCTCTTCTTCAGATGGTGAAGAGTGTAGACAAGAGCCCCTGGGTGCAGAGTGGGACCCAGGGCCTTGGCTCAAATGCATTTGGAGGAAAAAGCCAGGAATGGGCTCAGTGTTCCTTCAGCACCACCAGATGCTAACCTCTATGTGGCACCATGGCAATTGAGGGGGCATTATGGCCACTGGGAGGGACATTGAGGATTCATCTTGGCCATTGAGAAGGGATCTGGGCCAATCAGAGCAGCCTGTTGTCCTAGTTATAGTGGCTGGGACCAGTTTATCACTGTGTGAATGTAATTGGAACTGCGTATTGCATACCCTCTCTGCCATTTATCGTGAACTGTTAATGATGCATTGTTTGCAGCAGCTGCCCAGGACACACCTGACACCTCAGGCTATGAACTGGGTGCATGAGGAAACAGAGATAAGAGGGTTCCCTGTCTTCACACCGATGATTCAGGTGTGATAACTCCCCTCTGGGAGTCATTAACACCTTCACACCCAATCTGAGGGGTCATGTGTGCTAATGGGCCATCAAGTAGACCAAAAATATCCTGTGACTCACTGAGTAAATTGCCCATTGTGAAACCCCTCACCCTTGGGGAGGTACTGGGTGTTCCCATCTGAACCCAAGCATAGATAAGCTTGGTGTTTGGGGACTTGGGCCACTCACTCACTCATCAGACTGAGAGGAGAACCAGAACCTCAACAGGACTGCAGCTGCCATTCTCGACCAGACTGTGAGCACCAACCTTCTGGAAGGAAAACAGGTTTTCCTTTTCCTTTTGCTTTGGGTTCAGGGGGACCACGTGGTGCTCAGCACAGGGGGTGGTGAGCACCATTCTGTTTGTGCCCCAGGGGGCTGGGTTGTACAACTGGGTTGTACTGGGTGGGTTAAAACTAGTTTTCCTTTGTATCAGTGTATCTATTGTAATCTTTTTATTAAATTGTAGTTCTGACTTCTAAACTCTTTTGAGTTGGGTTCATTTCTCCTGCCGGTTTACTTTTAAACCAGGACACCTGTGCATGCTGTCAGCACCCAGCAGACTACCAGCTCCATCAGTCACACAGGATACATAAGCAGACAAGACAGACCCACATATGGGTGTGGAGATGAACTCTGGAGAACAAAATACTCACCGCTTCCAGGGGAAGAACAGGACAGCATCCACAGGAGGCTAAGGAGCGAGTTAAAACAAACTTTGAACTATCTGCTTGCAAACATGCAGCTAAGGGACTTGCTGCGGCAGGTTGTCTCTGCCTTCTCCTCTCCAGCCCTGTCTTCAGGAAGGCCCTGAGCTGTTTTCCTGGACGAGGCGGTGGTTAGAAGATATTGAGTTGGGAGCTGCTTCAAATGCACACCTTTAACTCATGGCTGCTGGAACCTCAGTGACGTCTTACCATGCTTTTCCTGGAAGTATTTTCCCAAGTAGTGCCCCTCCCTAAAGGCTTAGGAGTTGAGGCCTGTCCCCATGGTGGGACCAGAGCTTGTACCTGTCTGTTGCAGCCAGGCTGACACCTGGTCTGGAATGGGTCTGACCAAAGTTAACTTTGGAGGGATCTCGTACGGATGTGTTCAGCCTTGGGATGCCTTGGGCAGGGGAAACCACCCCTAAACTGCTCTAGCTGGGAGGGGTCAGCTCAGGACTGTGCCCAAGCACTGAAATCTCAGTGATGAACTTCTCTGCAGCAATGGGAGCACCCTCAGCATCTGGTATGTCCAGAAAAATCCAACCTTCTGTGTGTGGTAGCTGGGAGGGGGAGCAGGTGCCATGGGCTCTTCTGGTGGTCTCCATCACCAGCCACTGCATTTTCCCTCCTGACCATTTAATTTCCCAAGCTTTTCCCTAAAGTAGCACTACCTGTTAAAGTTCCATGCAAGAAATCTTCAAACATTTCTCTGACAGTCTGTAAACCCTGCCAGGATGGTCTGACACCAAGGAGGCAAAGGGACCCGATCATTTGTCACAGTCCTGGCTCACTGGGTGAAGGAACATCCTCGGGGCTGTCTGGGAACACACCATCCCTCCTTGTTGGCTCCAGGGCACAAGGGAAAATAACTTCATCTTGTGTAAGACTGTGGGTAGAGAGGGACAGGTGACCTGAAGAAAGGGCTGTGAGAGCAGAGGGTTTCATGAATCTGGTTTTAGAGCAGAACAGCTGCTCAGCCCAAGGGGCTGCAGGGAGCCAGAGAATGTGGTGGGTAATGAAATGCAATGAGACAGCCAGTTCCAGATGGTCCCTCATGGCAGCTCACGGGGCAGCCTCTGGCCTTCCTGTGGCCAAGACAGCTGGGGTTGAAAGCACAGTGTGATGCCTCCCTCTCTCCTCCTGGGATCCAGCTGTTTGGGCTCCCTCCGTGCTCTGTGGGGCGGCGGAGATGTGGTGGTTGGGATCTGTAATGTATGAAGGCTCACGTGCCCTTTAGCAGGTCATGCATGTGGTTCTTCCCCCCAGACCCAGCTGCAGAGCTCTCATCCCCACCACCCCCAGCATCCTTCCCACTCTTGTCCCTCTGTCAAAGACCTGGACAAGGGGATTGAGGGAACCCTCAGTCACTTTGCAGGTGACACCAAGTTGGGTGGGATGTTGATGTGCTGGAGGGCAGGAAGTCTCTGCAGAGGGGTCTGCACAGGCTGGATCCATGGGCTGAGGGACAGCAACGCCAAGTGCTGGTCCTGCCCTTGGGTCACACCAACCTCCTGCAGCTCCAGGCTGGGCCACAGTGGCTGGAAAACTGGGAAGGGCCCTGGGGGTGCTGGTGGGAGCAGCTGGACATGAGCCCAGGTGTGGCCAGGTGGGCAGGAGGCCAGTGGTCCCCGGGCTGTGGCAGCCACGGTGTGTCACAGCCCAGGGCAGTGCCCGTCCCTGTGCTGGCACTGCTGAGGCTCCTCCAGTGCTGGGGCAGGTCTGGGACCCTCAGACAGGAGAGACACTGAGGGGCTGGAGCGTGTCCAGGGAAGGGAACGGAGCTGGGAAGGGGCTGAGGGAGCTGGGGGGGCTCAGCCTGGACAAAAGGAGGCTCAGGGGGGACCTTCTGGCTCTGCAACTCCCTGACAGGAGGGGGGAGCTGGGGGGTGTTGGGCTGGGACAGGAGGAGAGGAAATGGGCTCAGGTTGTGTCAGGGGAGGTTTAGTTTGGATGTTAGGAACAATTTTTTCCACAAAACGGGTGGTCCAAACCTGGACCCAGCTGCCCAGGGCAGTGGTGGAGTCCCCATCCCTGGAGGGATTTCAAAGCCGTGTGGATGTGGCACTTGGGGACATGGGTTAGTGGTGGGCTTGGCAGTGCTGGGGAACGTTGGACTTAATGATCTTGGAGGGCTTTTCTGATATAAACAGTTCTGTGACTCCATGACTTGATGCATGGGATGCTCTGTAACACTGGCAGGCCATCCGTGTGGTGCTGTCGGGGAAGGTTTGGGAGATGCCCTCTGAGGGCTGAGGTGGGAGGATGTCCCTGTGTCACCTCTCTGGAATTGGGAGCTGTGGGTGTGCAGACAGGGCAGTGGGAAAAGCCCAATCCTGAGCCAGACCTGGCAGAGAGGGGATTCTGGTGGTGGGTGCTGTGGGGGATTTTGGCAGGGCTGCATCCCAGGTGGAGGGCAGGGGATCAGGTGAGGGAAGACAGGAGTTCAGAGAGCAGAGGCAGGAGTTCAGGTGGGGGCAAGGGCTCAGGATGGGGTGGGCAGGAGTGCAGGGGTGC
>VWZG01005889.1:5338-20067 GCA_013396735.1 Grallaria varia | reverse complement strand
CACCGGGATGGGGAACCGAGTGGGGGAACCAGGATGGGTGCACTAGGATAGTGGCATTGGAGTGGGTGTACCATAATGGAGCTATTAGGATGGGGGCACTGGGCACAGGGATGTGGTTTACGGGGGTGGGGGCACAGGGATGGGGGGGCACTGGTATGAGGGCATTGGGATGTGGGCATCGGGATGGGGCCACTGGGATGGGGGTATTGAGGTACGGGCACTGAGATGGGCATACTGGGATATGGGTACTGGGATGAAGGTACTGAGATAAGGGCACTGGGACTGGGTGAGTATCAGGATGAAGGAGCACCCAGATGGGGGAAGGTGTTGGGGTGCTGGTGCACCAGGATGCAGGAACACTGGGATAGGGGGAATTACAAGGCACCAACATGTGAAGTGTCAGAATGGGCACACTGCTGGGCTCAGGAAAATGGGGATAGGGGAGCACTAAGCTGGAGAAGCACCAGACATGATCCCAGTTCCAACCCATCTATTACTAAGGCTGGAGATGGAATAACTGGTGCAGGACACAGAGATGGGCTTTGTTGGGTGGGCTTTGGTGTGGCAGACCTGGTGATGACCATGAGGTGCCCAACTGCCTCTGTGAGCTGCAAGGCACCCAAAGGCTCTGTTCAGACCATAGCAAATATCAAATAGCAAATATACTGATTTATCCTCTTTTTCTTGTCTTTTATGGATCCTGTCTTTCCACTGCTGAGGGAGGGAGCTCTTCTCCTCTGCTCACCAATGCCCAGGGCACTTGCCACATTTGGACTGGGTTTGCCCAGAAGAACTTGGAGCATGAAGGCTATCCTGGGTGGGGTATTTCTAGGGGGAATTAATCTTACTGAGATTAAAAATAAGTCTCCTTTTTGGGGAGCAGTCATCTGTTTTGGCCCCTGCAAGGGGTTACAGTACAGCAGGCCTACGGGGTGCCTGTGGCCAAGTTGTTTCCTTCCACCTGTGTTTTTTAATATGTAATATCCTCTATCAGAGGCTGTTGAACAGGAATTCACAGAATGGTTTTGGTTGGAAGGGACCTTCAAAGACCACCTTTTCCAACCCTGCCATGAGCAGGGACACCTTCCACTACCCCATCCTGCCTGGCCTTGGACACTTGCAGGGATCCAGGGGCAGCCACAGCTTCTCTGCCCAACCTGTGCCAGGGCCTGCCCACCCTCACAGCCAACAATTCCTTCCCAATATCCCATCTACCCCACCCTCTGGCACTGGGAAGCCATTCCCTGTGTCCTGTCCTTCCATGCCTTGTCCCCAGTCCCTCTGCAGCTCTCCTGGAGCCCCTTTAGGCACTGGCAGGGGCTCTCAGGTGTCCCTGGAGCCTTCTCTTCTCCAGGTGAGCCCCCCCAGCTCTCCCAGCCTGGCTCCAGAGTAGAGGGGCTCCAGTCTCAAGACTAAGAGAGATGAGCTGTTCTAAATTCCTGAAGGAGATATTCATTCCAGATCTTTCAAAGGTCATTCAGTTCAGTGTCGTAGTTAATGGCAACCTCTCCTGATGGCATTGGTTGGCTTGTGAATCTGTTGTTCTTCTTTCTAGTGTGTATATTAAATATGATCTCCTCTATAGATATACCAATTCTGAATTTTCAATCCCATCTTCTGTTCAAGGACAGACTCATGAAGAAGCAAGACTTTTTGCTTAAAATGAAGTATGTTTTTTCCCACTCTTTTCACTAACCAAGGTTAAGAACTTAAATATTGAAGTTTGGGGTCTTTTTCTGTTTTCCCCTTCCCTGATTTTCTATCCTCCCTAACTCATAGGTAGGGTAAACTTTAAACCTGGGGTTTGGGGCTTGATGTGACTGTGAAGCATTTGGAACCAACCACGCAATAGTGTTGTTGTTAACACAGCCAGGGGGTCCAGGCATTTGGGATGTGAAAGGATTCAGCTGACTTAGTGTGTCTCAAATCCTAAAGCTTGATGAGGTCAAAGGGGCAGGGAGCTTCCTGCCAGGCAAACAACAGAGGAGGTTCGTAGGCGTCTAATCACCTCCCGGGTCTCCACAGGGAGAGGCTCCTTCCTGCCCAAGGAGGAGTTTGTCCCTCCCCACCGACCCCGGCGTGGACACAGGATGCTCAAATTAGAGGTTTGGCGTCTCCTAAGGAGGGTTTCTGGCCCTGCCCAAGGATGTGTTGTGCAAGATGCAGTAGGAACCCACAGCAGAGACCTCCTTCTTCCCTCTTTTCTACCACACGCAGGTGTGGGAGGAAAACCAGGGAGGCTGCAATGAACGAGGGTGCAGAGGGAAAGCACACACCTCAGTGTGTATTGAATGTGACTTTACAGTGTTTTCTCAGTTTATGTTGTGCCCCGACACCTGTTTTGGGCTTGTAGAGTTTGATTTTGATTTACAAACTGAGGTATTTTAGAACTGGTTCAGCTGTAAGAACACAGGAATGCAGCTCCACCTGGGATGCTCCAAGATCTGCCCATGGTGTGTACTGTGGGTCCTGTGTCACCCACACAGATGTTTTAGGGTGTCTCAGACGGCATAAAACACCAGTGTTTGGGCAATTAAGCTGAGCCATTTCTATTTGTGAAGCTGGTGCTATTTGGGGTGCAAGACAGCATTCCCAGAACTCCTACTGGAACAGCAAATGCCATTCTGCAGCATGGGAATATTGGGTTTGTGCTAAAACAAAGAGCAGTTCAATAAAAGGGGATTCCACCAGGCTTACTCTCAGTATAAGGAAAAGGTTTAAACACAAAAAAAAAAACACCTCTTTTTTTTTTTTTCCCCCCCTCCGAAATGAGATGTCTCTTTCTGCTCTCACAGATCCACATGAAATACATCCTGGTGTTACTGCTGCCAGAGAGAGGATGGTTATGGGAGTGATAGGAACCTGTATGGCCTATAAGACCTCCAGGGAAGGATGTGGTTCCATACGTTACTGCACAGATGGGGATGCTAAAGGTGATGGTCTCTAAGAATCACAGAATCATGGAATGGTTTGGAAGGGACCTTAAAGCCCTTCTCATTCCAATGCCCTGCCATTTGCAAGGACACCTTCCACTAGACCAGGTTGTTCCAAGCCCTGTCCAGCCTGGCCTTGAAGAGACATGGTCTAATAAATTGTGTGTTCCATGGAGAAATGTACATTCATGGAGAAGTGTGGCTGCAGGTTAGTTTTTTGAACACCGGGGTGAACACACCACCAATTGTGTTTCTGCTGAGTGTCCTCGGGCCAGAAGGTGAAGGGGAATAACTTGTGTCAGCAAAAACCTCCAGCTCACGAGCTGTAAACATCCAAGGCTGGAACAAACTGTGTGCTACAACTGCAGAGGAACAAGACCAGCTCCTCTCAGTGCTTGTTCAGAACCTGACTCAGATGTCTCTGGGGCTTGGCTGCTGCCAGCAAAGGCTCAGATGTGGGAAGAGGGCTGGGAACAGGAGGCTGCAGGTATAGCAGGGTCACAGCAGTGAGAATCTATTTTCACCGTGGTCACAGGCATTCCTGTAATTTGTTCTCCATGTGACAAACTACAGCATGAAACCTACAGAAAGCCAAGAAAATATCAGCTGCTGCAGAAGAGGGGCTCAGAGGCAGTAATCCAGCTCTGTTTGACTATGCTTTATGTCAGCTTTGCTGGCGTGTTTCACCTGCCATGAACTGCAACAGGAGCCCAGGGTGGTGGTTCCAAAGGCTGGTGCCTGCTTTGTTCAAAGCTGGAGCTGCTGCTGGATGTGGTGGGGGATGCAGTGGGGGATGTGGTGCTGCCAGGACAGCACGGGCAGCCAGTTCCCTCCTCCTGTCTCAGACAGGTTGTGATGTTGAGAGGAAGGAAGGGGATGGGGAAGGATGGGGCTGTGGGTCTGGAGGACGTGCTTGGCATGGAGTCAGTGAGTTCAATGGGAGCAGGGAGGAGCCACTCATTCTGGTCCTTTTGTGCCCCCATTGACAGAAAGGGCCTTTGCTGCTCTGAGGAGTCATACAGTCTCATTATTATGGGGAGCAATATGATAGAATCAGGAATTAGAGAATCCCAGAATGGTTTGAATAGGAAAGGAATGGACATCAAACCTCATCTCATTCCAAATCCTGGCATGGGCAGGGACACCTTCCACTGCCCCAGGTTGCTCCAAGCCCCATCCAACCTGCCCTTGGACACTTCCCAGGGATGGGGCAGCCGCAGCTTCTCTGGGCACCCTGTGCCAGGGCCTCTCCACTCTCATAGTCAAGAATTTCTATCTGTGTATGCTCTCATATATTTTGTGGATCCTTCACATACTTCTTCCTAATATATTTCATTCTTTTATGTGGATGTGGTGTATCAACTTCTCTGCCAAACCCTTTGACCCCACAGGATTCAGGTCGCAGAAGGCAAAGGCACTGACAAACTACAGTTTAATGCTGAAAATGGGAGGCATAAACCCCCTTATATATGTTGGAAGCGTCTGAGCTGCTTGGGGTCATCATGTGTGTTATCTGGTCTTAGGGTTTGCAGTACAGTGAGGGAGCATAGAATCATAGAATCCCAGGTTGGAAGGGACTCCAAGGATCACCTGATCCAACCTTTCTTGGCAGAAGAGCCCATTTCATTTACACAAACTCAAATCTCCTAACAACCAAAGATTTGGTCTTTCCACACAGAGTTCCATGGAAGAGTCCAAGGCCAGACTGGGCAGGGCTTGGAGGAACCTGGTCTGGTGGAAGGTGTTCCCACCCATGGCAGAGGGGTTGGACTAGATGACCTTTAAAGTCCTTCCTAACCCAAACCATTCTGTGATTCTGATTTTAACTCATGTGTTTCCTCCCAGGTGCTCACAGCCCCAGGTTGTCACAGCCCCGCCACAGCCAGGGGTGCCATGAGGTTTGATGCTTCCCTTTGCTCTCCAGCATACCCAAATAATCTATCCAGGCTTTCCAAGGTGATGTTTGCATGTGGGTCTTTCCCAAGGTGAGCAGGAATAAACTTGCTGAGCCAGGGCCAGGAGGGACAGTCTCCTCTCATTTCTCCTCTTCTGCAGCCCAAAGGGCCCCACCCCATAATCCCCATACAATGCCCACTGTTTCATTTAAGCCCCAGCAAACTGTTTCAGAAGCCTCTATTAAATGCACCTAAAAAAAAGGAACAACATGATTAAAGACTCCATAGGATGAGAAATCCACCACAGCCCCAGGTCTCACACCCTTAATTCTCTTCACTCTTAAATGCTTGCAACTAAATTTGTCCATCTTTCATGTCCTGCCATGCATCCCTGTACTTCTTGATAATTTCTTGTTCAATTACAGGTGCTGTGTCCTGAAGAGAACGAATAGAAGGCTATTTTTGTAGCAAAGTTCATCCCTTTCTGAAATCAAATCCCTCTTAGGAAGACACCTTCCTTGGGAAAGGGGACCAGGCTTTTTTTTTTTTTCTTTGAAATGGTAGAAAATAATTTCTCATCACTTTGCTCTGGCAACGACTCTGGAATGACTCTGACAATATTTGCTGACCTTTCCTACAACTTAATAGAATCCACAACTGAATCAAATATATCATTAAGGAAGTATTTTCCCTGGTGGAATTGCTAAGTGCCCCATAAATGCGCAGAACCAGGGCAGGTGATTGTTGCAGGTCCCTTCCAACTGCATTATTCTATTCTAGAATCACATAATCACAGAATAGTTTGGGTTGGAAGGACCTCAAAGCTTGTCTTGTTCCACCCCTGCCATGGGCAGGGACACCTCCTACCATTCCAGGTTGCTCCAAGCCCCGTCCAACCTGGCCTTGGACACTCCCAGGGATCCAGGGGCAGCCACAGCTTCTCTGCCCAACCTGTGCCAGGGCATCACCACCCTCACAGACAGCACTTCCTTCCCAGTATCCCACCTAACCCACCCTCTGGCACTGGGAAGCCATTCCCTGTGTCCTGTCACTACAATCCCTTGTAGAACCCAAAATCTCACCGTTTTCTGGAAGATGCTGAGGATTTTGAGGTGCTTGGCTTTGCAATATTCTGCTTCTTCAAATGGTTTAGAAGGACCTTGCAAATACCATGGATTTCTAATCAATAAGAATTTTCTCAGCTCCAGGACCTGAATGATGGAACACAGGCTTTGCTCCAACTGTCTGCACTTCAGCCCCTGTGAACAAAGCCTGGCTGGAAAGCATGGGCTTATTACATGGAAATTAAAAATTATCTGCTGGAAATTATATTATCTGGAATCCAAAAGCAGGTCTTTCAGGATTACTTTCCCTTGAAAAAAGCAGTTTCTCTCCGCAGAGTGCACTTAATTGTGTTGCTAGTTCTTTTTAATTAGGATGATTTAGAAATTAAGTTAAATTAGACATTTTATTTCGGAAGTAGAAGAAAGGACACTGGAATATCTGCTGACTGAAGCAGGTTGTGCCTGTTCATTCTTGGTCTGGCTACAAAGACCTGCTAATAATTATTCATGGGAGCAAAGCTAAGCAAAGATGAACTCAGAACCTTCCCAGGTTTTGCTGTTGTTTCTGAAACAAAGGAAATTTCCTCACTCAGTACAGGGAGGAAACCTAGCAAAACATCTCCCTGTGTCCTGTCCCTGGGGAAAACAGTCAAGTCCTGGTATATAGGAAAGCCAGGGTGGTGTGGAACCATCCCTGCCTGGGGGTCCCCAGCTGGGGTAGGGCACTGTCATGCTGTAGTGATGTATTAGAAAAGCAAGGTTTATTTTATCAAGAAAGCTCTGAAAAAGCCTGATGCTTTTGTATAGCATTTGGAAGTTCTCTTAGGAAAAATCATGGGAAATCTGAGGGCCATTAGCAAACAAGGGCGCAGCATTGGGGACAAACTTTTTAGCAGGGCCTGTTCCAGTAGGATAAGGGGTGATGATTTTAAACGAAAAGAGGGTGGATTTAAATTAGATATGAGGTAGAACTTTTTTACAATTGGGGTAGTGAAGCACTAGCACAAGTTGGCCATAGAAGTGGTGGATGCCCCATCCCTGGAAACATTCAAGGTCAGTCTCCTCCAGCCCCTCTGGTCCTTCCTGGAGCCGCAGGGACACACACCAGCTCAGAGGGGTGAAGAGTGTCAGTCAGAGCAAGGTGAAAAATCTTCTGTCATTTCTGTCATTTCTGGTGTCATGCACTGTGGAATTTGGAGCAAATAAATAGAAGTTTTGCTCTGAAGCAGACAAATCTTTAATCAGTGTCTATAGGGAGGTTAATATAATAATATATCTAACTGGAGAATAATATTATAACATATCTTGTGCAGCTGCAAATCTCCATCTCATGTATCTACTATCCTGTGTATAGGTATGAGAATATCTACAGCATGTCTATACTCTGTCACAGCACAGTTAATATAAACCTATCCTTCCCTGATTCCCAAAGGCCAGAGCATGATAAAATACCTGCCATACGCCTGGCTCATCTGTGGTTTGATATTGTTATCTCTTTTTGCTCCTATCAAAAGCAAGAGTGTGTCAAACCCTTTTTTTCTAACAGCTTTTGCAGCAAGTAGGGAATGGAAATGTTTCCCTTTCCTCCCCAGTCCCCTTACTGGGAAGGCAATGGGTTTGAAACTGGGGTACCAGCCCATGGCAGCTGCTGAAGGAGGGAGGGGAGGACTTCAGCAAGGTGTATTTTTACCAAAGCAACGTGATAAGAAGCAAAACCCGCATGAAGATAAGCTTGTTTGTTTTATTAACAGACAAAGGATAAATCCTGGGCTCTTGTCATTACTCAGCCTGACCTGCTGGCGTGTGGCAACCACAAGTTTGTGTGGTTAAGGACTATCATTACATAGTGTGGAGATGCCCAATGGGAAAAAGAGGATGAAAGACCCAGGTGCTCTGAAGCATCATGTCTCCTTGGTGGAGGGAGGGGTGTAAGTTCTCTTTGGAGGAACAGAGTCTGAGCAACCCTGATGGTTTCTCCTTTGTGCATAATATGTAAACCACACTTACCTGATAAAACACTCATTTTTCAAGCTCCCCCATGTGTGATGGTGCTGGAGAGCTATTTACTGCCAAACCTCCTTCATTTTTGGGATGGCTCTGCTGGTAAGCAGAGTTGAGGGAGGATTTGGGGAGAAAAGGGAATATCTCCATATTAGCAGGTGAGTCAGGGCCAGGAAAGGCTTAATTAGAAGACACATGGGAGATAACAGAGAGTGCAGGAAGGTGACTGCAGAGGATGTGGGCTCTCAGGAGCAGGAGAAGCAAGAACCTGGGCTGCTGACATCAGTAGGTGTGTGGTGAAAGCCTCCTTGATGAGCTCTTCCCCACCAGACCCTGGATTACCCCATGATCAGGCAAGGAAGCTGCCACTGCCCTGAAGGAGATGAGGCACAAAACTGTAACACCCTGAGACACTTCTCATGTTCCCAGTGAGCAAGATTTGGACTAGTCCTTGTCCTAGGACTTGTCCTGAGGACCAGAGACAGATGTTCCAAGAGTTCTTCTTGGTCCTTGATAACCAGGAGCTGCTGGCATCCCTACAAACCCCAATGATTTACACCTGGTGACTCTCAAAGTGCTTTACCAATATCATTGGCAGAGCCGTGCCCATTTCACAGGTGGAAAGCTGAAGCTGAGAACTCAGTGCCTTTATTTATCCTCACCAGTAGCCCAGATCATCCAAACCTAAGTCTACTGAGTCATTCTGCCTTCCACTGCTCTCCAGTCAAGGGCTGGGCTACCAGCCCCATATCAGTACCATATCAGCCCTGGCTCTGGCAGAGCCAGCTCACGTGGTGCAGCTATCACAGCTCCATGTGGTGCTCAACCTGCTCTCCTCCGCCTTGTTTCAGGTGAAATGTGTACCAGGACCAGAGTGATGGTGCTCAACCTTGCCTAAAGCTTGGCTTTCCTCTAAAGCCTTTCAGTTTTAGGCTCCTTCTAGCTACTGCATCATCCCAGGAAGACTTTTCGGGGTACAGCTCGATTAAAAAACAACGTCGTCAATAAAATTGCCTGCACAGAATATAATACCAACTGATAAAATGCCCAAGTTACAGACTCACAGAATCACAGAATGGTTTGGGTTGGACCTTAGAGATCATCTTGTTCTACACCCCTGCCATGGGCAGGGACACCTCCCACCATCCCAAGTTGCTCCAAGCCCCATCCAACCTGCCCTTGGACACTTCAGGGATCCAGGGGCAGCCACAGCTTCTCTGCCCAACCTGTGCCAGGGCCTCACCATCCTCATTGTAAAAATCTTCTTATATCTAATCTAAATCCACTCTCTTTAGTTTAAAACCATTTCCCCTTATCCTGTCACTACAGACCCTACTAAAAGGTCTGTTCTCACCTTTCTTCCAAGTCCCCTTTAAGTATTGAAAGGCCACAATAAGGTGTCCCTGGAGAATCAAATTAAATGCTGTTGTCCTCCAACTAGGACTCTGGATTTTCCACATCCCTCACTTAGTGAAATTCCCCTGCCACTTCTCCCAGTGATTAGCAATTCCTCTGCACCCCTCTAAGCATCATCACAATCCTCTGATGGAATTAATATCCACAATAAAGGATTATGGAAAAAAAATCCTATTTGCAGCCAGAGGAAGAGAGAGAGATTTCTGGGTTACTGGAATATTTCCTGGCCAGCCATGTCTCTGCAAAACACACTTGTCAATTAATTTGAACTCATTCTCCAGCAAACCTGGAGTTATTGATGTCCCTGTCAGAGGTGCTTTCTGTCACCCTGCAAAGGCACCTGACAGGATACACCTTACCTGGTGTGGAAGGACATCCTTCATCACCCACCCCAAGCCCTTGCACAGCCTCTGCCAGCTCTTGGCTCAGCCTCCTCATCAGCCTGACCTTCACAAATCCTTGAGGCTGGAATCGTGGTGATCCTTTAAATTGATGATTTGTTCTTACCTGGATAATCATACCTTGTGTTTCTAAGGCCTCTTCAACCCAAAGATGTATCTGTGAATTAAACTGGGAGAGGAAAGTAATGAACTATGTCCAGGTAGTCTCATTATTCAACTGAATTATGTGAAATATGGGAAATTAAGGTTATTATTTTAAGCTACGTGGGAGATTGAGGAGAAAATCCAAATGTTCTGAGTTGCATCTTTTCACCTGTAGTATGGAAAGCAGCATCAGAGAGGGTTCTCAACCCATCTGCAGCAAATCAGTCCTCATAAACCCAGCTCTCCAGGAGCCTGGGCCATCTCTGTTTCAGGCCTTCTCCAAATACCAGTGAATTTAGCCTTGACTTGAAACAGCCTTGGCACTGAAACGCTGTGCTGGATACAAATGCCCTTCTGAAAATAACTGAGAAGTGGGGGAAGGAGCCTGTCCCCACACCCAGCATTTCAAAACCAGCCTCTCCTCTTGCCACAGCCAAGCATTGCCTCACCCGTGGGTACCCTACTATTTGATTTACATGTACAAGAGAGAATATTGATAGCTGGGTGCTGCCTCTTCTTCCACGAACATCCTGGCTGGCGACATGCACACCCCACCACCTCAGTTTCCCTCTGGGTTTTCTGCCAGGCTATCTCACCCCATAAGATCTGAATGGAGGAGGGACTGCTGGAAGCCCTCGACCAACAACACTGGACCCCCAGGCACAGACAGATGTCTCCACAGTCAGGAGGGGGGGGGCAGATCCGCTCACTCAGGCTCTGTCAGGATGGGAATAAAGACCTTGTCTGTCTCCAGTGCTTTGCTCCTACAGTAGGTCTATTATCTGTGTTTTTAAAGGAGGTCTATTTGCTTTCAATTCAACTGCAGCCCGACCAAAATAATGATCACTCTGATTCTGGCAGGAAGATTGTTGACCCAACTATTTTAAGAGTTTATTTTCCTGCAGAAGTCTCTCAGGGAGCATCTAAGCACTTAATGGCCACAGTCACTTCTTAGAAACCCACAGAGGGCATCACTGTGTCTCCATCCTGGCAGACATCCACATTACCCCACCTATGCCACAAGGACTTGGGGAAGAAGAAAGGAATTCTCACCTTCTTGAGTTTATTTTTTCAGTACCTATCTGTATGTATAGCTGAGCTTTCCACGCAGGGGATGTATAATTTGAGCAGAACACAGTACGTTGAATTTTGCCTTCAGCTACACTCTCTGAAGCCAAGATTTGCTCCAAGCTACAGAGGGAGTGCCAAGCTTCCAGCACACCACAGATATGAGCAAGGTACTTTGTAAATATTCTGTGAAAATATTCTCTATTTCCCCTTCGAATCAGCAGATTCCCATCATTGCTAAGGCATTTTAAAGGCTATTGCCATGGCAGAGTTTGGCACAGCATTTTTTGGGTTGCAGTTTGTGCTCTCAAATAACTTCGTGTCCCCGGCTGCTCTTTCCGCCTCTTGCTGTTTTCCTAGGACAGAAATCTTGAGGTTGGAGCATTTCCCACTGGCAGAGATCCACCAGTTTCCACTGAATTACGTAGGAGAGAGCTTAGGAAGAGCTCTTGAGATCTTCCCAGAGATGGTCAGTGCTTCCCTGGGAGCAGCCCTGGCAGGATGCTGAGGCAGGATAGGTGTCCCAGCACCTTGTGGATTCCGTGTTGGCAGCATAAGGAGCAAGACAGCCTGCCTAAATTCCCTCTGCTAAGGCGATGCAGGAACTCCCCTGACACCTCACTACCTCCCAAAATACACACTTTTAATAAAGAGCCAATTTAATTTCCCAAACACTGAGTCATCTCGTGTTATTACCTGGCATATGGTACCCAGAACAGCAGCCACAGCATCTTTTCCTTGAAAGAAGGATGTTTTGGTTTCCTCCTCCATCCCTGGCTTTTACAACTAATTTTTTTTTTTTTTTTAGACAGAAATCCTCTCCATTCCCAACTTCCTTCCTTTCTAACCTGTGATGGGATTAAGCCAGAAACAGGGATAAAAGGAGGAGTCTGGGATGTGGAGGTCAGAGAGCCTGTGGGACCAAGCTGAGAGGGGCAGGGTTGTGCCTGCACGGGGATGGGACCAGCAGCTCTGCTTTGCCCTTTGGACTTGGAGCTGTGCCAGCTCCTGGAGAAAATTCCCCCATTACCAGAAAGCTGCCCTTCCTGCTGGGACATGTTAATAATGAACACCAGGATCAACATGGCCATGGAGATTCAGACCCACGTGACCGTGGGAGCAGTGGGGTTTTTCCCCCCAGTCTTGGAATGGTGCTGCCCCATCTCTTGGGCTTACCTTTAGTCACCCTGCTGTTATCCCTGTCCAAATTCCCCACATACCTACTAGAGGAATGAATCCAGCTCCCTCCCACGCTCCCACAGACACTGTGCTCTGCAGGGATGGGTTGTTTCCCAAAAATCTCTAGGCTGGAAGTTGTGTGCTCTAACCCAGCATCCACCTGGGTGAACCAGAGCCCCCAGCCCTGCCACCCTCCTGCTTCCAGCAAGGATGCAGGTGAGTGCCTGGTCGAATTCTGTGATGTCTCCATGCCAAGGGTGCCTTGAGCAGCTTGGTGCAGGAGCAGCAAGCACAGAGAGGTCCCACCATGCAGGGCCAGGATCCACTGTGCCCACCCAGGAGCTGGATTTACACAAGCCATCATGTTCACACTATTAATATTAAGAGCTGGTGTTCCCCAATGAGGGTGAGTTGCTCTAAATTACTCTTTGAGATTAATTGCTATCAGGTTGAACCCGACAATTCCAGTCGCATTGGAATTACAGAAAAATTATCATTAATGCCAGAGCAGATCCTACCTTTTGTTTTCCCCAATCCTGTTCCCATGCACCAGGAGGATCCCTGGGAAAGCCTGGACCTGGGGGGCTTTCAGATTATGGGCTTGGGCACTGCTGGGGATGTGGGGAGGCTGCTTGAGAAGATGATCTGGGAACAAGGGATGTGGGCAGAGCTGTTGTCTGCCCCCGTGAGCTCTGCACAGCAGCTCAGCCATCACTGGAGTGATGCTATTGGCACTCAGATTAATAATTAAACCATAGTATGATCACAGATAAAAATATGAAAATCCAGGCAGTTCCTCGTCGCTTAAAATACAACAAAATTTAAAATAAATTAAAAAAAAAAAAACCAAACAAAAAAACCCCCCACAAAACCTGGAGCTAAATTAACAATGCACTCTCCCAATTACAGCCACCCTCTGGTGAATATCAGGTTGTCATGACAACCTGCCCAGCAAACGATACGGCCCGAAATAAAGCACAGCAGGGAGAGAGATCTTTGGAATCCGATTTTGCTGTCAAAGTAGAATTAAGGTTTCTTCAGAGGCCAGCGATTCTGGTGAATTTATGGCTGTAGTCCTTCCGTTGATGTTCATTAACGTGATCCATTTATCCGGATAAGTGTGACGGCAGAACTAGACAGGGACCAACAAAGAATCCATGCTTAGAAATTAAGTCAACCTCCTGAATACAACCCAAACAGCAAGAAGAGGGGAATGATTGCTGGGTGGGTGCTTTTGGGAAGCCGAAGTGTCAAGTAGGATGTGGTTTGAATTGCTTGTAGGAACATTTCTGAGTGGCTTTGAGAAGGTCTGAAGGGATCTAGCTGGTTAGAGGAGTGTTTAAAAGGTGTTTACATCCTGGATTTTGCACTTCTTGTGTCAGAATGTTGTGTGTTTGTGTAGGAAACCTTGGTTTATCTGCCATCCACAGGGACCGTGGCAAGCTTAAGAGGGGGGCCCCTGCTAACCCCATGAAATTCCACAAGGCTGAAAGCAAGGACCTGCATGTGGGTCCTACTAAGCACAAATACAGAATGGGTGGAGAAGGGATTGAGAGCAGCCCTGGGAAGAAGGACTTGGGATGCTGGTGGGTGAGAGGCTGGAGATGCCCCAGAACAGAAACCCCCACCCTGTGTGTNGGCATGGAGGGACAGGACACAGGGAATGGCTGCCCAGTGCCAGAGGGCAGGGTTGGATGGGATATTGGGAAGGAATTGCTGTCTGGGAGGGTGGGCAGGCCCTGGCACAGGTTGGGCAGAGAAGCTGTGGCTGCCCCTGGATCCCTGGGAGTGTCCAAGGCCAGGCTGGAAGGGGCTTGGAGCAACCTGGGCCTGTGGAAGGTGTCCCTGCCCATGGCAGGGGGTATAACAAGGTGAGCTTTAAGGTCCCTTCCAAACCAAACCATTCTGTGATTCAATGAAACACTTGTGGTTTCTTCCTTTTAAGCCCATTGTAAACCCCCTCCTTAAAGCCACCTGGATGCTGCTTAGCTTTGAGAAGGTGGGATGCTCTGCGCTGAATCCCAAAGGATACAGGTGGGGACATGAGAATCCCAGTGTTTGACCCTGGTGCTGTGTGTTGGATGGGTTAGAACCACCCCAGACACTGCTCTGAGCTCCGGGTGGTCTCTCACCCACACTGATGGGTTGGAGGCCGAGGGCCCCAGGGCATGGGGATCCAAAGGGTCCCTGTCACATCCACAGGGTTTGGGATCTGGAGGGTCCTTGTTAGAGCCCTGAGGTGCAGGATGCAGGAGGTCCCTTTCTGATCCTCGTGGTGAGGGGTGTGGGTGGTCCCTGCAAGAGCCATGGGAGGTGGGATGCAGGGGTCCCTGTCAGAGCCCCAGAATGCAAGGAGGAAACCTGTCAGAGCCCGGGGGTGCGGGATGCAGGGTATCCCTTTCAGACCCCTGGGATGCGGGATACCCCTGTCAGACCCCCAGGATGTGGGATATCCCTTTCAGACCCTCGGGATGCGGGATGCGGGGTATCCCTATCAGAGCCCCAAGGGTGCGGGATGCGAGGGTACCCCATCAGCACCCCCCCGGGTGCGGGATGCGGGATGCAGGGTATCCCTTTCAGAGCCCCGGGGGTGCGGGATGCGGGGTACCCCTGTCAGAGCCCCGGGAT